>CM040242.1:287503834-287561442 GCA_022545495.1 Chrysanthemum lavandulifolium | reverse complement strand
ACTAACTCATAAAATTCGTTTCTAATTTCTTCACCTCCGTGCGTGGACAATACTTCTTAGTTACCAGATTCTTGAATTCACCCCACGTGAGCTTATACGCATTTTCCATTCCCATTGGCTGAGCATATGAGTTCCACCAAGACATTGCCCCATCAAGTAGTGTACTCGTAGCAAACTTAACCTTGCTATCCTCCGGGCAATTACATAACAAAAACACAGACTCCATTTTCTTGAACCATCGAACCATGGCAGTTGCCCCTTCAATACCCCTGAACTTAGTGGGATCTCCACTTTTAAAATCCTTATACGAACAACTTCTAACCCCGGACCCTCCTGCAATTCTTGCAGCAGCAGCAAGTCTAGCGGCTTGATTCCCTCGCAATTCTAGTAGCTTGATTGCGCGCAGCCATGGGCGGCATTGCAAGCCTGGCGGCTTCAAAGATTAGTTGCGCCTCGGTGGCGATGGCGAGTCTAGCGGCTTCAAGAAGGGCGCAGCCTCGGCGGCATTGGCAAGTCTAGTGGCTTTCGATGGCAGCAGACCTTTAGCAAAGAACCGCCATCGTTGCCCTTTCAATCTTTAATGCATTGGCTATACTATCCCTCACAAACTTTGCATAGCATCTTGAGTCAAAACTTGTGGAGCTTTCTTCGGCGCCATAACTTCTTCAAAATAAGAGGAAAGGTGAGACGTAGCAAAGTCTGATGTTAATAATAAACGCTCCAAAGAGATATGATATGAGGTGATAAGTTTGAGGTTACTTTTCAAAATGAGTGATGGTTTAGTGACTTAGTGTGTGAATAGCGTGTAACTCGACGTGTTAGTGGTGAAACAAAGGAGTGAGAGTGACTTCGCCCTACTTAAAGGTTTGAGTATGAGGAATTGATTATGGGATGGGTAATTAAAGGCATCCATGTGACAATCGATGTGAAATGAAAGTAATTAACTCGAAAAATGTACGTATAAACCGCATGTAAAGTGAACATGCACTTATGATGAAATGATGAGATGCTATGATGATGTAGTTATAGTCTAGGGTCAATGATGCAACCTAGTTCTCTATAATCAAGCTCGATGCCAATCTATCACACCCCAAATTACATTTTTGTTGCGGAATGGAATTCACGGGATTGACCGTCATAGCATCACAATCACAGTTATATTGAACGACCTAAAGTGTCGTTTGAAAAGAACATCGTTTGATATATTAAAAACATTCGAGTTACAAAGATAGGTCCCAAATGAAATCAAGTTGCTATGCGGAAAATAAGTTTAGTACAAGTCAAACGATGTTTTTAAAGTGCATGAATCCCATGAGTGACGCGTCGTCACCACGACTTTATGATATGTCCACATGCATGCCATGAAGTGAATGCCTTAGATACCTGAGATAAAACATGCCAAAAAGTGTCAACACAAAGGTTGAGTGAGTTCATAGATTTTGCGTTGAAATGTAAAGCCTTTCAAAAATCGTTTATGCAGCAAAGGCATTGTAAATCCACTTAGTTCCAAATTCCGCCCATACAAAACTTGCAACCTGTGTGTTTACAACCCACTGCCAAAATATGTATAGTTTATGTTCAAACACACCTCGTCAAATGAATTCACAATAGTACCTAACTCGATGTAGAACAATAGCACATAATTAATAGTACATGACTCAATGTATCAGTAGTCAACTGATTTAAAACATTATACGACGTAGAACTATAGCACATAAACAAGAACAATTGATATAGTACAACATTCGGTTTTGAAACGATGGTGATCATGATAGAAGTTATCCTTAAAAATCTAAAGTACTTGTGAAAATAGTTAAGCATGTATCTCCCCAAAGTAGTCCAAAACAATTGAAAATGGGGCTATGAAAACTCACTTGGTACAATGATGCGATGGCAAAAGTGAGTACACGAAATGTAGCGTGAATCACTAAACTTGACCTATTATGAATGATATGATACATAATAAGTTATGATGTAATGTTATGCATGCAATTCAGTATGATATCTATACCACTTGTGAATTTTTGAAAGTAATACTTATCGTCGAAAAATAATTCTTATAACGTCTTGACAATTTATAACTTACTTTACAAGTATTTATATTGAAATGATATCCGACGATAATCATTTAGTCATTTATTAAGAAATTATAACTTTTAAGTCAGTAAAATAATGTCGTTGACATTTTCATGAAAGTGACTAAAACGGCCTCTAAAACTAGTCGTAAAATGGTGCACGTCGAGTGTTAGGAAACAAACTCAACGGTTTTGGAAGCTCGTTTCATTATTTCAAAGTTTTAGTGTTTAAGTTTCCATCCTAGAGATCTCGAACATAAAGAAAAATAGAGGTTAAGTATAGTACCTTAGTCCAAAGTATAGTTTAAAGATGGTTTTCTGCAAATTTTAAGTGACTATATTTTATTCGTTACAACTCCGCTCGATGAACGGTTGGACATTATGGAAAATAGGCTAGGCGAACTTACTTTTACTAGAAGACATCATTTTATAAAAAGTACTCCGTCATTGTAAAAAACGACCTTCAACATGGTCCCTCGTTGCCGTAGTATGTGTTTAATAGAAAATATATTAATTTTGCTAATAGAATAAAGTTACGGCAACTTGGTTTATCGCGTGTATTTTACTCATTACAAGTCCGCTTTCTACGTTTTAAAGGTCCTTAGCTTTATATCAAAGTATACTAACATATTTTTGACAAGTCGACATAATTTATAACACCTAAGTTTCATTTTTGACACGTACAAAATAAACAATACATGCTGAAATTTCCAGAAAATTATAGTTTTCGTCGCCAACTTGAAAAATTCATAACTTCTTCGTTATAGCTCCGTTTTAATCCGTTCAAGCGGCCACGTTTTCGTTTTAAAGTATATTTTCTAAATATCTAGGCCAAAATATTTTACCTACTGTCAGATTTTCCAGATTTTTAAAATAAGGACAGACCCTTTTGCAAACTTGTCGAAATGAGTTTTTCGCGCCAAACCTATTCTAACCCATTCAAAATAACTCCGAAGCTATTCTAATCCTACCATACACCTTCTTAGGGTGTCATGGGTTCCTAGACATCATCAAGAGTGATATTTTACAAGGAATAATTATAGGATAACATAAATATATATAAGTCTTAAAACAATGTAAAAGTGGTATAAACATCCATAAGTTTTGCATGTTTTGCTCAAATATGATGAAATGAATATGAAATAAATATGAAAGATGAAAAATGGACATGAGATGCTTACTAGTTAACTTGATGAGGTTTATGATCAAAGGTTTTTCCTAATCACCCAAGGTTTATATTGCAAAACCTTAAACAAGAGTGATACTAGAGTGTAATAATCTTGTCTTGAAAAACATTTTTAGAACTCCTTCTATGATCCTTGTGGTTGCCGGTTTGTGTAGAGAAAAGGAAGAGAGGAAAATGATTTTTGCTTTGTAACTTGGATATGTATGTGTAAAATGAATGTATAATACATTTAATAGTGAGATATTTGACAAATTTTGATGACTAACCCCCCTTGTGTCGACAAGGGGGTGTAATTGTTTAAGAATATAATTTTTTTTAACTAAGTATAGATGTAGAATAAATGTAGGTAGTTGTAAGTTATTTGAGGATAAGTATTAACTTGTATACACATTTGAGTATTTAAGGTAGCGTTAACTAAAATAAATTTTAACGGGTCAAAATAAAACATATTGATGTCATAAAATTATAAAAATACATTTCTTGCAAAATTTGAGTGAAATAATAATTATCGTGTAATATTTAAGAAAACCGTCAGAACTATATAAATTTAACAATTTATATACAAAATAAATTTAAAACACTAGGTAAACTCATAATATTATTTTTACAAACTTAATATGAGTATAAAAATATATCGGGATAATTTTTGGAAGTAATGGATCAATTGCTCAAAATAATTAATCACGCGATAACGTTTATTTAATATGAGATTATACGTTTAATGTAAAATGCAAAACTATACATGAACTAATATGATGACAATGATGTTAATGAAATGTAGACTAAACTAGTCTATATGAAATGTCCTGAATGATTGTTCATGAATTCGTAGCTAAACCACTAAGGTTACGCGAATTTGATACTCGTAAACCTAGTTTACGATAAACGATGAAATAGTGAAGCATGAATAATGATTTGAGAATGACCTGAAAGTACGAGTTGTCATTGCAAACTGGTTAAGTCATTGTATGGTTTAAAACAGGCTCCCAGAAAATGGAATGAGAAGTTGGTTTCTGTGCTTAAAGAAAATGGGTTTATACAAAGTCCAAATGATTTCTCTTTGTTCATTAAAAATGAAAATGATGTTCTGTTAGTTTTGTTAGTATATGTTGATGATATTATCATCACAGGTAATAATACTGATGAGATTAACAAGTTTAAAAGATTTTTAAGTTCAAAGTTTTTGATTAAAGACTTGGGTAAACTTAAATACTTTCTGGGAATTGAGGTTCTTGATATTGATAATGGGATTTGTCTTACTCAAAGAAAATATTGTACTGAGCTTTTAACTGAATTTGGTATGTTGGGTTGTAAGCCATGTGGTTCTCCTATTGAAACTAATCCAGATAATAAAAAACTTGTTTCTAAGTTTGGAGATGACGAGCCTTTAACAAGTATAACAAATTATCAAAAACTTGTGGGAAAATTTATTTACTTAACTTTGACAAGGCCAGATATTTCATATGATGTGCATTGTTTAAGTCAAGTAATGCATAAGCCTATGAAGTCTCATTTAAGACTTGCCTTTAGAGTTTTGAGATACTTGAAGAATGAACCTGGTCTTGGTATCACTTTTAAAGAAGGTGATATTAAAAGTATAAAAGTGTTTGTTGATTCTGATTGGGCAAAGTGTAAAGTAACAAGGAGATCTGTTACTGGTTACAGTGTGTTTCTGGGAAATGATTTAGTTTCCTGGAAAAGTAAAAAGCAGGCTGTTGTTGCTAGATCCTCCACTGAGGCTGAGTTCAGGGCAATGTGTAATGTGTGTTTTGAAGTTATGTGGATCACTAAACTGATGGCTGATCTACATGCTAGTATAAGATTTCCTGTGAACATGTATTGTGATAACAGTTCTGCTATGCAGATTTCTGTTAATCCTGTTTTACATGAAAGGAGCAAGCATTTTGAGATTGATCTCTATTTTTTGAGAGAAAAAGTGGCTGATGGCTTTATTAAGCCAGTGAAAGTCAGAACTGAGGATAATATTGCAGACCTGTTCACTAAAGGTCTTAACATTACTGACCATAACAAATTTTGCAAAGATCTTGGATTGTTTAATGTGTTTCAGGACAGTTCTAAAGATCAAGATAGTGATGATGGGGGAGCTTCAGGAAGCTAGTGAGTATGGGGGAGCTTATGGTGTCTAATGCTTATGGGGGAGTGTTGAAGATAAGCATTATTGTAGAAGCTCAGAAAGATAAGGACTATTATTGTCAAGGCTGAAAGTTAAAGGTCCAAAAAGAATTCATCTCATTCTTAAGACTATATAAGCTGAAGACCAGTTGTTGACTCTCATAACTCCAAATCTCATCTGTGTGAAATATTGTTTCTTCTCTCTATCAGTTCCTGAGTAGAAGAAACCCTAGTTTGTGTATTGTTTCATCTAAAACTTTCTTTGTATTGTAAACTGATTTCATATCATTTGATTAATAATAAGAGTGAGCCAAGGGGTGGTTGGCTGGGTTCACTATCAAAATCGTATTGTTTGGTTGAAATTACTTTGGTGTTATAAATTTCTACAACTTCATAAACTTTTTGTGATCTTTGATTTGATGTAAGTCTTTCATAAAGGATGCTCATTTTAATTTTAAATATAGTGAATAGCAAAAATTGTCTTTGCGAGTTACTTAAATTGCAAATTTAGTTCTTATCTTGTAAGAAGTGCAGGTGCATTTTCTAGGATAAGCTTTTGGTGTAGGGGTTGAGATCGTGTAAAAAGTGCTAAAATTATAAAAAGTGTTTCATGCGCAATCTTCATTTGACTTAAAGAAACGGTTTCCATCGCTTATTTCATACAATAGTAAACTTTTGATTTGATACAATGATTATTTCATAAACTTTTGTGATCTTTGATTTGATGTAACTATTTCATAAAGGATGCTCATTTTAATTTTAAATATAGTGAATTGCAAAAGTTGTCCTTATGAGTTACTTAAATTACAAATTTAGTTCTTATCTTGTAAGAAGTGCAAGTGCATTTCTAGGATAAGCTTTTGGTGTAGGGGTTGAGATCGTGTAAAAGTGTAAAAATTATAAAAGTTGGAAATAAAAAGTGTTTCATGCGCAATCTTCATTTGACTTCTTCCGGATATCGTCTCGGATCACCGGGCTAATGGATATAAAATCTTCTTGTAAGTATTTGTTTACGCCTTTCCGGTAATTTTGGCTAAGAATGGTCAACTCCGGTCTTCAATGTGGTCAATTTTAGATGATTCATTACCAACGTTGTTGTGCAAGTGAATCTAACATTTTAGAATGGTTAAGTCGCAAAAGTGACCCTTGTTATCAAACTTTCTCATATCTACAAAAGAAAACACATAAAGAACATAAAAACGTGTGAACATCAACAAAGATGTATTGAGCAACTTTTCCGAAAACTTGTATGAAGTTTTGAGTCCCACATCGGTTAATGAATAGAACTCGTGCTTGGTTATATAGCCGGTGAATATGCTCCAATTGGGTTGATATTAGTATTATGTAGTTGCATTTGATTTGGTGGCTTGAGAATTATATATATAAATTCTTCAAGCCATTGATCCGAGTGTACCTATTTCATACAAGTTCACCGCTATTTTTGTAACCTTCATGTAATTTTTTTAACTTAATCCCTTTTGTAACCTTTATGTAATTTTTTTAACTTAATCAAACCTTGAAGTAATTTTGTAACCAATTGGGTTGATATTAGTATTATGTAGTTGCATTTGATTTGGTGGCTTGAGAATTATAAATATAAATTCTTCAAGCCATTGATCCAGTGTACCTATTTCATACAAGTTCACCGCTACTTTTTGTAACCTTTATGTAATTTTTTAACTTAATCCTCTTTTGTAACCTTTATGTAATTTTTTTAACTTAATCAAACCTTGAAGTAATTTTTATAACAATTTTCGGACTTAGATGTTTTGTGATGTAATCGAACACTAATGATTTCTAAATTCATAGTAATTACATTATATATGTATGAAGTTTAAAGTCGTTCACATAAACATTCCAAAAGCATACCCCAATTATATCATTTGATGATTGTAACGGATCGGTAAACGAAGATTGAACTTTATTCTAATGTCCTCATAAAGAATTTTACTCACTTATATACTTAAATTCTCATTTGAAACCCAAGGCCCTTTCGTCTAGTTAGTGTTATGTAAGTTGCCCAAAAATCTAGAAGTTGTGGGTTCAAGCCTCGCTAAAGGCATTTGTGAGATATATTGTAAAATAGGTGGTGTATGCCGTAGAATGTGAGCGGAGGAGCAAACATGGTGTTAATAAAATGTTGGAACAACGTGGTTTGCTTTTTGATTTGAACTTTTCAATTTTATTTGTAATAGTTGAGTAAAACATAAATTTAATTTGGTCAATTTTAAGAAAATCGATAATAACAGGGAATGCTCACAACAATGTTCTATCTTGAAAATTATACTCTTTATAAGCATGCTAATTTGTTAGTACTCGTTTTGATTATCACCTTTTAAAGTTGTGTATTCGATTTTGTAATTAGGAAAAGGGTTCTTGATCATGGAGTACACACTCAACCAATTCGTTGATGGTTTAAACTTTTAGTCTTCTCCTTCAAACATTGCATATGATAAAAAAATAATAATAACAGTTTAAATAAGAAGTTAAATAACTTACATAACTCCTTCCGTCCTAATATTATTGTCCAATTTTCATTTTGATTTATCCCAAAATAATTGTGCATATCTAAGTATAGAAGTGGAAATAGTTTAATTTTATCTTACTACCATTAAGCAAAGTTAGTATTTAAAAGTTAAATGAAATCATTAATTAATAGTTAAAGGGTAAAAGTGTCTTTTAGTGGATTTTATAAAAATTAAAGCGATAATAAATGGACTTTTATTAAACTGTGTTTTTTTGTCTCGAAGATGAAATTTTAGGGGCGGTTTATATGGACCCTCCCTATAGGGGTTTCCAACCATTGGACGATCAAGATTTGTATTGTGTGTATTATGGGTTTATACTATGTGTTTTGCGGTTTGTACGGTTGACCCATAAGGGGTTCCTATAGTATATCCCTAATTTTAAAGCGGGAGAGTACCATTTAATATTTGGGGTCAATATTTGTGAGAGTGAACCGTGTAACATATCCAATTCCAAGTGCATTATCATTGTATGAGTATGGATTTAGTGAGAAAATTATTTAAATAAGAAGAGTGAGAAAGAATTGTAGCAACATATTTCAAATAAGTAAAAATAATAATAAGAAGATGCATCTATTTTCATGCATGCGTCTAATATTTGAAGTTGTGGTTTCTTCTCATTCTTATCATCTTAATTATATTTGTCATTTGATCCTACCTCATCACCAGATAACCAGTTGAGTTTAATATACATTTTCATAGCTTTAATAGAATCAAACAATGAAGAATTGTTAGGTGTTACGTGTTTAATACAACATTTTGTGTGAAATTAGTTTTCTAAAATTTGTTTCAAGTAGTCCCACACGGGTCGAAGAATAAAATATTTGCTTGTTCATATATTGTGCTTTATATCTTTCATATAAGTTGATGTGTGTATTATGTTGGTAGTTTATGGTGTTTGATGATGTTTAAGGTGAAACATTGTGGATCACTTGGAACTATCAATTTGTAAAACTTCATTAACTTTTTTTCCATTTTTTAAGAAGGGTTAATATACGAATATGTTACTAAATTTTCCAAAAGAAATAAATAAAAAATAAACTCTTAAAGTAACGAACTTTTATTTAGGTTAGTGAACTTATAATTTTAGAGTTATTGAACGCATCTTTTGACACTAAGTAACATAAATATCGTGTTTTAAAATTCATTGATGTTTACATATATTTTATGAGTTCGGTGACCCAAAAGTGTCATGTATCATAAGTTCGGTAATCCAAATGGACATTATGAAAATTCCTTACCTTAGACGCTTTTCTTTAACAAGTTGGAACAACGTTGTTTGCTTTTCGATTTCAAATTTTTTCCATTTTATTTGTAATAGTAGAGTAAAACAGAAAGTTTATTTTGGGTCAATTTTAAAGAAATCGATAATAACAAGGAATGTTGCCGACAATGTTCTATCTTGATAATTATACTTTTCCTAAGCATGCTATTTTGTTATTTATACTACTAGATCGATTACACGCGCTAGCGGCAACGGTGTCTAGTTTTCGCAAAATTCGACGACTTATAAGTTTCTTTCTAACAAACCGTATTTGTAGCGTCGAAAATCATTTTCGAATAACTATAATTCGATCGTTGTTTCATAGCGCAGAAATATACGTTTTCAAGAAAATTATGTGGAGTCGATCTAAGTGTGGGAGTATATTTCTAATAGGATTATTTTAACTTTTAAGTTATTAAGATTTTAGTAATAATAGATTCAATCATTACAAAAAGCAACGGTATTATGTAGTTGACAATATTATATTGTAGTCTATAGGTATAACCAACGCGTGTGACCACATTTTCTTGTCTTGTCGATAATTTAGTCGATGATAACTATTTTTTACATGTGTATCATTTATTATTTGTTGTGTGGCTTTTAAACTTGTAACCTTACAAATTTAATATCACCATAATAAGATTATCTTGTACTATCAATTTGCATAGATATTTAAGCATTGTTCAAAGCTATTTGTTTGGGGTACAAATAATTATCGCTAAAGATAACAATACTATTTAATTTTGTGATTCTAATAAACTTACATAATATTATCTTGGACAATATATATTAACTTTTAAAAGACGATTCATATATGCTAGTCCCTTAAGTGATGCAAGACCAACATTTTTCAAAACAACATTATACAAATGACAACGTACATGTGTCAAAGCAAAATAAACAATAAAAACTACAATTACTTGGTCTATCATTTTTTCAAATTTGTCACGGGTTCCACAACTACTTCATCACTTCTCATATAATTTTGTCAAATTTGAAACATGGTTCGATCCGGGTGGTTCAACCGGTTGAACCATTCCGGTCAAATAACAAGTCGATTTAAACCGAGTCAACCCGACGGGTTGGGTCGAAAACAAGTCAAATTAAATCGGGTCAACCCGCCGGGTTTGAAGCGTCCGGGTCAACTCGGTTTTCGATGTGTATTAATAGTTTCCTTTTGAAATATATGTCTTCAACATTTCCATTTTAGTTTCAACTTTTCACTTTTTACTTTTGGTTTTCCTTTATATATATAGTATATAGAAGGGTACTCGGGCGTTTTGGCGGCGGGTACCTGTGACGATAAACCGCAAATAGATCTCGATGAGACTTGATTCACCGCTTGTATCGGTTTCAACGGGTCCTCTCGTTCGTTTTGGATGGCTTTAATTGGTTAGCCGAACCGGTGGCGACACCGGTTCCAGTTGAACACGTTGGTCCGGTCGGTTCGGTTTTCAAAACGATATGTAACATCAACTTGTTAGCTTGTATGAAGTTTTGTGTGTTTTATTAATTTGTATAATGTGTATAATAACATGTACTTTTCATTTTAGGGCGTTTAAAAATATTATTAATTAGTGTGTTTAATTATTTTATATTTTGCAATATGTTGTAGCTTCTTTAAATTATGCGTTATGAATATTTTATTGTACTTTTTAGTAAGAGGTGTTTTAATTGGTTGACCATTTTTAATTTGGTAGATTTGCTTTTAATTGGTTGTACAATATGAATAAATTATTGTACTTTTAAGTAATGAGTGTTTTAATAAGACTATCAATTACACTATTCATTTCTCTCTCATTTGACCAATTTCAATAATTCAACTTTTCAACTTTTCATATTTGATCGTTTTTTATTATATGTAGTATAGATATCTTACTATCTTATAATGGAGGATGACCCTCTCTCTATTTAAGTTTTTAGTGTTTTAAGATTTCCAAAATTAACTTTTAAGCAAATACTACTATGTAAAGCATAATGTCCAACTATGAAAAGCACAATGTATAAATGCAAACAATAATTTTCTTTCTATACAATTAATACACCCCATCACCAATTAATACAAAATGTAAAGCATAATGTACAAACCTATATACTACATCCTACTTATAAAGCATGTTGAAATATCCGAACCTTTAAAAAAAGAACAAAACTAAATAAATTTCATTCTATCTTTCGTTCAGTATAAGACCCAATAAAAATATAATACCGTCATTTTGCATAAGCATAACTTTTATTAGCTACTCAAATCAAGTTATCAAATGCTATATTTAAATATATAAATACACATTAACTTGGAACATCATTAGCTATTGACTTGAAATATTTTTCACTACCTTTACTTGGTGCAAAATACAAACCCACGCCAAGATTTCAACGGTGACAAAAACTTTCTTTCATCTACACGAAAGAATATCTTCACATATCATTTTCAAGCTAAAGCTTCCTTTATATTCGAAAAGAAAGAAAAGATTCATAACAATTATGTTATAATCTCTCTTTGGTTCGTTCAAAATAACAACAAAATGAAAACAACAAAAGATGAACCTACCCAAGACCCTCCAAAGGATCTTGAAGCCATTAATATGCTTTCTTGATTCGAATTGAACTCAAATGAAGAAAAGTTCATGGATCGGTTGTGCTTATGTTTGTGTCGTTAAAATTGTTGGATTTGTGATTTGGTTATAAATCATGATGGTGAAGACGATTTGAAGAGGATGTAATCGTGAGATGAGATGAGTTTTTATGGGGTTGTGAAAAGTTTAGGTGAAAGAGAGGAGGTGGGGCAAATGATAACCGAAGTGTGTGTAGGGTTAAAGAGTAAAAATGTTTAGGTTTTATCTAATATTGGGTTTGGGATTGATACAAATGTTTAGGTATTATTTTGGGCCCGGGTCTTTCAATTCATATGACGGTGAACATCTACATTAAAAGAGACTGGATGAGCTTTCATTAAATATCCGAAAATGGTTGTTATTGAGCTATTGTTATAATAGTTTAAGTTTGTTTCGGTTGTTGGGTTGAATGCTATCCGTATTTTACTACTTGAGAAAAAGTTTGCTTATTGCAGGTGGTGTCGGTCATTGAGGGTCGAGACGCAACTCCGCCTCCTTTTCACCGCAACAACATGTTGACAATCACATAACCTTTTAACTACTTGCAATTATACTATTGTCTTATATAAATTTATTGTTATTTGTAAATTAATTGTTAAAAAATATGTCCGCATAACATCACACCGCAAGAAAATATAGTCACAGTGCAACCCGCCGCCGCATCGCTACGGTACCCTGCTAGTAGATTATTACTTGTGTTTGATTACAGGCTTACAACAACAAAGATTTTGAGTCTTAAGCAACTTTTAGTTAGATATTAGTAAGAAGTGTTCAGTCCCACATTGGCTAAAAACCAAATTATTCTTGTTTATATATTTCGGCGTACATGTTAACTCGGGCTGATGCAAATATTATGTGGTCCTTGGTTAATTTGTGGTCAATTATAAATAAATTCATAAATTTACACATACGTGCCCATTGTATAGCCAAGCTAATCTCTATCTCTACTATATATAAAGCATTTAGGACTTTTATTTTTAGAAGTCTTAAAATTTTTAAACATACACACTTGCTATTATTAGTAATATTAAAATAAATCTTAAAATTACATTAGTTGTACATATTATGACATTAAATTGGATGTTACAATAATAAGATATAACTAATATAATGAATTTAGTATGTTTGTAGTAAAAATCAATAACATTTTAAAATTTGAATATAATAATATGACATATTAATTTTTCACGATCTCACACCACAAACACATATCTCTAGAAACTATCATTCATTTTAGGATGTCGTTAAACAAAATTTGTCATAGAAACTTAAAATTAGAAAATCCTTAAACATTCATCTCGAGCTGCATTTGCTTTGCTTGCACCATACTAGTTATATAAATTGTTGACTTTTAAGATGTTTGATATATACATTTTGCTTACAAAATTATTGACCTTTTGGTATATATATAGTGTTATTATGGGTTTGCCATACACAGCCGTCTCATGAATCGTGAAATTTTTAGAGCCTGCATTTAAATTATATAATGAGGCCATTCGTTAAACAATATTATATATAAAGTGTCATTGTTTATAAGATATAATGCAATTAGTTATCTAAACGTTATAACATATTACTCATTTAAGATATTTTCCTATCTAAATTCTTTTTTCCTCGTGAAAATATGCTACACACGTATAATTATTAACGAGAAAAATTGGCGCTCTAAAATTCGAGGCCTTGAGCGGTCCTTAACTTTTACCTGGTTCATCAGTGCCATCAAAACACTTCCTGAACTCCATAACGGGCCCAACAACTGCCCAACAATAAAAAGTCGGTTTGGTTTCTTGTGCGGGTCATAAAATTTAATCAATGTTATAAGCAACAAAATATATGATACGCAACTTATAACAAACTTTACGACAGTAAAGGCGTTGTGACTTGTGAGTGTGGAACAACTTTTTGTATGGTTACTTTCCTGAATACTTGTTTTGAGTTCTTAGTCCCAAATGGGTGAAAGTAGAGAAATTGTGCTTGCGTATGTACTTTGGTGTAGATGGTATACATAAGTCAAGATTAATGTATTATATTAATGAAATACCATTTGGTTACTTGATTAACACAAAAATCAAGTTACCAGCGAGTAATTCTATTAAATCTTTTAAGTTCTTGATTTTTGTCTTTAATCGATTCGGTCGAGTTATCGGTTCAACAGTTCGACCACGGGTTAATCCGGTTTCTATTAAAAATATATTCTTTTTTTCAAAATACGAAAAAAGTATATAAATAAATCATAATCAATCCATATATTGAGCCTAGAAAACATTTAACAACAAAGATAACTTTTAAAAATAAAATGATGTCGCAAGTCTATATAATTAACTTGTTTTATTTATAAAAACATGAAAAAACTAAACCAGGTCGGGTTAAGAACCGGGTTGACGGATCACTTAAAACCCGGCGTGTCTAACTGGGTTTCAAGAACTAAAACCCGGTTTCATATGACCCTTTTTGGCGGTAATCGGTTGACCCGATCGGGTCGAACCGGTTTCAAAACATTGATTTTGAAGAGTAAGTTGGTTTTCTTTATAGGCTAATCATGGTAATTATATTTTTAATGAACATGCTAATTTATCAATAATACTTTTTGTATTTTGTTTGTTTGGTTATTTAATGATAACTCACATTTCAAAAGTTATCTTTTATACGGTCTATATGTTGGTTTTAACGAGTTGACATGTGTGCGCTAGTTTAGCATATCGAATTTCAAAGATTACAAACGAAATGAGGAACATGGTAAGGCAAGAATAAAAGACCACATGAATGAATCTGAAGAGGAAAGTAATAGATACATTTATGAATGTGGCTTTAGCCACTCTTCTTTTGCTATCTCCTAATTTTTTATTTTTATTTTTTAATACTTTTAAAAAGAAAATGCGACAAAAGTCCTGGACGTTTAACTTTGCTACTGCAAAATAGGTCTTTTAGGGAGTAACAATGTAATTTTTTACATAATTGGTCCTTCATGTTAGATATTCGTTACACAAAGCAGTCCTATTAACTACCGTTACTTAACGCATAACTAACGGTTGTTAGTTAACGACCGTTATCTACTAACGATCGTTACTTTTTCTTTTCTTTTTCTTTTCCTAATAAATACTTTTAAAAAAAGCGAAAATGCGACAAGAGTCCCCGAGGTTTAACTTGCGTTTCAAAATAGGTCCTGTAGGGAGTAGGGACCTCTGTTGCAAAAATCGGTCTAGGCGGCCGATTAATCGCTCATTAATCGCTAGGCGGTGATTAGCCGTTCGATTTTCATTAATCGGCCTTATTAATCGATTCTTGACAAAATTGGATTAATCGGCCAAGGCGGCCGATTAATCGGCCAAATCGAGAAAACCGGATAAATCGGAAAAATCGATTCTGGTAAAATCGGCAAAATCGGAAAAAATCGGCTAGATTGGCCAAATCGGGCTTATAGTTTCAAAATTTTATAATTTTATATATAAAAATCTTATCCGATTAATCCCGATTAATCCCCGCTAACCGATTAATCGCTAGGCCCTACCCGCCGCCCGACTACCGCCTAGCGATTTTGCAACCTTGGTAGGGACTAATGATGTAAAAACTTTTACATAATTGGTCCTTCATATTAGATGTTAGTTACACAAAGCAGCCCCATCGACGGCCATTACTTAACGGTTGTTAAATAACGACATTCTATCATTTTAATTAAGAAGCTCTATATAAAACGTAACGCAATCAAGGCTTGATAACACACTTTTGGTAAATTCGCAACCGCTTAATTATATTGTTCACGCTTTTAATACTAAACATATCTAATAGGAACACATTTAGATCGAGCGTTAAATAATACTTTTGTGTGAAACACCCCGCTGCGAGCGCTGGCTAAAAACCTTGTGTAACCTATTTTAGATTACAATCGTAAGCGGTTCATCAGAACTTGTTTCATTTAGTTTTGCCAGTCACATTAATACCTCCCACTATCCTTCAACCATTGCTTACAATTGACTTTAATATAAATGTACTGAAACTATATCTTTTGTAACCATATATAAACATGAACTTCTAACTTTTATTTAATCTTTGGCTTGTTGTCCACACTTTAATGTAAATAAATTAAACAAAACCAAAAGTATATGCTATATGTATCGTTTTAAAACCAAATTTATGAAATAGTTTTTCCTTATGATAAATTGTTGTGCGGGTTTTAGGGTACCATATCCATAGACGATATCCAACTCAATTGCACTCTCAATAAATAACCGGATTCAAATTTGGTGTCGATTTTATTGGCGCTTGAAAAGAATATAACTGTCTCTAGCTAGAATAGCTTTTTTGAATTTTGTTGCAAGTTTTTCAGTACCACATAGATCAAAGAGAGGAATCTTGCTTCTTAATATAGTGTGGTGTGTATGGTTAATATGAGTATTTATGTTGCTTCAAATGTGATGACAGTTCCTGACTAACACAAAAAAAAGAAATTGAACGGCGAATTTTAAAAGAAAAAACTAGCAAAGAGCTAGAACATTACAAAGAAATAAGATGAGGGTTTTGAGCCACTCAATCCAACTAAACGAAGCTTTACATCTAAAACGACACTAATAAAAGAACTAGACACCACTTCATCAAAAATATTCTTCTTTGAGGAACTCACGACCGAAAATGCTTTTGCGAAAACTCCGATATACCACCACAAACGTAGCAAATACCTTGAAGGCTGCTTATGTTTTAACGACAGTAGGAGATTCAAAATCGATCCAACCACTCTTCATAGGACGTGATCTCCATATAATCGTGATCCCACCAACAAGAAATCTTACACATAAACTCACTAGTAAGACGGCATGTGAAGAAAATATGCCTAGACAAGTCCACCGCATTGTCACACAAAGGACATAAAATAGATTGAATATCCATACTTCTACGGAGATATTAAATCTAGTAGGAAGACAATGGAGCTTAACTTTTCAAGCGTGAACATTAACCTTGATGGGAACCGCTTTAATCCACCTCGTTTTATTAGTGACCTCCGAAAGCAAGACGCCATCGATTAACTTCCTAACCGACGCAACCGAAAAATCAACTGAGCCTTTTAAACACCAAACCCATCTATCTTTCATATTAACAAGCACGAACCTTCCACCTTCTCCTTTAATAACTCAAATTGAACCTACTCCTCTCCACCCCTCGGGTTCGTCTAAAAGAAAACTCTAACCCACAATGGGACAACTTCGATGCAACATCTATACTCACTACTAGAAAAATGCCATTAGCAACAATTATTTTAATAACAATAGATAAATCATTGCTAAATTGTGCATTTAGCATCTAATTTTAACAACGAAATTGTTAACAAAGTTGCAATTTTTTAGCAACAAAAATTAGTTGGTATTTTACAAATGACCATAAATATTTGTTGCTAATTTAGCAATCACTAAGCAATTTCATTGCATTCTCAAATTAGCACAGTCGAATTAGCATCAATTGGTGTTAGTTGCTAATTCGACCGGTGCTAATTTTGGAATGCAACGAAATTGCTTAGTCCTGCTAAATTAACAACAAATATTTATGGTCATTTGTAAAATACCAACTAATTTTTGTTGCTAAAAAATAGAAACTTTGTTAACAATTTCGTTGTTAAAATTAGATGCTAAATGCACAATTTAGCAACCATTTCTATTGTTGTTAAAATAATTGTTGCTAATGACATTTTTCTAGTAGTGACTTTTAATCGATTCCAAGCATACATTGTAGGAAACAAGACTTTAAACGCGAATCACCACGCCAATCTACTCCCAAAACGACGTGTTCGCCCCATTACCCAATTTAGAATGAATGAAACTAAGCGGATCAATACCTCGCAACTTCATCAATTATATTAAGCCATATGGACGGGTAAGTAGACTTCACCTACTTACCTATTTTACCATCTTCTCCATGCAACGCTTTTATCACCCTAGACCATAAAGAAGAACTTTGAGAAATAAAGTGCCACACCCATTTGAACATAACGGCTCTATTTAATGCG
Source organism: Chrysanthemum lavandulifolium (assembly GCA_022545495.1). Lineage (NCBI taxonomy): Eukaryota > Viridiplantae > Streptophyta > Magnoliopsida > Asterales > Asteraceae > Chrysanthemum > Chrysanthemum lavandulifolium. Next base: position 287,543,652 of record CM040242.1, on the reverse strand, counting down.
AATAAACTTGACACACCGAGACCACCTTTATCTTTAGAAGCCAACGCGTTTTCCATCTCACCCAGATAGGATTTTTACTATGAGTTTCCTCACCATTAAAGAACCGAGAGCTTATGGATTCCATACGATGTAACACCTTCATCGGAACTTTAAAATAGACATGTGATAAATTGGAATCGCACCTAATAGTTATTTAAGAAGAGTTAATCTACCTCCAATCGAAAGGGTCTTTAACTTCCATTTTGATAATCGAGTTGTCATACTCTCAACTATCTCCTTCCAAGATTTTTTTTGAAAGGCATCTCGTTCCAAGATTGTAACCGAGACATAAGGCCACCCACTCGATCCTAAATATGTGAAAGGATTTTGAGAGTCACACATCCGATCTTCGCGGCACCTATTCCACCTTGACAGCGTTCACGAAATACCCATAAGCTTACTTTTACGAAGACCCGAGGCACGGTGAAAACATTCCAACACATGAACAATAATATCAATATTAAATTCACTCCATTGACCCATAAATATAGCATAATCTGCATAAAACAAATGTGAAAGATGAAACGAAGGAGCCAACACGATCCCTTTGAACAAACTCGTCCACCACTCTTTGAAATGAAACATGTAAGTTGTCCATGACCAAAATAAATAAGAAAGGAGAACGCGGATCACCTGTTTAAGACCTTTGTAAAAGCGAAATTCTTTCATAGGACTTCCATTCACAATAACCGAACCCCTAGAAGAACGCATACAACTTTGAATCCACCTACACCACTTCTCTCCAAAACGAACTTCTTCAATATGTTGTCCAAAAATCCCATCTTACCGAATCATATGCCTTTTCAAAATCAACCTTGAAACCATAGCTTGTTTCTTCTTCTTCTTACACCATTGGACGATTTCATTCAAAATAAATGGGCCATCAAGAATTTGTCTAACCGCCGCAAATGCGGATTGTATCTCGTTAACAAGGTCACCTAAAACCATTACAAGACGATTCGCCAATATCTTTGCAATGATTTTATACAAACTCCCAATTAAACTAATAGGTCTAAAATATTTAACCATATTACTATATTAGCAATAGGAACTTTAGGAATTATCACCGTCTTCTCATTTCATCAATTCAATACAAGGTCTCAACTATTTACGGTCATTTTGAAGAGTAAAAGTTGGTTTTCTATACGTAGGTAAGTTTGTGGCTAACCGACTAATCGTTGTAACTATATTTTTATGAACATGCTAATTCTTTAACTTTTCATTGTAATGGATTTGTTTTGTTGTTCAATGACAACTCAAATCATCGGAGAAGTCATCTTTTATATATATTGTGTTGTATAACTTAACCAACACCAACAACACGTAATAGAGCACCGAAATACAGACCAAAACAACACGAAATGACCCGTTAATAGCTTATAAGAGCAACAAACTAAGGCAAAAGGACGACAAATGGAAACGCACAAGAAGAGCTTCTTTGTCCTTTTAAGGTTTCTACGAAGCCCGTTTGTTCGCTTGAGCCTACGTATCAGTACACCGTGATTGATGTAGTCTCTAACGGTTTATTGTAAGCGAAACAATATCCCGTAATGCACAATCGGTATGTAGAGTAAGAAATATTCTTCAAGATTACGTGGAGTAACGAATATTAAAGAGATAGTGATATTATTGGTGTTTATACAATAGAGTTCTCAATCTCTATTTATAGATGAAGAAAGCGATTTGAACCCACGTACATCTAACTGCTTTTCCCATGATTCACTTCCACGATCACTCCCACATCCCTTCTTATTCGTAGTATCATGGACTAAGTTAACCATGTAACAACCCACTACTTTGAACAAGTCAAGCCAAGCAAGAATGACTTGTACAAATACGTTAGACATGCATGTTTACTTATATCACTAGCTTACCCCCACCATATCCTTATTCTCAGTTAATTCAAATTAATTCAAAGTTGTTTAATACAACTTATAAAACAAACTTATTAATTAATTTGTTTATCAAACTTATAAACATACATATTTCCTCTATAATGTTCAACCTATTATTATAAAATAAATATCACTACATATTATTTCCAACAATTCCCCACCAAGTTGAACAATTTCTCTACTCACTCGAACATGTTGTGCTACAAGGTGACACGAAGATTAAACCTCGTTAGATATGCATACTGATCTGTGCTAAACCAGTCAAGTTTTCTCACGCAAGCCGACCACTTGTGAATGGCCGATCGTAAGAAGCTTAAAACGACTTAAAACACAAATACAATGAAGTCCGGAGAATACAATGAATTCCGGTCGTTAAGTCCCACGGAGACTCAATGGTGTGCAAACACTTGATCGACGATAGAATGATCACTAAGGATAGTGATCGGAAAGGATTGGATTGATAACTATACCTAAAGAAAAAGTTAATAAATTACAATGACTTAAATGCAAATTAAAGAAAATTAAAAGTTAAAATATATTAAATAAACGCTATCACTATTTTTACAATGATGTTTTCTAAATTTAAAAAATAAAATGATTTAAACAAACTATTTTATTTAAAACGTAAACTTAAAGTATCTAAAACGTGACTTAAAAAGAAAACGTCGTTAAATATAAAAATTATCTTTGGGCGCAAGACAAAACGTAAACTTTATGAAATAAAAGTCCTACGAATGTAAAAATAATTTTCTTCGTACTATATGATAAAAGAAAATTTTAGAAAAAGATTTATATTTTTAGACTTTTATATTTTTATTATGAATTAAATACTATTTTAAACTAAATTAATTATTAAAAATACTAAATGTTTTTAGAAAAATATGAAAATTCACGAAACTACTTTGAACAATGTTGAATCTAGGAAAATTAAGAAACTTGGTGGTCGTTTTGTGAAATAAGCTCAAAATAAGCTAAAGAAGTGCTTAAAGCAAAACCGACTAAATACCCTTATATATTAAATGTTGCAAAATAAAACCAAGACAAGTCCCAAGGCGCTGGTTATGCGGTACACTCTATCACTCTTATAAGGTGGGAGGTCTCGGGTTCGAGCACGCCTCCCACCTTTTGCAAAACATTTTTTTTCGATTTTTCTTTTGCAAACTTATTAAGAACGATAATATAAACAATTTTTATAACTACAACTTTTGCAAAAGCAACTAAAAGCTCATTGAGCTTAAGATTTCTAAACAGTGGGCTTTAAGAATAAATAAGCATAAGCTTTAAGTTAAATGGCTTAATAAGCTACAAAATAAGCAAAAGAAGACTGGACATAAACTAAGGAACTAATAATAAGCTAATAAGAAAACTGAGATAGCATTTTGACTAAAAAATAAGCACTAATCAACTTTAAATAAGCACAAAGTTATCTGTTTTTCCAGTATACTGTTTTGAGTTACTAGGCACCTTTGAGCTAATAATTAAGCACTGAAATAAGCTAGTAAATGAAATCAAAGACTGGAAATAACAAGTTCACTAGCTGAGCTTTCCAAAAAGCTAAATTACAAGGATTAGCTTACACTAATAAGCTTTTGAGAAGCTCTTGAAAAAGTTGGAAATCACTGTGCACAGGGCATATTTCAGAAAAAGGGGTCAAAACAAGCTTAAAAATAAGCACTTTACAAGCTAATTAAAACTGAACTAGTATTTTTCTAATTTTGTTAAGCAGCTAAAATTTAATATCCCAAAAGGATTTAAGCTAAAACTTAGTATTAAGTACACAATAAAATTCTAAAGTTTATTCAAAAACTGCATTTAGGAAATTTTGACTTTTTGACGGATTTGCAAGTTTGACTAAAATGAAATTCAAAACAAGATTATGGAATGATTATGATATCTAAGGCTGAACTAAGATTAATGCAAGCTAAAGCTACTGATTATATTCCTAAATGCAAGAATTTATAAGCTTAAACTAGCAGGTATGAGCAAGAGACTAGATTGAATACAATTTTGACTATAACTACTCTAATATGCAAACTAATGACCAAATTAAGTTTAGTGGTCCTAAATGAGACTAAGTTGACAGATCTTAAGCACAGACCAAGTCCCAATCTCAATTAAACCACTGATCCAAACACTGGTTTATATACTACTAACAAGCAAATTTCCACAGTAAATCCTCAAAACTAAACCATAACAAACATCTAATGATATTAAACAACCTATGTAACAGTAATGATAATCAAATAACTACTATTACTAATATGCAAATGAAATCAGCTGATGCAAAATTATAACAGAATCAGTACTAACCAAAGTCCTGCCACAATGGCATGCTAAAAGGGATAAAAAACACTATTCTAAAACTGATATCAAACCCAAATCAGCACTGCATCAACCCAATTCCATAACCATTTCCAAATGAGCTTTTCAGTTGACTTTTGTTGACCAAGGGCAATTTTGCTTAGAAATGAATTATAAGCTCACTTAAAGCTATGGACAGCTTAGGTGAGCTTATTTGAAGTATAGTGAAGCTTTTTGAAGCTTGGTTTTTAGTTCATTTAAAATTGCATATATAAAAGAAATCTTAAAAACATGAAACTTGGATAAACTTCGAATTGATACTGAAAATGATTTACGATAGACTTAACAACTTTAGTTTAGTACAAGGAAGATTTAAATTACAAATTAGAACTTAATTAAAACATAAAACTAAAAAAAACGACATACATAAAAAAATAAAACTAAAACTACTCTTTTCTCCTCTCCTCTTTCTTCTATTTTATAGCAAAAGGTCTTCCCACTAGCCTCTGAGCATATCCCACCATTTTTCTAGACCATTAGATCACTTGAGATGATTTTAGCCGTTTGATGAATTTTGGCGCCAAATTGACTTTTAACAGTTGTGGGTTGAGTGAGGTGATAAGGGTTGCATTTAATGCTCCTTGGAAGTTAGTTGAGGTGGGGGGAACAAGTTTGAGTGGAGGTGAGGAGGGGGGATGGGAGATAGCTTGGTTGCAGAGAAGCAGTTGGAAGGGAAGACTTTGGCGCCAGTTGTGTTTATTTGACCAAAGGGGTTGACTGGGTATTAATAAGCCAGGGGGGTCAAAAGGGAAGGGGAGTCCAAAGGGTGGCAGGGTCCAAAGGGTTTATTGACAGGGGGTCAAAATAGGTATTGACAAGTCCAAAGGTTTAATAAAGGCTTATAATGACAAGGGACCATTGTGCAATTTTTGAATTTTGAGGGACCAGATCTGCCAATTCTGCAAAGTTGCTCCAAGGACCAAAACTGACAAGCTCCAATAGTACAAGGACCAAAATAGACATTTTCAAACTTCCAAGGACTATTTTTGCCATTTTTCAAAGTTGAAGGACCTTTTCCGCCATTTGACCAAAGATTCATTCAAGGACCGTTTTTGACAATTTAAAATATTTCAGGGACCTTGAATGATATTTTTCTTTATTTAGATATACCAGGGACTGATTTTGACAACTTTTGAAACTTGGGGGACTAAAACTACCATTTTTGCAAATTTGATACGTTTTTCATCTGATTTTGATATTTTTGCATTTAAAACACATAAAACACTGATTTGTGATATTTTCATCATTTTGATGCATTTTTGAGTGTTTTCAGATGATTTTGCAGTCTAGATAGTATAAAAATGATGAGTATTTAGACACTCATCACATACACAAAGTAAGATTGATTCAATGGTGTCCAAAGATTAAACCACGAACCTCAAGATAATGGTGTCCGAAGATTAAACCAAAACCTTTTGATCTTACCGGCGAATACATACGCACTTCCATTATTATATTGTGCATTCTCAATTTACTACGCGCGAATATGGCCATGCGCTAAATCACTTTCATAACCCTCTAAGAGAGAAACCATGACTCTCTATTTGAGGCGGTACCACCTTTAGGTTATATAGGCTAATCTTCTCTATCGTCCTCGTTGCTAAGATGCCTCTAAAGCTTAGTTAAGAGGTTTTACCTTAACCTACACCTCGTCAACGACGTACTATCTATACTATACATGGGCTAATTAGGTCGATAATACCTTCAATCGATTAATGAATTCGTTATTACCCATTAAACTCGTAATGTAGGAGCTCTACAATCAAGCCGGGTTTCCATCACCAACCGATTCACATTTGGTTTCAAACCCATGCCTCTAGTAATACTCAATAAATCTCTCGTCAGTGATTTAATAGGATTTACCCGACAAGTCATTTCATTCTTATCGGCCTCATCATACATACTCACTAGGTCTCTCGTTAGAGACATAGTAGCATCAAACTCAAGTTTCTAGATTACTTGAAAACTTGTCTATAATGGTACCATCTCAATTTTCTCTAAATATTCCAACATACTGGAATTTTATGGGGTTAGATTTCTAATCTAATTGACCTTTCATATTGTCACAACTTGACTATATACACACACATTAGTTCACACGTTGAGATACTCACATGCTTTTATGCTTTTGCTTATAAAACTTGCAACAATAGCAATCGACCTCCATGTCAGTTCCTTTCAATCTCAATGAAATGCTTATGCACTTGAAACGATATGATAATAATTAATTCCTTTACGAGTAAACCCATTAGCTTTTAGTTAGTGGTAAACAATCAATAGACTCTAATTGTGTGTTTTGTATGTTATAATAGGACCTCATTTCCCTATTTACCTACCATGAAATCTTAGACCAAGGTCGTGAATAGGTGATCAGCCATGATCACGTTTCAAGGCCCATAGTTCGGAATCATAGGTTAACGGTTTCAACCGAAGTTGCATACCAAGTCAACCAATATGTCCGTTCATCGATTTCGTAAAACTATCAACACACACATACTATTCTTGTGTTCTTGTATAGATATGTATACGACCACTGTATACGTTATACAAATGGTTGCTATCAACCTTTTGTGGAACTTATATTATAATCACATCATACACCGATAATTCTCGTTCATGCACAATAAGCAACTAGCACTTTAAATGACTACTGTTCTCAAATTAAAGTGAATCAAAACTTCAGCTTTTGATCATACAAAACTTGAAAATGATGCCTCATGTCATCATCACTCCAACATGTAGTTATTAATATATGTACTTCGTCTATAATTCAGTGAGCCGTTTCTAGCAATTTTAATAATTTCACAAGATTTGGTTTTCCCTTGCACATGTATTTCTTCTGTCATCATATTTAGTAAACACATTTGTTTTTTTAATTATAAATATTTGTTGTTAACAGTAGGTATAAAAGATCTATGTTTAATATCTAAACAAATAACTTTGATAAGAAAACAATGATACTAAAACAAATGGATTTCATTAAAACAAAATGCGATTACACTATAATTCAAAACGAAAACCAAACCAACGAATTATTCAAAGGCGCTAGTCGCCATGCTTAACATAAAACTAGCCAGAAACGAGTCACTATGAAAATTATCATGCCACGAAGTTATCGTCATCAAGATGAACATGAGCCACTATAGAATTAACAGATTTGAGAGAAAACTCTAATTTTCATTATTGAGAAATGAAGGATTACAAGATATTTAAAGGGAATCCCTCCTAGTAACTGCTACTAACTGAATTACAAAAATTTACAAATCTAACCCTCTAATATTTACAACTTGTTAAAAGAAGATAAAACTAGTGTATACTTCTACATCCCCCGGCCCCCTCAAGTTGGAGGCTCTGAAAGACCCAACTTGTTGATAAGGAAATTGTGTTGAACTTTGCCCAAAGCTTTTGTCATAACATCTGCTATCTGAGAAGAAGTAGGAATGTATGCAGTTTGTAAGAAACCATCTTGAACTTTGTCCTTTGTGAAATGACAGTCAATATCTAAATGTTTGGTTCTGTCATGAAAACATGGATTGGCAGCTATTTGTTGAGCTGACTTGTTGTCACAGAAAAGAGTTATAGGATATGAACTGGTATGTGTAAGTCTTTTAGTAAGTAGCTTAACCACACAAGTTCACATGTAGTTGGAGCCATACTTCTGTATTCAGCTTCAGTGGATGATCTAGAAATAGTAGCTTGCTTCTTTGTTTTCCAAGATACTAAAGAGTGTCCCATGAAAATGCAATAACCAGTAAGTGACCTTCTTGTCATGATACATGAAGCCCAATCAGCATCTGAAAAACCAGTCAATTTGAGGTGTGGTTGAATAGGATAGAACAATCCTTTAGATACTGTCCCTTTTAAGTATTTTAGAAGATGTAGAGCAGCTTGCATATGTACATCCTTGGGGGCAGAAACAAACTTGCTCAAGTGCTGGACAACATATGAAATGTCTGGTCTAGTCATGGTTAAGTACAAGAGTCTTCCAACCAATCTTCTGTATGATCCTTGATCCTTTAAAGGTGTACCCTTATTGAGTGACAATTTGAGTTGAGTGGGAAGAGAAAATTCCTTGGGTTTAGCAGTAGTGAGACCAACATCAGTAAGAAGATCCAAGATATACTTTCTTTGATTGAGATAAGTGCCAACATGAGTTCTGCATAATTCAATTCCCAAGAAATATTTTGCTAGACCAAAATCTTTAATAGTGAACTGTTGATCAAGAGAATGTTTAAGAAACTGAATTTCATCAGAACAGTTACCAGTGATCAGCATATCATCAACATAAACCAAAGCTGCAGTAAACTGTCCATTCGTATTTTTGACAAATAATGAATAGTCATGTTTAGACTGCACATATCCCAAACTGACTAGAAATTTAGTCAACTCATAGTTCCATTGCCTAGAAGCTTGTTTGAGACCATAAAGGGATTTTTTAAGTTTACATACTTGATTGGGAACAACCTTCTTATAGCCTTCTGGTGGAACCATGTAGATTTCTTCATCAATGTAACCATGAAGAAAAGCATTATTTATGTCTAATTGATGTAAATCCCATTCCTTTGCAGTTGCCAAAGCTATCAATACTCTAACAGTTGCTAATTTTTCCACTGGAGAAAACGTATGCTTATAATCTTCACCTTCTCTTTGATTGAAGCCTCTAATTACCAATCTAGCTTTAAACCTTTCCACAGTTCCATCTCGATGATATTTAATTTTAAACACCCATTTGGAAGTGATAGCTTTGTGACCTTTAGGCAATGTAGTAAGCTCCCAAGTACCATTCTTTTCCAAAGCTGTAATTTCCAAGTCCATAGCATCCACCCATCCTTTTCGGTTCAAGATGCTTGTAACTAGTTGGTTCAGTATGAGCAAAGACATTGGCTAGAAAAGCTATAAAAGCAAGTGGAACATCTTTGAAATCATCTTTGCCAAATAAGGGATACTGTGGTTTTGCAGAACAAAAGGCTACTGAACTATGTGCAGACTTAGGAGTCACAAAATCCTTTAACCAAGCAGGCCTTGAGGAAGCTCTTGAAGACTTTCTGGATGGCAAAGAACTTGTAGGTAGAGAAGAATGTGGTACATTGATTTGTTGAGAAGTAGATGCTACATTTTCAGGTTGCACATGTGGTTCTGGATCAGGAGTAATGATTGGGATTGGTTGTGGTGTGACCAATGGGCCTTCTTCAGATGTATCAGCTCCAAATACAGGAAAAGAGAACTCTTGAGATATAGAAACAGGGACATTTGACTCCTTAAAAGGAAAGATCTTTTCTTCAAAATGAACATCTCTGCTCATGAAAATTTGTTTAGTCTCCAAATCATACAATTTGTATCCCTTCTGATTAGAAGGATAACCTATTAAGATACACTTAATGCCTCTGTTCTCAAACTTGTCCTTGTATGGTTTAAGTACAGCAGCATAACATAAACATCCTATCACCTTTAATGATCAAAATTAGGTGATTTACCAAACAAAACTTCAAATGGTGATTTCCACCCCAACTTCTTCATAGGCATCTTGTTAATCAGATAAGTTGCAGCCAAAATAGATTCACCCCAAAATCTTATTGGCAAGTTGGCATGAGATCTAATAGCTCTAGCAGTTTCAAGCAAATTCCTGTGTATCCTTTCCACTACACCATTTTTTTGAGGTGTATAGGCTATAGACCTTTGATGAATAATGCCTTTTGATTTGAAAAGATTTGAACAACTTTTGTTAACTATCTCAGTGCCATTGTCTGATCTAATAAACTTGGGTGTTTCTTTAAAATGAGTAGCAACATAAGTAAAAAATGTAGCCAACAATTCTGATATCCGATCCTTATTATGAACCAAATAAGTCCATGTAGCCCTACTCTTATCATCCACAATGGTAAAGAAATAAGTAGCCCCATTCAGAGTTGGATGCTTATATGGACCCCATAAATCCACATGTATCAAGGCAAAAGGATCAGTTTGAATAGAATGACTAGTTGAGAAAGGAAGTCTATGACGCTTAGACAATATACAACTTTCACAATGAAATTCAAAAGAATCAAAAGGTTACAATCAGGAATGTGTACTAACTTGGATACAGAAGTGTGTCCTAGTCTAGCATGAAAAGTGTGAATATCTACAGAGGATTTAGTACTAGCAGCATTGCTATAACCAACTTTATTCAAAGTAATTGAAGGAACTAAGTGTTTATATGACTCATAAAACTCAATGAGAGTAGCAAAAAAAGAAGTTGGATCAGAAACTGGCTTGCAGATGTATAAACACCTTGATCCTTTTCCAACTGCAACAATTTCCTTAGTTGTAAGGTCCTGAAACATGAATGCAGCTGGAAAGAATTGAGCAGTCAAGTTTTTGGTTTGAATTAACTTACCAACTGATAGCAAGTTTAACTGAAATTCAGGCACATAAAAGAAATCAGTGAGGGTTAATGAAGGAGTTAAGGCTACTTCCCCTACAATAGTCACCTTAAGTGATCTACCATCATGTAAATGAACCATAATAGGTGTGGTTAGATACTTGACTGTTATGAAAAGGTTAAAATTAGGAGTCATGTGGTCAGAAACTCCAGTGCCAGTGATCCAATCCAGAGTAATATTCATTTATGGATGACAATATAAGGCAAAAGAAACTGTGCAACAGGACAGTATACCTGTATGATCAGAGGTACTAGCATAATTCCTCATAGTGTTTTCCATAGGAGTTTTTCCCTTAAACATCCTCATCATCTCACTGCACAAAGCTGCAACAAGCTTGTGATCCACATTACCTTGACCAAGCCTTATCTCATTCTCATGCCCCATATCAAATGTTGTATCTCCAACAGCCATCTCCTCTAATCCTGCACTAACATGAGCAGCAATTCTAGCACCTTTCTTGACTTTCTTTCCTTTGTACCAATCAGGATACCCAATTCTTTCAAAACACTGATCAAACACATGCCCCTCTTGACCACAATGAGTACACACTTTCCTTTGATCACCTCTAGGATCTGTTCTAGTGGGTCTTGAATCCCTTCTCACATTACTACTCTGCCTATTGTTACTAGTGTTTGCAAAGAATGCAGTAAGATCAAAAACATGACTAGTGACTTGCTTCTGTTTCTCAATTTGTTGCACAATGTAATAAGCCTTATTCACATTGGGAAGTGGATCCATAGCCAAGATTTGACTTCTAACATTTTCATAATCATCATTCAGTTTCATCAAAAACTGTATCAATTTCAAATGATTATCCCTTTCAAGAAACTTATCAAGAACTGCACAAGTGCACTCAGCCATCTTACCACAATCACAAACAGGCAAACCATTCAAATTTTGCAACTCATCCCAACATCTTTTCAACTTATTGAAGAATGCAGCAATACTCATATTACCTTGACTGATCTTACTCAATTCCGTTTCTAACTGATAAACCAATGGACCATTAGTCTGACCATATATTTCAGCAATTTTTTTCCATAATTCACAAGCAGATTGAGCATAAAAAAAAGCCTCAGATAACTCAGTAACCATGGAATTCAAGATCCAACAAGTAACCATGTAATCACAACGAATCCATCTTTGCACATTCACATTAGTAACAGGTGGTTTTGGACAAGAACCATCAATGAATCCCAGTTTCAATTTTGCACCTAATGCCATTTTGACATTGCGACTCCAACCAAGAAAATTTCCCTCATTGAATGGTGTGGTGGTTAACACCATAGCAGGATGATCTGAACTGGCAAGGTGTAAAGGGTCATTTTTGAATTGAATGTGTTTTGGATATTTGGATCAACAGCAGCAGTTTCCACCATTGTTAAAGATCAATAAATGATGTGTAACGATTTTTTGTAACAGAATTACACCCTAACTTTAACGAATCAAGAAATGGTGATGAATCAATGAACTGTGATTAAGAAACAGGACAATTGAAGCTAGATCAACATGATAACTAACTGTATTCCACCATTGATGATCAAAGCTAGGGGGTTTATTAGCTCTGATACAATATAGAATTAACAGATTTGAGAGAAAACTCTAATTTTCATTATTGAGAAATGAAGGATTACAAGATATTTAAAGGGAATCCCGCCTAGTAACTGATACTAACTGAATTAAAAAAAGTTACAAATCTAACCCTCCAATATTTACAACTTGTTAAAAGAAGATAAACTAGTGTATACTTCTACAGCCACAGGATCCGCCATTTCACCATCCACCACATTAACATCATCATTTCCAGACTTCCTCAACTTGCACTCACATGCGTAATGACCAGTGTCTTCACAAACATGGCCTTTTCCAGTTCTCTTTGATGGTCCGGTCTTCTTGAATTTGTCATGCTTCACCCCCAAGTTGACTTTTGTTGGACCGTTTCGAGAAGCTCTCTTCGAAGAGTTTCCGACTTGCACATGATGAACAATGGACCCATGATTCACTCGTTCTTCTCTATTCCTAGCCTCTTCCTCAATGCGAAAATGCTTCAAGAGATCATCCAAGGAGTAATCATCTTTCTTATTTATCAACTTCTTCAATATGTTATTCCAAGAAGGTGGTAACTTTGACACAATAGCTCCAACTTGTAGCATTTCAGGAATAGGAATAGAAAGCACATTCAACTTGTTAACGAGAATTTGGAGTTCATGCACTTGCTCCAAAATAGGTTTCTCGTTAACCATTTGGAAATTAAAGAATTTAGAAATAAGATATCTATTAGTACCTTCCTCCTGTTGCTTGTACTTAAACTCCAAGGCACTCCATAACTTTCGCGGATCAGTGATTGGAGCATAGACATCGTATAGCCTGTCCGAAAGGGAGTTCTTTATGTGACCACAACATAAGGTCTCATCTTCCTTACGAATCATTCTTTGCTTCTCCAACTCGAGAATTTGATTCTTGTCGACCTCTTGTCCTTCAGCGGGAATAGGATCAGCAGGAATCGGAACCAGAAACGGATCAAGAACATAGAAGATCTTGAGAACGATCAACAAGAATTTCATCTTGTCAGCCCATCGGGTATAGTTACACCCGTCAAATTTGTCCAACTTGACAAACTCCTGGTTCATGATACGAAGGTTTGATGATGAGGCTCCAGCGTCCATTGCAAAACTAGAAACCTTAAAAGATTGTTGTATAACTTAATCAACACCAGCAACCTGTAATAGAGCACCAGAAATACAGTACCAAAACAACCTGGAAATGACCCTTTAATAGCTTATAAGAGCAGCAAACTAAGGCAAAAGGACAACAAATGGAAACTGCACAAGAAGAGCTTCTTTGTCCTTTTAAGGTTTCTACGGAGCCCGTTTGTTCGCTTCGAGCCTACGTACCGTACACCCCAAGATTGATGCAATCTCTAACGGTTTATTGTAAGCGAAACAATATCCCGTAATGCACAATCGGTTTGTAGAGTAAGAAATATTCTTCAAGATTATGTGGAGTAACAGATATTAAAGAGATAGTGATATTATTGGTGTTTGTACAATAAAGTTCTCAATCTCTATTTATAGATGAAGAAGACAGATTTGAACCCACGTACATCTAACTGTTTTCCCATGATTCACTTCCATAGATCACTCCCACATCCCTTCTTATTTGTGATGTCATGGACTAAGTTAACCATGTAACAACCCACTACTTTGAACAAGTCAAGCCAAGCAAGAATGACTTGTACAAATACGTTAGAGCATGCATGTTTACTTATATCACTAGCTTTTTTTTTGAACATAACTTATATCACTAGCTTACCCCCACCATATCCTTATTCTCAGTTAATTCAAATTAATTCAAAGTTGTTTAATACTACGTACAACTTATAAAACAAACTTATTAATTAATTTGTTTATCAACTTATAAACATACATATTTCCTCTATAATGTTCAACCTATTATTAGAAAATAAATGTCACTACATATTATTTCCAACATATTGTCTATATTGTTAGCTTAACGAGTTGACAAAAGAAGACGGGGACGGATATAGGTGGTTCCCGGAGGGTCTCGTACATTTACTGATTTTTTTGATATAGTGTTAATTTTTGAAATAACATTGATTTTTTCTTAAATACACCTTAAATGCACTCGATCAATCGAAATATGTTTCCAGTGTTATTTAGTTAATATACTTACAAAAAAAATTGTACACCTAGTTATATTTGGTCTTGATTCCGACTTTGTAAGAAAAGTGTAAATTTGTTTAGTGTAAGATAAAACCACTCACTTGCATCCATTTTAGACCTAAGAGTTATATTTAGTTCATACGAAGCAAAACAAATTGAGGCCGATCAAGATGCAAAACCACTCTACCGATCACATTAAAACTTACTTATTTAACTTATAGATAACTCAGTGCATATATTTCACTATCTCAGCATTATTACTTCAGAAAAAAATAATAATAAATTAACAAAAAAAACAAAAAAAAAGAAAAAAAAGAAAAGAAAGGGAATTTCATTTAAAAAAGAAAAAAGAAAAAAAAGGCAAACAAACAGGATTGGGAAATTGCATATATATCCCTGCAAAGCCTAATAATTGCATATATATCCAAACAAAACCCATAATTACATATATATCCCTGCAAAGCCTAATAATTGCATATATATCCAACCAAAACTCATAATTGCATATATATCCATCCAAAGCTTTAAAATTGTCATATATATCCAACCAAAACTCATAATTGCATATATATCATTCCAAAGCCTTAAAATTGTCATATATATATATCTAAATGATTATTTTAGGTACATTTAATAGAGAAAAAATGTCTAAAAATTATATCTGATATATAAAATAACGATTATAAACTTTTTTTCTTCTTTTTTTTTTTTTTTTTACAATTTCAAAATATCTTTTTATTGGTTTGAATTATATTATGTCATTTGATCTATATATATATATAGAAGTTTACATTTAGATGGAACGATGAATGGTGCAGTTGATATTATTATTCAAGATTCGTCGATAACGAACAAGGTTGAGTAGCCGAACATGGTTGCCCTTTCTTTTCTTAAAAAATGGTTTAAGGATATTTTGTAATTGTTAAAAAAAAATTTTAATAAGTATAAGGGTATAATCGTTATTTTACATATCAATTATAGTTATTAAATGTTTAAGGGCATAATCGTTATTTTATATATCAATTATAATTGATATATAAAATAACGATTATACCCTTATACTTATTAAATTATTATTTTTATTTATTATTATTTATTAACAGTTACAAAATATCCTTAAACCATTTTTTAAGAAAAGAAAGAGAAACCATGTTCGGCGACTCAACCATATTCGTTATCGACGAATATTAAATAAGAATATCAACTGCACAATCCATCGTTCAATCTAAAAGTAAACTCCTATATATATAGATCAAATGACATAATAAATTTCAAACCAATTAAAAGATATTTTGTAATTGTAAAAAAAAAAAAAAAAAAAAAGAAGTTATAATCGTCATTTTATATATCAATTATAGTTACTAGACATTTTTTTCTATTACATATATATTTAAAATAATCATTTGGATATATATGACAATTTTAAGGCTTTGGAAGGATATATATATATGCAATTATGAGTTTTGGTTGGATATATATAACAATTTTAAGGCTTTGAAAAGATATATATGCAATTATGAGTTTTGGTTGAATATATATGTAATTATAAGGCTTTGAAGGGATATATATGCAATTCCCCCAATGGGATTTTAGTCGGTTATTGAATTGCAAATGCGAAATGTTATAAATTAGTCAATGTGCCTTAGAAATGATCATAGTTTTAGCTCAACAACTATTCAGACAAAAAATTTCAGAAAGAGATTCAAGAAACTATTACATGTACTGATGAATTTATACATTCAAGGCAACTCATTCTTGTTTCAAATGATGAAGTTGACTTTATTTCTTTTTGGTTATGGAAAGTGAAAGTTATTTCATTTAGTACGAGATCGCCCCAAAAGTAAACATGATTACATGTATGAAGAAAGCGACTACATGTCTTTGTTTAAATGTAAGTAACCAGGTATACACTTTGTTCCAGACTAACTAATTTTCAGTATTCAATTACCTACATTGATGCATTGATACATGTTTTAAGGATGTTGTTCGATTCAATGATGATGTGTCACCTATCTATATATCTATCTATCTATCATTTAGTTACAATGTTTCTATTAATTTTGGTGTTTTTTGCATCATGTAGAGATTGGGTCTTAATAGTCCACTTGAAATATGGCACAACTTAAGATATGAGAGGACATATCTTTATACACAAGTTGACTTCATGTTATAATAAAAACTTTGCACCAGAGACTTACATTCATCATGTTTGAGGGTGATTGCGTGTGGGTTATAGAATATTAACTTGGCCAAATTTCTTTACTAGATACATAATACGAGTACTAAACAAGTATGTTGAATACATCAATAACATTGTTACGAGCAACCTTATCAGCAACACCATTTTACTTGTTTCGAAGAGCATGTTGAAAACTATATGTTTTAAGTAATAATTTAGCATTTGTAACATCATGTTGGATTCAGAAGTCTATATTTCATGTGTTCACCCTTTATAATTTATAGTGTTTCTGACAATATGAAACAAAGTAAATGTATTTATTACAACTTTACTCAACCAATTTGATACAATTACTAACATTCAAATTTCGGCTTCTTTATAATCTATAACCAATATCATCTGAAACGTCTCACTATTCTTTAATCATCACTCATGATAAACCTATTCTTGCTTATAATTGACATTGGTATAAGTGAGCTAACGCTCATCGCAATAACAAGATAATTTTTAATTTCGGGATAAACGATCGTGTCACCAAATAACTTGGTTTGAGTTTAATATCAAATTTCTAATAGCTTTAAAGGATTAAAAAAGACTACTCGGTATAAAAGAACACAAACCATCTAGATTAAGATTTTACGCAACGCTTTTGCATCATTGCTTTATCTAAAGAACTAGCTTTGCAGTCCCACGTTTGTTAAAGATTGAAATTTTGTTTAGTCCCATATGGGGTAAAGAGAAAAGCCTTTGCTTAGTTATATACATTGGCATACATGTTTTATACGTGTTTGAGACTAGTATTATGTTGTTGGTTTCTAGTGTTGGATACTGTTTAGAAACAAGATAGTGGCCATCTCTAAAGATCAACAATTAGTATAAATTTCTAACTTTTTTTTTTTTTTCTTTTGATATCATAGAGTCAATCTTTTTATTTTGTTAGGTTCTCAAATTCTCTCATTACTAATTAAAGAAAAACAATATTTTTCTGGTCTGGTTTAATCCAGGTGGACCAACTCGCTAAGTTTTGACCATATTGTTCTTTTATATAAATTGGCCCACAGCTAGCAAAAACTTTAAACTAGTTCATAAAAGTGAGACTTTGACGGACCAGAAATGGGCAGGTCATTAGTCAGACCATGGACCTTTATGATTATTCATTGACCCGGTTCGAGTTAAAACTTTTTCAATATCTCTTTTATAACTTTCCGTTCTTTTTTGTTTTTACTGAACCCATCGGTGGCATCAATTTTTTCATTGTTAAGGCTATGCACAGTAGTGACATTGGTCACCCCCGCCACATCGCTTTTTTTTTTTTTTTTTTTCCGACGACCTTACGATGTAGTTGTCGCAGTGGTAAAGTTTAAATGATTTTTTTTTTTTTTTTTTTTTTTTTTGTGTTAGCTGAACTCGGTTGCCAAGCCAAACTAGGTTGTGATTTTCTTGATGCTCAACCGATCATGACCAACCTCCCACAATGGTGTCGACCTCGGTTGATCTAGCTTTGACCAAGCAAGGCAACCGAGCCACTGTCCATAGCCTAATCTTCTTAATTACTTCTAAAGCATTAACTACATTAATTTGTTGGTAACAAGTAACAACCTGTTTATATGATTTTCAGGTTATTTTCTTAAGATTGGATATAAGGCAAAAAGGATTCTACAAAGTGTAAAATTGATTCCAACAGACATTAGAATATCAGAGTTAATTTCCATGTTTTTCTTGGTAATAGCACCTCGAAAATAAGTTACGTGCCTCAACAGATGACACTTCTTTTATTATTCGCAAAATAATTCTTGAATCACATTATTGCTTTTTTGATTCTATTCCATCATCGGTGTCTCGCTGTTCATTGTAGAACAGTATTCACAATGATGCCTTGGTGGGGACCCGTGGCTTTCCCGTGACCATACCCTAATGTAATTCAGCTACAAAAAGTGAAAAAACGGTCATGTGCAATTAGTCCCTAAGTTGTTTACAAATCTAACACTCATTAAAAACTATTGGTTTCATCGATTACTATTCACAATTCTTACCCAGTCTCTCATGCAAGTATGTTGTTCAAATATGTTACTTGACTTATACTAGTCCAACAATGTGTAAGATGTGACAACTTTTCTAAGTCAATGCAACGCAACAACTTAAAGACGCCATTTTCATCAGCACCACTTCAAGCTCCTTATAATGATTCCCTTATTCCAACGGCATCACACTATAACCCCTTTTCCTGACGAATACTTATCTCACTCATTAGACTCCAACTTAATATATGTCATAACCGGTTATTTTATCACTTTAATTAAGATCTCACTTCATTTTATCAAGTTTTAAGATTTATACGCGATTCTTTTACTATACATATAACAGCAACATGAGAATATTTGGATGCTACTCTTTGTCTTTTAAATGTTAGGCTGTGTAGGTTTACAACTTACATTTGCTGAAAATTTTAATTCCTTCCCAGTTCCCACTTCCCACATCGCTCGGGTTAGTAAAATCCAACTGTAAAAAACTGGTCTGGTTCACATAAATATTGACTTTATTATAAAAGCTTTAGCGGGTGTTTGTTTCACCCTTTATCCAGATTTTAAGCAAGCTCATATAATTGGGTTTACGAGGGTCTTAATATATATATTTTTTTGGCATATATGAGCATATATATAAACTTTACTATATGATCTCGTTATTTGGATAAATAAAAAAGTTTCTTTGGTTATCCATGTCATCACCAAATGTCTTTTTTCTACTAACATAGTCGAATAAACAACAAACCCATAACATATATTTCTACCCCTTCAACAACAGCTAGCGGTATGTAGCGTCAAATATGTGAGTGGTTAATGCTGTTATTATGATTTGCGTAATTTAGCACAAAACCGAAATCTCGGTTTTACTACGCTTTATTCTAAAACGAAGAAAACTATTGAAAATTAAAGAAGCAAACGACGCAGTTTCAACATTTTCATTAACACTACTCTAGTGATGGAAGTTTTAACTTTTTTTTTTTTTTTTTTTTTTGAAAATTGACTTTCATTAACCACCAACCAAAAGGCTAACTATTTCCAAGACGGGAATAGGAAGCCGAAAACCACAGAATAACAAATTACATCAAATCAAATGAACACCAATGATCCCAATCCACCACTCCTCCTTTAAACCTATGCTTATACCACAAAAAACCCAAAGTCTTGGTGTCCGCAATCATCTCTACAACATTCGGTTCCTTACTCGAAAAAAGCTTTTCATTCCTAGCCCTCCACATCCGCCAACAGGCGATAATAATAATCCCCCGAAGAACCACCTTCTTGTTACCCGAAACCCCGCAGTGTTCGTGCATATTCACCAAATCATTGACGTGGAATAAAAACATCCCTGGAATCCTACACCATCTAGAAACTCCATTCCAGATACCCGCTGAAATACTACAACCTGTGAGAATATGCTCAATCGTTTCTTCACTGGTGTCGCACCAAACACACATGTGCACTGACAACCATGATCCCATACTTCAACCATAGCTCACCACCTACCAATAATATAATTCCACCTCATTTCATACGTCACCATCTTTTTTTAATGGCAACCATGATTTCATACCTCACCTAATTTTATTTTTTTATTTTTTATATTCATAATTATATTAAAGAGAAAATTTTTATCCGGAAAGCTCAACGATATGTGCAAAAAACAGCCGATGACAAGATGGCGCTAATGTGTCAATTAAGTCGAGCGTCATGAGGTCGCCAAGTATAAGTCTACGTCTTCTTGGGCCTTGAAACACCTAGATCGTGAAAGAGAGTTTGTTTGCGCAGCTTGGGGAACTTGGGAGCACCGTGAGCTGGTCCTTGAGTGCAGGAGGCAAAGTCACGTGGTCGAGCATCGAGTACGATGAAGAATTGTATCCGCATCTTATGTCGGTGATTGCAGAGCGAGGTGGCTCATAAGCCACGGTCTTCGCATGGTCGCGCTTAGTACCCTAGAGTCGCCGAGGTAGTGAATGCATTCGGGAGGTTGTACAAAGGCGCTCTAGAGCGTGGTAAATCGAGGCGTGGAACAACTCCATGACGCAGAGTGAAAGCGCTGCTGATAAGATACCGGGTACAATGTTGAATCATATGATCACTTGGTCGCCGCCATGCAAAAATGAAAGACTTAGAGCTTCCAATGATTTCGAGCTTGAGCGCGATCAAGATTATCCGATCGCTGTTATTATGGAAGGGTTGACATTGGCACGCCATCGTCGCCGAGGATGCGGACACACGTAGGACTTTTTCCCGAAACCTCATGAGTCGCAGCCCAAGTGCCCGCCTTTGCGCGGCCCTAGGGATAATCGAATCCCTTTGCATTGGAGAAAGAGGTATCTCTAAAGGAGGTCTTGAAGCGCATGCCACCCGTCTTGCCAAGAAAAGGGTATTGCGGGTAAGGCGTTTTGTGTGGACTAGGTGCGCTCACTTGCCGAGGTCCGATGGAGTGCCACCGCTGTGGCTACCGTGTCGCCTAATGATTCGGATGTATCAAGAGCTTCAATGGTTAAAGAAGCGACAAGTCATGTTGGCACTTCGTCACTTAGGCGTTGTAGTAGCATGTAGCGGATATGTTTGATATCGCTTTGTAATAACTCATAGTTATAAATAAAAATTTCTTTTTGCTTGTTGCTTGTAGGCATTTGTAATGTATACGATCCGTCGCCAACGTAAGAAATTCATAGTCATATATGAAAATCGGAGTATACTTTGGAAAATAATTCTAAGTATTTAATCATAATCGTGTATGTTATGAGTCACAACAGATCAGAAACATCGACAAGGAAGCAAGTGTATTGGTTCCAAAGTTGTTAAACATGCATCGCAGTATTGTCGCGCAACCATCGTGGGATGCGCATAGCTTATTCCAACGCCTTGAGAATAAGGTGTTTAACAAGGATGCGTGATCCGGTATTGATGGGTTTGCAACCTCTTACTCAACAAGTTAGTTAGTAGGTCAACTTATCCTTTTACCATCGTGGGTTTATGTGTAGTGCATGCACGCCATCGTGGCAAAATAAAAAATTGTTAAAGCATACAAGATATGGAGATAACAACTTAAAATGTGTCGCTGGAGTTAGCTAGAAACCGCGACATTTTTATTAATACTTGCAAGTTTATCGTGAAATAACAAAGAAAACAAGAATATGAAAAATAAAAACGATTACATGAATGTTTATTGAGCACTAAGAGTGCGGAGCGTCTGCTATGCCGCCGTGGGCAATTTTTATAGGTAGCACCTCTTGAGGTTGCCGATATTCCATGTCGCTGTAGGTCACGACCATCCAAACCTCGTAGTCGGTGCACGCTACCGTGCCCGCTGCTTCAAGAACCTCATAAGGTCCTTCCCACTTAGGTCCGAGCTTACTCAGATCTTCGCCGCTGCTTGCCTCATTGTCGCGGTAGACAAAGTCACCGGTCTCAATGAAACACTGCGTACCTTGGCATCATAGTATCCTTTCATTTTGACTTCGACCTTGCCTCCCGTATAGTCGCGCTCGCGCCTTTCTTCCAAGAGGTCCAAGTCGACACGCCTTTCATCGCCGCTTTGTAGTCACATTAATCTCCGCAAGGCGGATAGTTGGCATGCCGATCTCGCTTGGTATAACGGCTTCCGTCCCGTATACAAGAGAGAGGGGGTGTCCCCTCGGCCGGTTTTAACCGAGGTACGGTGTGCCCATAATACATGTGGAAAGTTCTTCACCCACCTTCCTTTGTGCTTGTCCAAGCGTGCTTTGATTCCTTCACCCGTTCTTGGTTTGCGCGCCGACTAAACCATTGGTTTGTGGGTGAATCGACGCAGTGTGTTGGGTGATGTTTAACTTTCGCACCAATCTTTAAAGGGGTTGTCGCAATTGTTTCCGTTGTCCGAGATGATTTCACCGTAATCCGCGGCATACAATGTTATCCCGCACAAAGCGCTTTACCCGGTTGCCGAATTGTTGCTACCGCTTTTGCCTCGATCCACTGGGTGAAGTAGTCTATAGCGACTATGAGAAATTTGAGACCGCTGCTATCGGAAAAGGACCGCGATATCAATGCCCCATTTGTAGAATGGCCATGGCGCCGTGATTGGTGTTAACTCATGCCGTGGTTTGCGCGGTGCGGGTCTCTGGACTTGGCGTCATTGCACTTCCTTATCAAATCCCGCGCATCCTTATGCATGGTCGGCCAAGAGTATCCCGATCGCATGGCGCGTGCTACAACAGCATCGTGGTCCCGTGCATGCTACATGAACCCTCATGGATTTCTCGCAGACATAATTTGCTTGTACGGGCCCACGATCGAAGCCATGGCTGGAGGAAAGAACGCCGACATAAGATGTTGTCGCTAATTCGATTTCATACTGTATACCGATTCGCGAGCTTCGTCTGTTCTTGGGGTAATGTCCCTTTGCTTAAGAAATTTGCAATGGGGTCATCCATGTAGGACCATCCTCCTCTATGATTGCGGAAACTTCCATCTCCGCTATCGACTTGCTTTTCAGTTGTTTCCACCAAAGACTTGCTTTGATAAGTGTGCGAAGCTTGTCGAGGCTATCTTGCTCGCTGCATCCGCTGCGATTTTCTCCTCTAGGGACTTGCTTGATAGTAATCACAAAGCCTTTGATCGCTGCTTTAGTCTTCTCAAGATATCGAATCATGTTTTCTTCTTTGGCCACGATTCACCCAACACATGGTTGGCCACTAGTCGAGTCCACATTTGCTTCCAAGTTACGTACACCCATTCGAGCCGCAATGCGTAGTCCAAATGATCGTGGCTTCATATTCGCCTCGTTGTTTGTCGAGGTAAATTCAAACGCAGCGCGTAAGTGAATTCCATTCCTCCGGGTTTGTGAGAATAAGGCCGCCCCGAGCCATCCACGATGAGGACCCATCTCAAACAGGATCCATGGATCTTGTAGTGCTTTTTCGCTTGGTGTAGGTACCTCGTCAAGATTCGGCTTCTCGATGATGAAGTCCGCGAATTTGTCCTTTTATTGCAAAGACGTGGCCTGTAAGAGATGTTATGTTCACCTAGCAACACACTCCACTTCGGAGTCGCCCCGACGATCGGGTTTGAGATGATCCGCTGATGGCTTGATCCGAATTACCGCTATCAAATGCGCTGAAGTACGGCCATCGCCGTCATGCGGCAAACACTAATGCCAAGACCAATTTTTCCATGGCGCTATAGTTCATCTCCGTCTTCTTGAGAGCTTTGTCGACAAAATAGATAGGGTTTGCACCGAGTCCCTATCTCGTTAGTAGCATCCGCACCGACCGCCCGTGAGTTGCCGACAGATACATGATCGCTCTTCCACGGTCGGGTGCCACGAGTGTTGGGAGCGTTGCTAGATGTCGCTTGAGTGTGGTGAAAGCTTCTTCCGCCTCCGTTGTCCACCGAAAGTCACCCTTTTTTATACACTTCTTGAGTGTTTTGAAAAGAGGCAGTGACTTTTCTGCTGATTTAGATAGGAACCTGTTGAGGCCGGCTAGTTTTCCGTTGAGGATTGACTTCCTTCCGTGCGTGGTGGGAAGCTCACCACCGCTTTTGTCTTTTCTCGACACGGTTTATGCCATCGTTCTATCAAGTACCCTAAGAACATGCCTTCGATGGCGCTCAAGGTGCATTTCTTAGGATTGAGCTTCATGTTAATCTCGCAGAGTTTTGAATGTTTCTTCTATGTCGCGCACCGCCTTTTCAAGATGGCTTTTAATGACCGTGTCATCCACATAGACTTCGTGTCGGCCTACTGTTTTTCAATGCATTGTCTACCAACCACCGATAGGTGGCACCGCGTTCTTCAAGCCAAACCATTTTTGTGTAACAAGAACGCCTTGGCTTGTGTGGAACATGCCTTTTCCTCGCCTTCGGGCCATTTGTATCCGGTGATATCCCTTGTATGCCGCCGAGGAAACACTTCAATGGGTATCCACACAAGGACTCTATCTTCCAATCTATCTCGTAACGGATAGCGATCCGTGGGCATGCTTTATTAAGGTCGGTGAAGTCTACACACATTCGCCACCACCGTCGCTTTTTTTGACCATTATCGGATTAGAAAGCCGCCGTGGTAATAGACTTCACGATAATTCCCGCTTTAACTAATTTCTCGCATCTCGCTAGAATTGCTCGCGCCTCGGAGCTTGGCCACGCTTCTTCCGACGATCGGTAAGTATCCTTGTCGGATTCTAAGTTTATGCTCGTGATCGAGCGTGGCACGCCATCATGTGTTTGGGCTCCCATGCGAAAATATCTCGTTCTTTTGTAGGAGCGCGCACACGACCCACTTTGCCGTTGTCCGACAATGACCCTCCAATGGTTATCTCCTGTCCGGATATTCGGGTGAATCATACCTTAAAGTTGGGGATTTTGGCGCGACCGCTCGGATTGGTTCCATTTCGCATGTAATCGTGTTACATTCTTCGCTTGGTACCGTGGCATTGTAAAGAGTGACAATGCCCCTTCAACCGGAATTTACATCCTGCGCTGTTGATTCGCACCGCTGCATGGGCGATATCCCGGTCTCCCAATAATGCCATTATATGATGAAGGGATTTGATCACCATGAAATTCATCCGAGTTGTTGTAGAGTGCTCATACAACGCCGACTAGCAATCGAAGTGGCCCATAGGTTATATCTTCTCACCAGAAACCGGTGAGTGCGTTGCTGACAGATGTAATCGACTACGATTTCGTGTCGTAGTCTTTAAAGCAATGCTCATACATAATATTTGCCGATGCCCCACCATCGATGTACATGCGGTGTATGTCATGACCACCGCACTAATTTCAATAGTAAGGGGCTCGACGCCTGCGTTGTCCGCCAAAAGTAGGAAAGAGATTTCACTTCTTGAAAACTCTTGGTCGACCTTCGTCTGTGGTTCATTTGCCACGTCAGATCATATAGATTGTGTCGGCCTTCTCCTTGGGTGTCTCCTTCTTGCTTTCGCTCTTTTGCTTATCTCTTCCTCTTTAATGTTTTTAACTAAGTGGTCCACCGCCTTTTGACCATCTTGTCGATGAGTTGGCGCACCGACACACTCGCAGCAGGTGTGACCTTTTGTGCATGGTAGTCACAGATCCATTCCCAAAGGCGCTTATCTTCCGTGTGCGATCACGGCGGTCTTGGGAAATTCGCTCCTTCACATGAGTATTTTGGGGTTTTGATCGTGAGTATACATCATTATCCCTATCTCGCCGCTCCTCAGCTGCGATAGCTCTATTACGGTTATTACCTCGGTCATTGGATTGTCTCCCGTGTTGTTCCCGTGACCGTAATCGGAATGGTTCTTTTGCTATCCACCGCGGCTTCTCCCTCGACAAAAGACCGAGAGCGCTTCATGAGCTCATCAAGGTCTCGTGGATCTTGTCGCTCAATCTCTTGATGAGTTCGGGTTATTAATCCCATTCATGAAACCCGAGATCTTTAAGACTTCGGGCATGCTTTAACCTCGCATGCACTCGTCTTTAAGCGTTCCATGAACGCGCCGCGATTCTCCCCGGTTCGCTTTACCGGCGAAGTTCGACAGATTTTAGCACACTTTTGCGTTGAGTAAAATTTAGGCGAACGCCTTTCTCAACTCTTCAAAACCATTCACGCTTCTTCGGGAGTTTGTTGAACCGGTTCCGCGCTTCCACCGCCGGAATTAAACATATGGCACCAAACCGGTTGTGGCGCTTGCGATGGTCGCGGTGATTCAAAATTTTAGGTGATCGCCGGATCACCGTCCCATCATATGTTTTAACATTTGCAGTATGCGCCTTCTCTTGTTTTCGAGAAATCACCAATGCGTCTCGGTGAACGATCCACTTTCTCGACGGCGCCATGGGAGAGACATGTCTTCCTCTTGGCTATCGCGTCGCCTCGGATTTCAATGCCTCAGATCACTATCCTCGTTGTCCGAGGAGTTGTCAAGATGAATTTACCTTCTTACGGCCATGCCGCCTTCCTCGTAATCGACTCATAGTCCGGATCCGGGGCTTTCACTGGGAATATTTCCGCCCGCCTATCCCGTACTCTGACGGCTACCCACCTGGCGTGAGACACCGCACGCCGCTCTTCTATCATCGCATCGCTACTTAAGTGTCATAGTGAGATGTCTCATCACCCCGACTCTCTTCCCAATTCGTAAAATACCGGGGTTCTATGACCGGTTCCTCCGCGCTTTCCTTCGTGTTGCGCGCGGTGGAGAAGTATCGTATCCGAATCGAAATTGAGTCGGGCCTTGAGTTCCGCCTCGATCTATTCTTCTTCCTCTTGCATGAGGCAGCCAATGCTTCGTAGTTTTGGGATACGAAAGCTTCGGTGCACTCGCGCGACTCCCTCGAGAGCGAGTGCGTTTGTTTCACCGCCGCACCCTTATCCCGACTTGGTGCCTCCGGTACCTTTGTCGCCGGTTCGCACCGATTGGAAGGGAGTAGTAAAGACGGGTTGTTTCCGAGCACGCAGCGGGTCTACTCCACTGTGGGGGTTGTAGTGACTTGGGTTATTCCCGAGTGCGGTTCTACGAGAGGAAGATCAAGTCTTGACCGACCACTTACTTTTAGCAGTCACCGGTTGTCCCAATGGTCCGCTTAGGGTTAGTCCGCCTGCGACTTCTTCCCCATGAGATCCGATCGCGATCGCCGATTGCCGTGTTTTGTCATTCTAGTGTCGATTCTTAGTGTAGGGTCCCACGGATGGCGCCATTGTTGAAGAAGATCATCGCCGGCATTCACTCAGCCGTTAGTCGCTCAGCCAGACTCGTCAACAAGAGAACTGGCAGACGGGACGAGCCCCGGGACCACCGACGGCCAGCAGCCGCAGGCAAAAGCAATATAGATGATGTGTGTAACGCATGAGTTGTCGCCCTTAGAAGATCCAACCCTATTTAGGCATGATTGATTAGCGAGAGGTCGCATCGCAGCCGACCCTGCCAGCCAGCCCGACCATACGTCAACAGCCCCTGCGATGCGCATGCGCGATCGCGATGCAGACTTGTTCGATAGCCGCAGGGTGAAAGTGGAACCGATCTCGGGTCCGGTGCGGTGCACCTTTGTACCGCAGCGACGCAGCATGGCGCTACTACAAGACGGCTTCCGTAAGTGCGCGCCGCGCGCGACAAAGATGTGCAATGAAGACGCCTTTGTCGCCAAGACAAGCACACCGCTACATGTACATCGCCTTCCGAGCGCCATGCCACGCCGCCATCGGTACAAAAGGTACACCTTACCTGTGATGCAAGATACGGGTTCCACTTTCACCCACGCGGTTATCGTAACTTAAGTCTAGCATCCGCAACACGCACCGCGATACTAAA
This sequence comes from Chrysanthemum lavandulifolium, assembly GCA_022545495.1. Taxonomy (NCBI): domain Eukaryota; kingdom Viridiplantae; phylum Streptophyta; class Magnoliopsida; order Asterales; family Asteraceae; genus Chrysanthemum; species Chrysanthemum lavandulifolium. The sequence continues at coordinate 287,515,771 of CM040242.1, read as the reverse complement.
CTTGGGGGCTTGTTGACGATGGTCCTGACCGCCAGAATGGGTCAGCCTGCGATGCGCCCACTTTACGCCTAAACCCTAATCCATGCCCTATAAATATAGGGTCGATCTTCTTCAAAGGACGGTAACTCGACGCTACACACACATCATATATAACACTTTTGCTATGCCACAACAAGATACTATCTCTGACTGCGTCGGAGGCGGACCCCGGCTACGGCCCGGGTCCACTCCTAACGGGTTCTCTTTGTTGACAGTCTACTAGGCTCGGAAGACGACTAACGCCAGGAGAGTCGCTGAATCCGCCCGCCGCATTATGCTTCAACACACACAAAAGAAATAACACAAAGAACAAAGAAACAAAGAGCTAGGTAAGACACATTAAAGCTCTTACATTAACAATGGCGCCAACGATTTCACAAGATCAAGACTTTGAACATAGCTAAAGCAAACATTCCTCGCTTCACATCTCTTCCAAACACTCTCGTGCACACGTGGCGACATTTTTAAAATATATAGCCGCTGCAACGGCTCCTTTTCCTTCACCTCTCCAAACCGGCGCAAAGATTGCCGTGAGCCCTCGAAACCGCTCCATGCCAAAAGGGTTGCGCCGGTGTTGCCGCCGGTTGGGGCCAACCGAAGCATACCGAATCCATTGCCGCTGCTCTTATCGCTCGAAAGAAAAGTGGATGAGTCGATCGCTCATCGATACAATAAGCAATGTGAAAGACAACATATTATTAATCTTTGCTTCATGGACGATTTATCCTTATTCGCATACGCAGGGACGGACCTATGTTAGAAGTATGGGGGGCCGTTGCCCCCAATAGCTGGCCGAAAAAGTTGAGATTATAGTGTAAATTTTTCTTAATTTTGACCTTTTTTCGAAAGTGACCCCCACCAAAAACTCAAATTGCCCCCCACCTAAATACGAAAATCCAACATTCAACACTCTAAAACCTTATAAATCTTTCATATCTAAGTAAAAATACACGATTTATCATTACGTTCTTAGTTTTTTCTTTCGCATTTTATTGCTATTGTAAAAAAAAATTGCCCCCCACATTTTATTTTTCTGGGTCCGTCACTGCGCACATGGAAATGTTAATTGAGCCATGGTTTTGATGGAAGCGTTGGAGGAGTTCAAGACGACTTCTGGTGATTCCTAGCATACCCAAGAGTACGGTAGTTTTTCGCAATGTTATTAATCATGTTAAGACGCCAATTTAGTAGGATGCCTTTCAATGAAGGAACTCTCCTTAAATATTTAGGCGTGCCTCTTATTTCTTCCGCCTCCTTTATAAGGATTGTAAAATCCTTGTTGAGAAAGTGGAAAATAGAATTGGTGATTTGGAAGAATAAGTCGTTATCTTTTGCCGGTAGGCTCCAATTAGTTCAATCGGTTCTATCCTCTATGCATCTATATTGGGCTTTGTTTTTTTATCTTACTTGCTCGAATTATTCAAGACTTGGAACAATCGATGCATGGTTTTCTTTGGTGCCAAGGTGAAATGAAGAGAGGCAAAGCGAAAGTTGCTTGGGAATTTTAAATGTTTTCCAAAGCATGAAAGGTTAGACACGTTCAATATATTCCTTATGGCTACCCATATGGAGCATAGTTACGAATAAAGAGTCTTTAGGGTGGTGGCAACCATGCCTAAGACATTTTTCATGCCTAATCACCCACCAATAATATCCCTCCATCTCACCTCATACCAATCTCATACCTAACAATAGATTTTTAGTGGCAACCATGTCTAACTCATACCTCTTTTTTATTTTTATTATTTTTTTTTTTTAAATAATTTAATAAAAACATAATATTTTATTAATACTTAAAAGAAAATTACATGATACTTATTAAAAAAAACACGAATGCAAAAACCACATATCATTTGAAGCAACGGCTTCAAGCATAATAGTCGGGTATTGGTGATCACCTCTTTATATTGCCCTCTCAATGTTAGGACAATTTCGCCAAACGAAATGTGTACAATCAATGCTACCAAGCATTCCAGAATATGATGTTGCTCTTCATGTGCCTCGTATAAGCGTGCAACGTCGTGGGTTGTCGGCCTACGTAAAAACTCTTGCCTATATAATTGGATTACCGCTTCACAAAAATGATCAAGGCATTCACCTACAAAAATACCGAATTATACAAAAATTAAAAATACCGAATTATATAAAAATAATAAATAATGAGTTATATAGAAATTAAAAATACCGAATTATATAAAACTAATAAAAATTCCGAATTATAAAAAATTTAAAATACCGAATTATTTAAAATAATAAAAATACCGAATTATAAAAATTTAAAATACCGAATTATATAAAATAATAATACCGAATTATATAAAAAAAACCCGATGTTCTTCGTACATGTTTAAGTAGTCATCATATCTATCCGGAGGTCCACCCGCATCGAGTCGATTTAATAGTCGATGTACATTTTGCAACGCCGTGAAACTTTTTTCCCCTAGCGCCTACACCCTCTTGAAACCATTCGAAATTCGCTTCAATATCACCTACAATTTTTAGAAACAAGCTTTTATCCATACGAAATCTTTCACGAAAACATCGTAGGAAACTTTGGGTTTTGTTCTACGAAATAGTCATTCATTAGAGTTTCTAGCACTTTTTCATGATAACGGGTAACATGTCTTCGGGTAGAGCTAGCCGTGTCTTCAATGCTATCGCACGCGGCTAAATAGGTTTCTATGGTAGAACCGGTGGAAAATATGTCGGAGGAAGAGTCGGATAAAAAATCTAACTCGTCATCGGATGAAGAAGATGATAATGAAGATGAAAATGAATACATTTTGTTTGTGAAATAGAAATGATATTGTTTGAGAAAAAAATAGAGATGTTATTGTGTTTAAATAGGGAGAAAAAAAAAGGGATTTTTATTTTTTTTAAATGCATCCAACGTCTCTTTTTTACCCATTCAATGCACCTCAACGTCTCTTTTTTGCCCATGTAGAATCGGCATACTTTGCCGATTGTGATGTCTATGTTCTCATGCCGCTTGATGCCAAATTCGAGGCACCACTCATGCCGATCGGCATTGTCCAAACCGAATGGCAAACCGAGAGCGTTGCCGGACTTATGGGTTTGATGGATTCATTCCTACAAGCTTACGGACTAATTTTTGGGATGTTCCTATGAGATCGTGTGTGAGTTGGGTGTGGCGTAAGCTACTTCAAATACGAGATACCATAAGACCGTTTATATGGTATCAACTTGGTAATGGGTCGAAGGCTTTTTTGTGGTTTGATCGATGGTGTCAGGAATGTCCTCTTTCTTAGCTCAAGACTATTCGCCAAATTACAAATCATGGCTTTTCCAAGATGAAAAAGTGGTGGACATTATTTATAATGGTGATTGGAGATGGCAAACTGATTGGATCGATATACAACCTCCTTTGATTGATCCTGATAAGGATGGTGTGTTGTTTTGGAAAGATGTAAATGGTAATCTTAAACCCTTCTCGGTTATTCTTGCTTTGGACTCTATCCGGCCAAGATGTAAATTGGGTGAATATTGTGTGGTTCTCGCAATGCATTCCATGCCATGCTTTCCATATGTGGCTCGTGATGTTAAATAAACTTAAGACTCAAGATGTTATGAGGCAATGCGGTGTTAGTAGTGACACTAACTTAAACCTGATCCAATGCCCGCTCTTTAATGCCCAACCGGACTCTCACTCAAACCTATTTTTTGAATCTCGTTTCTCGTTTAAGGTTTGGAGCTTGGTTAGAAAATATGCTGCTATGGAACACATTGAATCAAGAATGACAAATATCCTTGCTTGGTTATACCCATTATCCATTAAAAGCTCAACTAAAAGAATTTGTGATCGTCTTGTGGTTGTTGCTTCAGCTTATTTTATATGTCAAGAACGTAATAATCCCATTTCAAGAAGAAGTCTCGAAAGTTGAGCAAGTTAGGGATGTTATTATTACACTGTCACGTAAAGGTTATATCTCTTCGCTTCAAGAAGTCTATGAAGGTGGCAAAGTATCCGGATGTATGGAAGTTCTCGAATGAAATAAGTTCGATGGCATGCATGGGGGTGCATGTGTTTAGGTTATGTCTTTGGCGGTTCGCTCCCCGGTTATTAGTACATATGATTAACATGGTCATTGGCTTGGCAATCCATGTAGTAGATTACTCAAGTGTAATGCGTTAGGTTAATATGGCACTCACTCATACTCCTGTGTACTTAATGATTTTTTGTGTGAATATATTTACCTGGGTAAAACCCTTTAACAAAAAAAAAAGAAAAAAAAAATCTTCATACAGTACATGTTTTGGAAAAAGATGATTAACAGACTAACAGGCACTGCACAACATAGTTTTAAAAAGCGCGCCTCGGCTCAAGGCTCAAGCTCTACGGATTTTTTCGGATCGAGGCTCACGACATGCATGAATCCCATAAAAGTGCAACATTGAGGCTTTTGCGCCTTTGCGCCTTGGGGCTTTTTGCCTCGGAGATGTAATAGGTTTTGGGGCTTTTTTCTAAATATTAAGATAAGATACATGAGCCTTATAAGTTATATGCATGATCCTTTTAAGTTATAATTAATAACCTTAAGGTGGAAAAGAACTAAAACACACAGTCAAGTGGGTAACAATAGATTCTGATCATTTTACAAATATGTAATCTCTCTCACGTCATAAGTTTATATCTTGAACTGATTTTTATTGATTGTTTATCTTATTGATTTGTAAATAACATCATAAGTTTATTTTATCTTCAAGCATCACATCATAGGGTGAGTATTTGTATGATTTGTAATATTGAACCGATTTTTGTTTATTTTATTGATTGTTATTTTTAACAAGTTACTTTGTTTCATTAAGTATTTTCTTTATGACATATTATCATGAAAATGTGGCATTATGCCTTGAATATTAATATGTTGCTTGCTTGATATTTTGGGTTAAATTATGAGCTTTGTTAGATGTAAGTCGCAAGTGTATGACACAAGCATATTTTGTCCGATATGGATTTTAATCTATATGTAGTTCATCGAGCCAAAGAGTTGATCCGCTTGAGAAGTGACAATCGATCCATTTTAACCTTTATAATGGCTATATGTGTCATGTATTAAGTATTTAATGTTATTTTGTGTTATTTAAGCTACATAAATGGTCACATATATTATTAAAAAAAACTTAATGTATTTAGTGCGACTCAGATTCGTGAATCCGCGCTTTGCTATGCGCTACCGCCTAGAGGCTCTTTGGTCCTCTTCGCCTCAATGCGCCTTGAGCCTTTCAAAACATTGCTGCACAGTGTTTGGCTGGATGATTAATAGTCCATATAAGTCACAAACGATCACCTGTAGAGTGAAATACAAACTTTGCTATTCTTTGAACCGTGTGGGACTACTTGAAACAAGTTTTAGAAAATCGACCTCATGTAGCGTAATCAAATACTTGTGTGTCAATTGCATATGTGGTAAGTGAAATTGAGAAAATGTGGGAAGAGAGATTGTCATAGTTGCGAAAAAGGGTTATGTTTGATATTCAGCTCGATGCTCGATGCTATTGAAACTAGGAAAGGATTATAAGGTGCTTGAAGTGGTGTTGAGGAAAATGCCACCTTTAATGGTAGTATTGTTCTTGTGTGTTCGAGTGCTTTATAAAAGAAACCAAAAGGATTAGAACATGTATTGTGAAATCCTCAACTATAACACTAATAATACAACTATTAATTACATGAAAAACACGGTCACAAAAACTTAAATACTAATTATGTTACAAGACATATACCGGCCAGAAAAAGTTGACAGCTTGTATGAAATAGTCACATATCCCTAACTGATTGTAAATTTATAGATACAATCAATGTGGTTATAAGCGACTACATGATACTAACACTAACTTATGTAAAGCGTTGACACCACAATATATAACCAACCAAAATGTTTTGTATTCAACGCATGTGGGACAAAGAATTTCTTCATACAAGTTTTGACAAAAGTGATTAAAAACACCACAACACAAGCACACTACCTACTTATATTTGTGAAGTAAATAACTTAATGTAAAATTCGAGTTACTGTGTCATTGTATACGAAACAAAGAGCCAAAACGACATGCTTGCTCGTTAGCTTGATAAGAGAAGAAAAAATGTGTGAAAAGAACTTACTCCATAAATAATATGCATGATTACGATAACAAAAAATGTTATGTCTCTATATAAACTTTTTTTAAAATGGTTACTTTGTAAACTAGTTCTAAGTTCTTAATCCCACATGGGAAAGACAACTGAAATAGTTAAATATTGTCGTGTAGACATTGACAAGTTAATATAAATACAAGTGGATATGGTATTGTGTTGTTTGCTATTAGACCAAATACTAGCATATCATACCATTCATACCCATTTATCTAAGTTCTCAACTTTTATCTTTAGAAATATAGAAAAGTCTTCTTTTTATTTAAATTTTAAGCCTACTTCAAATTGCGTGATGTTTCACTACCTAGTTTTGGATAATGGATAATAATATTATACATAAAAATTTACAAACTATCAAGAGTGGTTTCATTATCATTTCTTACCACTAACTATAAGGAATCGATAGCAGTCACGAGTCAAGTGCAACTCCAAGTAACCAGCTGCCTAGCGCAGTGGGTCAGCAGCTACCTTAAAAGCCTGACCTAACCATGTGATGTCTTGATCCAACAAAGGACGCGAGTTTCAATTCGTTCCGCAGCATGGTTGGGTATTGGGTGAAGATATTTCACGAGCATCAAACCTTTGATAGGTAGAGTTAATGGATACCATTATAGTACACAAGGTTAAGATGTACATAACAATCTACACTTTTTGATCCAAGTGCAACTCCAAGCTAAATTTGTAACATTGACTTTTTTCCGCACAATATTTAGACATCAACAAAAATAAATAAACCCTTCAAAAACGTACGCTACATAAAATCATGAGACCTTAACGCTGTTCGTGAGATATTTCATAAAGAAGAGAAGTGATTAGAGATCACTTCTTTTCTTCCTCTTCTTCCCATTTTTGGGGAAACTATTTTAACCAAAATTACACACACTTTCCTTCCTCAATCCTTTCTTTTCTCCCCACTTTCCTCCCAAAAAAACTCAAGAACACGCTTCCGAATTCAGTTTCTTTTAATTTCTTTTCTTTTCTCTTGTTTATTAAACTTGAGAACACAGCGTAAGTGGGCAAGTCATCAAGTGAGACCATGAACCTTATTGATTAGTCATTGACCCGGTTCTAGGTCTTTTATTATACGGATTTGTAGTTATCTTGCCATGCTTTTAATCCAACCGAAATGAAAGCGTCTAGTTTGTTGGGCGACCTCGCAAACAAAGGTAGAGCAAAATAGTTTTGTTAGCTATAGCGCCTTGAAAATAAGTACATACGTGCCTAAACATCTAGCACTTCTTCTATCATTCACAAAATAATTAAATTTTAATAATTATTGATTTATAAATTCATTGAGACTAATATATATATACTGGGGTTTCAAAAAAATTATTATCTTATTATTTTATCGATTGAGGTTCAAATTTGTACTTGTTTCAAGTTAGGACCGGACAAATTATTATTTTTATCGAGGTTATTAATTTATCGAGTATTAATTTATCGAGTATTAATTTATAGAGGTTTTACTGTATAATTTACCCCCCTTTTTTCACAACCTTTTGTGTTTTTGTAAGAATAGTTTAAAGATTATTTTTTTTCTCCTTTAGATGTATACAAGTACAACTACACATGTTAACACACTGTCTTATATGCTAGTTGTTAAATACTAAAATTTATCAGATTATATAAGTCCTCAACTTTCAGTGTTTGGCAATAAGTTTTAAAGGATTAAAGAGTTTCTTTTTAGTGTAAATATAGCTACACAAGTTACAAGTTAGTAAATCACATTCCCATCACATTTTTGGCGATGTTGTGTACATACTATATTATCACACTCATTAGACTCCAACTGAATATATGTCATAACCAGATATTTTAGCACTTTAATTAAGATGTCACTTCAAGTTATCAAGCTATCAAGTTTTTAAGATTTATACGCGATTCTTTTACATATAGCAGAAACATGAGAATATTTGGATACTCCTTTTAATGTCTTTTAAATGTTAGGCTTTGTAGGTTTACAACATACATTTTGCTGAAAATTTTAATTCCTTTCTACTTCCCACATCGTTCGGGATAGTAAAATTGAAACAAAATGGATGTATGTAAATGAAGGGACCCAGATGTAAAAATGTGGTCCGGTTCATACCGGGTTGATCAAACATGCTCAATTACCCGGTTCTTTTGTCAGCGGCGTAAGCGGTTCAATTTTAGCCAGTTCACATTAATACCTCTCGCTTCAATCATTGCTTAACTTTGACTTTTATTAAAATAAACATAAACATTCTTTCACATAAATATCCATGAACAAAAGACCTTTTAACTTACTTTTGATACTTGTTCTCTACACTTGAGTGTAAATAAACTTAAACAACACCAAAAGTATACACAAACAAAATATCCGTAAGTCGATGAATTCTAACTTTCAATCTTTGGTTCTTTCTATCAATGCCTATGATGACCAATACATTCTTACTTAAAACTTAACTTTAGTATAAACAAACTAAATCTAGACTGAATAATGACTAATATGAATTTCTTAACAGGATTTTCTTAACATCTAATATCTTTTGGAAATTTTTATGTGAGTAAATAAGTGTATAGTAACCCATTCATCAAGGATATCCCACTCCAAGTGCACAGGCAGTAAATAAGTGTATTTGAGTTTAGCATGAACTTTTAACCATAACTTTAAAAGAATAAAACAATATGTAAAATGAACTTTGAAGCATAACTTTAAAAGAATAAAAACAATATGTAAAATGAAGTTAGTATTATTATTATTCTTGAGCTAGATTGTTTTTTAGTCATGGCGGTATAACTTTTATCGCTATAATAACTTACCTGAATATATGTTTTGATCATTGTTATGACAGAACTCAAAGGTGAATGATGTTTGTTTTTCACTCTACGAGTTAATCGTATGTGAATTGAATGCACCGTAATCATCCGGTTGAACTCTACCCATATCAATATGTTTTGGAAACTTATTTATAAGGGTAACATAAAATTATTTGATTTAATTTGGTCAGACTGTTGTGTTTTTGGACAACATTTTTCAAAATTTGGATGAAGTCTTATATCCCACATCGGTGGAAGAAGAAAAAGTTTGCTTAGGTTTATAATGTTGTATGACAATGTACTAATTTTTCGTCTTTTAAATCCAACTTGAAATTTACTTTTTTACTTTCTATGTTCCCACATCACTTAGAATAAAAACGGATGCCTATAAAACAAGAGGCCATCTATAAATTTTGGTTAATTCACTTGTATACTCGGCTATTTTTTGTCTTTGACCCATCGATGTGGGATAGTATCAAAATTTTCTACTTCGATCGGTTTTCTTTCTTTCTAAGAGCACAAGGTATGAATGCAATTCACACGCCAAATGCACCTTAAAATTACCAATGGCTAGCCAAATGGTATACCGTCACTTGTACCATTCGTGAGCCAAAGGTATTTGAGCTAGTGAAATGGCTCAAGCCACTTTTTTTTTTTTTTTTTTTTTTTTTTTTTTTGTTGTATGTATTGTGAGTGAGTGGGTATTTTTAGTGAGGTATCTTGTAGGACCCAATAACATGTTAGTGGTGTGTTATGAAAGAGGGTGTTTTAGTTATTGGGAGGTGTATGATATATCGTTGAGGTTGCATACTAACGTGTTAACGGTTCCTCCCATACCTTGTACTCTGATACGTAGTTGTGTTGCCATGTGTTTTCAATCCAATCAGCAGTAGGTAAATAACCTATTTAAATGGAAGCGTCTCGTTCGACGGGGTGCCCTCATATATACTACCAACTCTACGTGTGTTGTCACTATATATCATACCTTGAAAAGAACAAACATTGTGTAAGAAGTTAGATATTCAATCCCACATTGATCAAACAGATGATATATTGATTCATGTTATTTAAAATATAAGTTCTTAACTTTTTGTCGTTTAAAAGATTCACGTTAATTATGTTTTACATGAACATTTTCATCTGTTAATTATACGTTTTTTTGTAATGGATTTGTTTGCTTATTTAGCACCAAGTCATCTCTTATACCGGCTATATGTTGACTTGAGGAATTGACATAAGAACAATGTGTACTTTTGTTTAGCGTAAGGTAAAACTACTAACTCGCATCCATTTTAGACCCAATCCTTTTATTAGTTCGTAGGAAGCAAACCAGATTGAGGTCGATCAATATTATACATCATTTGAAATACAAAATGTTCACATATTAGCCCGACCTTAGCTTACGTTGCCTTAGAAATGAGCATGATTTTAGTTCAATATCTATCTAACAAAATGGATTCTTGAAAGAGGCCGGCGCTCGTGCTAATATTACATGTACTCATGAGTGAGTCTCGTTAATTTATAGGTCCAAAGCAACTAATTGTTGATTTAACCGATCATAAACACAAACCACATGTATATATTTCATTGACTACTCGAAACCATGTTTACTCACAAAATGAGGAACATTGTAAGAAAAGTGAATGTAAGGAAAAAAAACAAATGGTTCCCTAAGACCATGGTGTCTTACCCGCCACTGACGGCAGCGACATACGGCAGTGGGTGCAGCGTGACTGAAGTGTCTGAAACTATGAGTGAATCGTCTGTAACCCGCATGACTTGTTAATCATCTTGACAAACTCTACAACTAACCCGTATCAGCCCGTGTCTGAAACTTAGGGTGACCCATATCAACCTGAAAGGTCAAAAAGAATGCCCAGATACATCCGTGATTGAGTGAGCGGGTTGAAACTTTGAGCTCTATTACATCTCTAGAACAACTTCCAATATGAGGTTGCTTTTGTGAAACTAATATCAAGTTTTCAGTCCCAAACAAGATAAAGTTAAGCCACTGGTGCAAAGTATCTATTCTAATTCGTTCAAAACTATTATATGAGTTCTACTTGTCGAACGTTGTGTAAGCATAGCTTGTATGGTTCTTGGACTAGTTTTAAAGTCATTTGGTCGACTACAACTGGTCAATTCATCTTCAAAATGGTTATTCACGAGTTGACATTACTTAAATGCATTTGATTTGGCTGATGGATATTTGATCTTAAGAGATGAATGTAAGTTCCTGAAGCTGGTCTTACTTAGCAGGAAGCTATTTGGTCATATTCGGGTTCTTTTGTTGCTACTTGTGAATTTGCCTATTTGTGGTTGGAATTCGACAATTTTTCTTAGATTCAATATGGACTTTTCATCTTTCAAGCTGTGTATTCAATTTCGTTATTCGAAATATGGTTCTTGATCATGAAGTTCATTGAAGTATCTTTCTGTAAATTTGGATAAGAAGGGTCAACTTATACAAGGTTTCAATTTTTTTGTCAAACTTGACCTCGTATGTTGGAAAGTCTATCTTCAAGTAGGTTGATATTCATTTGTTGTTGGTTCCTAGTGTTGGATGTTGTATAAGTAAAAATAAAACAATGACAAGCATTACAAACTGTCAATTTATAAAAGTTTCATGTAGATTTGTTATTTGTATTATGTCGGTCAATTTATAAAAGGTTCAAGCAGATTTGTTATTTGTATCATGTTGTTGGTTTATAGTGTTGGATGTCGTTCAAGGAGAAGACTTGCGCTAAGTTCTCGAGTTTTTAAGAAAGCGAAATGGAAAAGAATAGGAAAGGAAAAGAAATGGAAGAGAAAAGTAAGTCTAGTTGTTATGTTCTTGAGATAGAGGAAAGGAAAAGGAAAGTAATCATAATCATGTTCTTGAGTGAGAGGAAAAGGAAAATAACTTGGTCAAATTACATATATGCCCTTTAATTATTAATGTCAAATGTTTTAAAAGGGTATATGAG
>CM040242.1:287443055-287503734 GCA_022545495.1 Chrysanthemum lavandulifolium | reverse complement strand
GTCTCGTTGGCTGGTGTGAGTGGTTGTGGGCGGCTGGTGTGACTGGTTGTGGCGGTGGTATTTTGAGGAGATAAGTGGAACTGAGGAAGAAATGGTTTTTTTTTTTTTTTTTTTTTTCGGAAAGTTGGAGGTTGAGAGGAGCAGATAAAAGAAGAGATAACGTCCGGTGTGTAGTGGTGAGAAGTGTGGTGACGGTGAGAAGAAGAAGAAGTAGAAGAAGAAGAAGAAAGGAGTTTATTATGTACTTGGAGAAGAAATTAGCAGAAGAGGATTTGGATGAGTTTGAGATAAACAAGATTGGTCTTATGATGAACAAAACTAAAGAGGATCACGACGAGTTGATGAATCCAGCTGATGACAAGGAGCCTAAGATGAAGAAGAAGAAGAAAGGACCTGTTGTTTTTGACAACCCATTACATATACCAACCATCGACAGAAGAGAAAAGAAAAGGTTTAAAGGGAGCCCTCCGATAAAAGTTGGAGGTTGAGAGGAGCAGATAAAAGAAGAGATAACGTCCGGTTATTTGAAATAATATCAGCTACTTTCGCCTCCATTTGAAAACCAGCATTATGAATTTTTCTAGCCGAAAGAGTGTTCGCCAAAGGACTATAATCACACCAGTTATCAAACCAAGCCGACGCAATAAGCCCATTACCAATTTTATACCAGAAAAATCATCGGATCAAAGGACGACTTGAAGCAATTTAACCGGCTCATTGTTGTACTTGTTTTATTTTGCTTAGCCAGTTATCCTTCGATCATTGCTTACATTTGACTTTTAGTATAAATAAACATTCTCTTACAAAAAATAAATTAACAAAAAAAACCTTTTAACTTTCATTTAACCTTTGGCTTGTTCTCTAAATTTTGGGATATTATTTGTGCGAGTAATAATCCGGAGAAAAATAAGGGTTACTTGAAACTTCTAATCAGCTTGAGACACATCTAAAAATCGTTATTTATTTTAGCCAATTCCCACTCACAATTGACTTTTGTTTTAATAAACATGATAAAGCCTGCTCTGAGAATCAACACGTGTTTGTTCCTTTTGCTTTTGACACTTTTGGTTCCTTAGCCTCAAGTCAGGCGCTTCTTGGATCGGGTTCGTAAGATTGTTCTCGACAATATATCGGCCCGAGGGGTCACGATTATGTTTTCGTGAGAATAGGGTTTGCTATTCGAGAAAGGGGCGGCGCACTTGTTGCCCGCTTACCTACCACCTTGATGTAAATCCCAAATTACCTTAAATGATATCAAATTGGATTGTTTGATAAAAAAAAAAATAAATAAATAAATAAACTAAAACTACACCAAAATTATACAACACATATGTTTTAGCCAAAACTGTGCAATACTTTATTCTTAAAGGAAATTGATGTGCGTGTGTAGTACCCAATGTTTTGAAACCCGGTCGACCCGGCGGGTTAACCGGTTGGCCGGTTCCGGACAAAAAGGGTAAAAACCGGGTTTTAAAAACGGGTCAACCGTTTAGACCCGCCGGGTTTTAAGTGACCGAGTCGACCGGGTTTAGTTTTTATCATTTTTAAAACTTTTAGAACATTATGCGGTATGCGATGCAGATTTGCGGTATGCGATTATAGTTGTTTAGAACATTATGTTTGGACAAAAGTAGTGTTTGGACATTATGTTTGGACAATTAGAAATGGATGTTTGGACATATGAGTAAAACCGGGTCTAACCGGGTTGACCCGGCGGTCGAACCGGTTGACCCGGTGACTTGGCCGGGTCGATCACAAACTCGGGTTTCAAAACATTGGTAGTACCCCATTCAACTCCAATTGCATTGCCATTAAATAGTCGTAACTGAGTTTGGTATCAACTTTATCATAGCTTGAAAAGAATAAAACAATGCGTACAAAGAACTTATATATTTTTGTATGAATACGTTTATCAACTTTGTATTTTAAAACACACAACCAAACACCCCTAAACATGACCCATGTAAGTCTTTTGTGCAAAGTTTCTAGTATAATTAGTGTAATGTTCAAAACTGTTATTTGAGTTACACTTGTACGAGGCTGTGTAAGCCTAGCTATGATTGTTTTTGGACTTGTTGTAAATTCATTTGGTTGACTTCAGTAGTTCAATTTATCCTCTTACTATACGGTATACTAAGGTATTTGTGGGTCAACTTTACTTGAGTTTATGTGATTGGGCTTGTGAATTTGGTAAACTTGTGGTTGGAATCTAAAAGCTTTTCTTAGTCAATGCAATATCTAATCGCGAATATAACGATATAACTGAATCAGAATAACACTCCCACAAACTGCAACCCTCTTATTTATAGCAGAAAAACCCAAGTCCAAACATCCATGATAAATTGAACGATTAAGAAACTTCAACTAGATAGCAAATATAACGATATAACTTCATTTCAAGTTTTCAACCTGCTTCATCATCGTCATCAAACCAATCAAAATAATCTCGACTGATCAAAAACAAAAACAAAATAAACCTTTTGCACATTAGATCAGATATTTTAGTTACTGAGTTTTTTAAGATTTTATAAAGATTGTAGAAGTGAGTTTGGTATTAATTTTCCTAAAGCTACAAAGGAAAACTATGTATACATAGAACATCAAAATTATGTCTATTTTTTTATAATAGCAACAATAAATGTTATGTCGATTTGTGCAACTTCTTTCAAAACTTGATTGATGTTTTTTGTCCCACATGGGTTGAAGAAGGAAAATTTTTCTTGTTTATATATCGTCGTGTATATCGTTTGCATAAGTTGATAGTAATATCATATATGCGCTTATATCCACTCTTTTGTGTATGTAAATAAATAATAGGCATGCACTAAAGTTTGGATAAAGCTTTATATTAATACAAACTGTTAATTTTTTACTTCGTTGTAAGTTTCTTATAAGCTGTGATACTTTGTTCAAATTTTTACTTTGTTCTTATTTTCTTATAAGTTGTAATACTTTGTTCGATTTTTGATCTGATGCAATACTTTGTTCTCAATTTCTTACATAACTCATAGGTATATAACCAAAGGAGTTGTTGTTTGAATCTAGTTAAGGTAAGGGAAAAATACTTTTGCATGATATAACATTGATAAATATACATCGTTTTTATACATATGAACACAAACTAAATAACAGTAACTTGATTAGTTATAACTTTCAATTTTTGGGTTGCTCTGATATACTTTAGCCAATTCACACACCTCTCTAATCATTTAATCATTGCTTGTGATAATCTTGTTTACGATTGACTTTAAAAAGATAAACTAAAACTGTATATTCTTAAACCAAAATTTCTTGATATTTTATCTTTAGATGAATTGATATGTGTGATCTCATACATAGAGGATATCCAACTTCATTTGCCTTATCACTAAATAACATTGTTTGATTGTCGTATCTAATTTCTATAAAAGCTTTTTGTATGGGTTTGCTTTTGTAAAACTTGGTGTACCTTTTATATATTGTGGTGTATATGGCTTAGGGGCGTTTTTTTTTCCTTCACTAACAAACACATGGGTCCCACATTTATTGCTTCCTCTTAATGGGAGGAACTCATATTTTACACCCACTAGATATAGATGATTTAGTGGAAATTAGTAGGCCCCACCACAAAAGAAATATTAAATTATGTTTCGTGGGTCCATTTTCTTAGCTAATGAAAAAAAAGCAAGGCCTTAGTTAAGTTGTGACTAGTATGATATTGTCGGTGTCTGCGTATGATGGTTGTACAATACAAACAAGCTGGAATATGTTGTTACCGACAATTTCCTGATTTCTAACGTTTGTTATTTTTATTTTTATATTACTTTTGATGTACCTTGTGTATTGGGTCAATTGATGTTGAAATTTGCAGATTTCTAATTTTTTTGTTATTTTTGCTTTTTTATATTACTTTTTAATGTACCTTGGTGTATTGGGTCAACTGATGTTGAAATTTGCATGCTTGTCGTTGTTGGTTCATCATCGTGCATTTTAGGTTAATTTATAGTAGTATTAAAGAAAATGTGCACGTTAACAAATTGTATTTTTATGTAGCAAGTAACTTGAGTAAATATGAAAAGTTTCATGACATACAAAAGAAAACAATGTACTAATTGTTCATTATGGCAACAAAGTTGTTGACTTGTGTCTCTGAAACTTTGCAAGTTTAGTTTTCAAAACTTGTTACATATTTTCGAGTGCCACATAGGTCAAAGAGAAGAAATGTTTTGAGCATAAATACCAATAACGTGTATATTGTTTAATCAGACTGATGTTAATACTATGTTGCGGAATATGATTAACCATCCTGATTAAGTACTACCAGCTTCTTCGATTAGTATTCGCAATTCTAACTAGTTCTGAGCCTTTTGCTTTTTGGAAGATTAAAGACTTTATATTCTGAAAATATTTTCTATAAGATTAGCAATTTGATTTTTTATTAGTTTTTAAACAATAGACATACCTTTTATCGAAAACTATATACTAGCTATAAACTCCGCTAAATGCAGCTATCAAACAACCACATATGCAGAGACGCATAAGATATTATATATCCGTTATATCAAAGTATGATAGGTATACTTGAACAGTTTCATGTATGATTAGAAATACTTGTACTTAAACAATTCAATACTATTTACGTACAACTTTCAGTCTTCTCCTTCAATCATTCCATATGATTTAAGAAAAAAAGAAAAGAAAAGAAAAACCCTTCTTTTTGCATACAAAGACTGAAAGACTAAGTCAACAGTTATACGATATTTTTGAATCAAAATCTTCTCAGCATTTCAACTTTATGATCAATTTTGTGTGAGTGAACCATGGAAGATATCAAACTCGAGTTGCATGGTCACTAAATAACTGTGTTTGAGTTTGGTATCAATTTTTCCAGAGCCTGAAAAGATTAAAACAATGTCTTTAGAACATCTTTTTGTATGAGACACTTTTCTAAAAACTTGTAACAAGTAGTCCCACATGGTTCAAAGACTAGAAAATTTGCTTGGTTATATATTGTGGTTTATATGTTTTGTGCAAGTTCGCATGAGTATTATGTTGTTGGTTTATAGTGTTTAATGTTGCTAATTTAAAAAGCAATGTTACCCGTTGTAAACAACAATTCATGTAAGGTCTAAACTTTTTGTCTTTTTAAACTTTGAAGAGTATGTTCCTTCTTGTAATAGCTGACTCATAATTCATATGAACTTCGGGAGACATTGAACATTTGTGTTGTATCGGATGTTAAAGTTGATACAACACTTTTCTTTTATCCATAATTTCATATAAAAAAGGGTTAACTTATTTAAAATGTATCTTATTCGTCACAAATTACATGTTTACGTAACAAACATTCTTTTATTTTTTTTCTTTGAATTTATGTACTAAACTTTGAAATTTCGTCTTTCTGAAGTTTTTTCTGACCATTTTACCCCTCATAAAAGGATTCTTAATAAATTAAAAGGTAAAATGGTCAGAAAATATACCAAAGTAACGAAATTTAGAAGTTTGGTACATGAATTTTTGAAAGAAAAAAATTGTCACACGGATTTGTAACTTGTGACAAGCAATATACATTTTAAATTCATTATCCGTATAATAATAAATACAAACATAGTGCATTTCCGATCTTTGGCTTATTCATTTTAACTTAGCCGATTCACACTGATAGTCTTAACCATTGCTTACAATAATCTTGCTTACATTTGATGATTTTAGCTGTATACTCTTTTACCAAAAGTAATTTAACATTTTGTGTGTGGATGAATTTTCAAGAAAGAGAAAAAAAATCATGAAAAGAACACAATCAAGATAGATTACGATCTCCAAACAAGTATTAGCCTTAGTTATTTTTAAACAAAAGGGTCTCTCCTAGTGGTTCGTGTCCGGGGCTTGCTGTTTGGATGATTTAACTCGGTGGTCGGATTTCAAGTGTGATGCCGCTCTAAAAAATATATTTTAAACGAAAACAAGTGTCCATACCACATTGGTAAAAATACAAAATTCGACCAACTAATATACCTTGGGGTACATGGTTCACAATCACATAGGTTGGAATTTGTATTTTTGTTGTTGGTGGATCATCTTGTATGCTGTTATTATTTGCAACTGAGATAATTTGCGAATAATCAATAATTATTCAAGCTAGTTTTTTTTTTTTTTTTTTTTTTTTTTTTAATTTGCACGTTATTTGAACAAACAAAATGTAGTTGGACAATTAAGAACAACGTTTGTGGTTAAGTACCACATACACAAACACACGCCAAATATGCTAAGCCTTGACTCACGACATGCCGTGTAGCCAAAGCGTGAAATACACTACTTCCACTAGACATGAAATCAATCCTTTCTAAATCACATTTTCAAGCTGCTGATAGCCTATAATAGGAAGCTTTCACGCGATATGTTCTCGCCTTTTGTGTATTTTTGGACATTAAAGAGTGTCTCTACTTGTTAATGCAGTTGGTAATGAGTTCATTACCTGATTTCAGAGTGATGTCATGATAAGAAAAATGATAGGTTTAATACAAGAAATCGATGTACAAATAGAATATAAATAACATTTGATTGTGGCAACATAGTTGTTTTATATTTTGATTCCCACATTGGACATAAAGGAATAAATATAGGGAAAATTGTTTAAAAAGACATTCAACTTGTCATTGTTTTTTTTGTAGGTATCAAACTTTTAATTTTTCTATTGTAGATTCAACTTTCTTAATTTTCCTATTGTATCATCCAACTTTCTTAATCATCCTATTGTATGCATCCAATTTCCTTAATCTTTATATTCAGAGGCATTCAACATCCTTAATTTTCTATTGTCACCTCACTTTTGCGCTACAGGCCTACAATAGGAAAATTAAGAAAGTTTGATGCTACAATAGGAAAATTAAAAGTTTGATGCCTATAAAAGAAAAAGTGGCAAGTTGGATACCTTTTTAGACCATTTTCCCATAAATATATCTAGTTTATATACCATGGCGTATTTGGCTCGCTCCTTTTCGTAGCGTAGATCTTTCTTCTCTTAAGAGATTTTTCTCACGAAAACCATTCTTTTATGCGCATCGCTTTAGCGAAGGTAAACCCAATTTCTAATCTACTAATATGAGTTCTAAATTTTATTTTATTTTATTTTGTTATTTTTTTATTTTTTAAGATTAAAGCGTTTATTTTGTAGGTACAAGCTCCAACTATTGTATTTTTGTAAGCAATTTTTAAAGAATAAATAGTTTCTCTTTTAATGTAGAGTATATAACTACTACACGTGTATTTACAAAGTGAACATTCATTTCGAAACGGATTGAGATTTCTTTTTTCCTTTTCTTTTTTTTAATCCTAAGTTGAATTATTTTAATTCCTTCCCACTTCCCACATCAGGACGGATGGAGTATTTTTGGGGACGGATAGTAAATTGACAAAAAGTGGATGTCTTTGAAAGAAGGGCCCAAATATAAAAAATCGTCTGGTTCATACCGCGCTGTTCAAACTTGCTAAGCTTTGACCGGTTCATCTGTTAACAAAACCATCCTTCAATATTATTTTTTTTAACAAAAACCATCCTTCAATTTGTTGTCTACACTTATAGCGTAAATAAACTTAAACAAAATCAAAAGTATATGATATATCATTTTAAAACCAAATTTATGAAACAGTGTATCCTTGATAAATTGTTGTGTGGGTTTTAGAGTACCATATATCCATGGACGATATCCAACTCTAAATGCACTCTCAATAAATAACCGTATCTGAGTTTGGGGTGGGTCAATTTTATTAGTGCTTGAAAAGAATATAACAATTTATAAAGGTTAATAATACTTTGCCAACAAAGGTGTTATGTCCCTAGCATTTTTGGAAACTTGTTCTAAGTTTTTCAGTCCCACACAGACCAAAAAGAGGAAATTATGCTTCTTAATATAGTGTGGTGTGTATGGTTAACATGAGTTGATATGAGTATTTATGTTGGTGAAATGTGATATTAGTTCTTGTTTAACATAAATTATTAAGAACTGAGATTGCCTCTCATCAATTTATACAAGGTCTTAACTTTTTTTTGTCATTTTGAAGAGTAAGAGTTGGTTTTCTATAGTGTGGTGTGTATGGTTAACATGAGTTGATATGAGTATTTATGTTGGTGAAATGTGATATTAGTTCTTGTTTAACATAAATTATTAAGAAGAGAGATTGCCTCTCATCAATTTATACAAGGTCTTAACTTTTTTTTGTCATTTTGAAGAGTAAGAGTTGGTTTTCTATACGTAGGTAAGTTTGTGGCTAATCGTGGTAACTATATTTTTCATGAACATACTAATTCTATAACTTTTCTTTGTAAAGTATTTGTTTGGTTAGTGACAAATCAAATCATCAGAAGTCATCTTTTATGTATATACATCGTCTATATTGTTGGCTTAACGAGTTGACATAAGAAGAGTGTGTAAATTTGTTTAGTGTAAGATAAAACCACTCATTCACATCCATTTTAGACCTACCAGTTATATTTAGTTCGTATGAAGCAGGAAAAAATTGAGGCCGATCAAGATGTAACATCACTGCTACCTATTTCATTACAAGTACTTAATAAGGCTAAACATACTTATTTAATTTATAAATTAATCAGTGCATATATTTCACTATTTCACCGTTACTGCTTTATAAAAGGCATACAAAAGGGATTTTAGTCAGTTATTGAATTCCAAATACGAAATGTTATGGATTAGTCAATGTGCCTTAGAAATGAGCATGGTTTTAGCTCAACAACTATTCGACAAGATTGCAAGGAAACACATTTTTGTTTCAAAAGATGAACTCATAAACACAAACCAAAAGTATACATGATTACATGCCAGATACTATACGAAACTAAGAGTACTAACGACATAGTGAATACTAATTACGTTGATACTCTTAAATACCAAAAGATATAAGATGGGTTACTCTATTACTCGCACAAAATATATCCAAATGACATATGATGTTAAGAATCTTCTGGTAAGGTATTAATTATATCAAAAAATACCAATCACAAAACTTAAACACTAAGTACGTTGCAAGACATATCCCGACCGCAAAAAGTTGGTAACTTGTATGAGATTGCCGCACAATACAAAGCTGAATGTAAATTTATAGATACAATCAACTTTATGGTACGCGACTACCTTACACCAACTTACGCAAAACATTGACGCCACAATATATAACCAACCAAAATGTTTTGTGTTCAACCAATGGGGGATTAAAAAAACTTTCTTCATACATGTTTTGACAAAGGTGATTCAAAAGACACAATCTTTAATTAACACAAATGTATGCTGAAATATGAGAACATGTCTTTGTTTAAATGTAAGTAACCAAGTATACACTTTGTTCCAGACTAACTAATTTTCAGTATTCAATTACCTACATTGATGCATTGATACATGTTTTAAGGATGTTGTTCGATTCAATGATGACGTGTCACCTATCTATATATCTATCTATCTATCTATCATTTAGTTACAATGTTTCTATTAATTTTGGTGTTTTTTGCACATCATGTAGAGATTGGGTCTTAATAGTCCACTTGAAATATGACACAACTTAAGATATGAGAGGACATATCTTTATACACAAGTTGACTTCATGTTATAATAAAAACTTTGCACCAGAGACTTACATTCATCATGTTTGAGGGTGATTGCGTGTGGGTTATAGAATATTAACTTGGCCAAATTTCTTTACTAGATACATAATACTAAACAAGTATGTTGAATACATCAATAACATTGTTACGAGCAACCTTATCAGCAACACCATTTTACTTGTTTCGAAGAGCATGTTGAAAACTATATGTTTTAAGTAATAATTTAGCATTTGTAACATCATGTTGGATTCAGAAGTCTATATTTCATGTGTTCACCCTTTATAATTTATAGTGTTTCTGACAATATGAAACAAAGTAAATGTATTTATTACAACTTTACTCAACCAATTTGATACAATTACTAACATTCAAATTTCGGCTTCTTTATAATCTATAACCAATATCATCTGAAACGTCTCACTATTCTTTAATCATCACTCATGATAAACCTATTCTTGCTTATAATTGACATTGGTATAAGTGAGCTAATGCTCATCGCAATAACAAGATAATTTTTTTAATTTCAGGATAAACGATCGTGTCACCAAATAACTTGGTTTGAGTTTAATATCAAATTTCTAATAGCTTTAAAGGATTAAAAAAAAGACTACTCGGTATAAAAAGAACACAAACCATCTAGATTAAGATTTTACGCAACGTTTTGCATCATTGCTTTATCTAAAGAACTAGCTTTGCAGTCCCACGTTTGTTAAAGATTGAAATTTTGTTTAGTCCCATATGGGGTAAAGAGAAAAGCCTTTGCTTAGTTATATACATTGGCATACATGTTTTATACGTGTTTGAGACTAGTATTATGTTGTTGGTTTCTAGTGTTGGATACTGTTTAGAAACAAGATAGTGGCCATCTCTAAAGATCAACAATTAGTATAAATTTCTAACTTTTTTTTCTTTTTTCTTTTTGATATCATAGAGTCAATCTTTTTTATTTTGTTAGGTTCTCAAATTCTCTCATTACTAATTAAAGAAAAAACAATATTTTTCTGGTCTGGTTTAATCCAGGTGGACCAACTCGCTAAGTTTTGACCATATTGTTCTTTTATATAAATTGGCCCACAGCTAGCAAAAACTTTAAACTAGTTCATAAAAGTGAGACTTTGACGGACCAGAAATGGGCAGGTCATTAGTCAGACCATGGACCTTTATGATTATTCATTGACCCGGTTCGAGTTAAAACTTTTTCAATATCTCTTTTTATAACTTTCCGTTCTTTTTTGTTTTTACTGAACCCATCGGTGGCATCAATTTTTTCTACTTCGATTTTTTCATTGTTAAGGCTATGCACAGTGGTGACCTTGGTCACCCCTGCCACATCAGTTTTTTTTTTTTTTTTTTTTTTTCGACGACCTTACGATGTAGTTGTCGCAGTGGTAAAGTTTAAACGATTTTTTTTTTTTTTTTATGTGTTAGCTGAACTCGGTTGCCAAGCCAAACTAGGTTGTGATTTTCTTGATGCTCAACCGATCATGACCAACCTCCCACAATGGTGTCAACCTCGGTTGATCTAGCTTTGACCAAGCAAGGCAACCGAGCCACTGTCCATAGCCTAATCTTCTTAATTACTTCTAAAGCATTAACTACATTAATTTGTAGGTAACAAGTAACAACCTGTTTATATGATTTTCAGGTTATTTTCTTAAGATTGGATATAAGGCAAAAAGGATTCTACAAAGTGTAAAATTGATTCCAACAGACGTTAGAATATCAGAGTTAATTTCCATGTTTTTCTTGGTAATAGCACCTCGAAAATAAGTTACGTGCCTCAACAGATGACACTTCTTTTATCATTCGCAAAATAATTCTTGAATCACATTATTGCTTTTTTGATTCTATTCCATCATTGGTGTCTCGCTGTTCATTGTAGAACAGTATTCACAATGATGCCTTGGTGGGGACCCGTGGCTTTCCCGTGACCATACCCTAATGTAATTCAGCTACAAAAAGTGAAAAAACGGTCATGTGCAATTAGTCCCTAAGTTGTTTACAAATCTAACACTCATTAAAAACTATTGGTTTCATCGATTACTATTCACAATTCTTACCCAGTCTCTCATGCAAGTATGTTGTTCAAATATGTTACTTGACTTATACTTGTCCAACAATGTGTAAGATGTGACAACTTTTCTAAGTCAATGCAACGCAACAACTTAAAGACGCCATTTTCATCAGCACCACTTCAAGCTCCTTATAATGACTCCCTTATTCCAACGGCATCACACTATAACCCCTTTTCCTGACGAATACTTATCTCACTCATTAGACTCCAACTGAATATATGTCATAACCGGGTATTTTATCACTTTAATTAAGATCTCACTTCATTTTATCAAGTTTTAAGATTTATACGCGATTCTTTTACTATACATATAACAGCAACATGAGAATATTTGGATGCTACTCTTTGTCTTTTAAATGTTAGGCTGTGTAGGTTTACAACTTACATTTGCTGAAAATTTTAATTCCTTCCCAGTTCCCACTTCCCACATCGCTCGGGTTAGTAAAATCCAACTGTAAAAACTGGTCGGTTCACATAAATATTGACTTTATTATAAAAGCTTTAGCGGTGTTTGTTTCACCCTTTATCCGATTTTAAGCAAGCTCATATAATTGGGTTTACGAGGGTCTTAATATATATATTTTTTGGCATATATGAGCATATATATAATTTTTACTATATGATCTCGTTATTTGGATAAATAAAAAAGTTTCTTTGGTTATCCATGTCATCACCAAATGTCTTTTTTCTACTAACATAGTCGAATAAACAACAAACCCATAACATATATTTCTACCCCTTCAACAACAGCTAGCGGTATGTAGCGTCAAATATGTGAGTGGTTAATGCTGTTATTATGATTTGCGTAATTTAGCACAAAACCGAAATCTCGGTTTTACTACGCTTTTATTCTAAAACGAAGAAAAACTATTGAAAATTAAAGAAGCAAACGACGCAGTTTCAACATTTTCATTAACAATACTCTAGTGATGGAAGTTTTAACTTTTTTTTTTTTTTTTTTTTTTTTTGAAAATTGACTTTCATTAACCACCAACCAAAAGGCTAACTATTTCCAAGACGGGAATAGGAAGCCGAAAACCACAGAATAACAAATTACATCAAATCAAATGAACACCAATGATCCCAATCCACCACTCCTCCTTTAAACCTATGCTTATACCACAAAAAACCCAAAGTCTTGGTGTCCGCAATCATCTCTACAACATTCGGTTCCTTACTCGAAAAAAGCTTTTCATTCCTAGCCCTCCACATTCCTCGTTTCACATCTCTTCCAAACACTCTCAGGTACACGTGGCGACATTTTTAAAATATATAGCCGTTGCAACGGCTCCTTTTCCTTCACCTCTCCAAACCGAATCGGCAAAGATTGCCGTGAGCCCTCGAAACCGCTCCATGCCGAAAGGGTTGCGCCGGTGTTGCCGCGCGGTTTGGGGCCAAACCGAAAGCATACCGAATCCATTGCCAGTGCCCTTATCGTTCGAAAGAAAAGTGGATGAGTCGACTGTTCATCGATACAATAAGCAATGTGAAAGACAACATATTATTAATCTTTGCTTCGCGGATGATTTATCCTTATTCGCACACGGCACATGGAAATGTTAATTGAGCCATGGTTTTGATGGAAGCGTTTGAGGAGTTCAAGACGACTTCGGGGCTGATTCCTAGCATACCTAAGAGTACGGTATTTTTTCGCAATGTTATTAATCATGTTAAGACGCCAATTCTTAGTAGGATGCCTTTCAATGAAGGTACTCTCCCTGTTAAATATTTAGGCGTGCCTCTTATTTCTTCCCGCCTCCTTTATAAGGATTGTAAAATCCTTGTTGAGAAAGTGGAAAATAGAATTGGTGATTTGGAAGAATAAGTCGTTATCTTTTGCGGTAGGCTCAATTAGTTCAATCGGTTCTATCCTCTATGCATCTATATTGGGCTTTGTTTTTTTATCTTACTTGCTCGAATTATTCAAGACTTGGAACAATCGATGCATGGTTTTCTTTGGTGAAATGAAGAGAGGCAAAGCGAAAGTTGCTTGGGAATTTTAAATGTTTTCCAAAGCATGAGGGCGGTCTTA
Organism: Chrysanthemum lavandulifolium; assembly: GCA_022545495.1. Taxonomy (NCBI): domain Eukaryota; kingdom Viridiplantae; phylum Streptophyta; class Magnoliopsida; order Asterales; family Asteraceae; genus Chrysanthemum; species Chrysanthemum lavandulifolium. Next base: position 287,490,036 of record CM040242.1, on the reverse strand, counting down.
GTATCCGAAGGTTAGACACGTTCAATATATTCCTTATGGCTACCCATATGGAGCATAGTTACGAATAAAGAGTCTTTAGGGTGGTGGCAACCATGCCTAAGACATTTTTCATGCCTAATCACCCACCAATAATATCCCTCCATCTCACCTCATACCAATCTCATACCTAACAATAGATTTTTAGTGGCAACCATGCATAACTCATACCTCTTTTTTATTTTTATTATTTTTTTTTAAATAATTTAATAAAAACATAATATTTTATTAATACTTAAAAGAAAATTACATGATACTTATTAAAAAAAACACGAATGCCAAAACCACATATCATTTGAAGCAACGGCTTCAAGCATAATAGTCGGGTATTGGTGATCACCTCTTTTATATTGCCCTCTCAAATGCCTAGGACAATTTCGCCAAACGAAATGTGTACAATCAATGCTACCAAGCATTCCAGAATGTGATGTTGCTCTTCATGTGCCTCGTATAAGCGTGCAACGTCGTGGGTTGTCGGCCCACGTAAGAACTCTTGCCTATATAATTGGATTACCGCTTCACAAAATGATCAAGGCATTCACCTACAAAAATACCGAATTATACAAAATTAAAAATACCGAATTATATAAAAATAATAAATAATGAGTTATATAGAAATTAAAAATACCGAATTATATAAAAATAATAAAAATTCCGAATTTTAAAAATTTAAAATACCGAATTATTTAAAAATAATAAAAATACCGAATTATAAAAAATTTAAAATACAGAATTATATAAAAATAATAATACCGAATTATATATAAAAAAATAACCTGATGTTCTTCGTGCCATGTTTAAGTAGTCATCGTATCTATCCGGAGGTCCACCAGTACCGAGTTGACGAATAGCCGATGTACATTTTTGCAACGCCGTGAAACTTTTTTCCCCCTAGCGTCTACACCCTCTTGAAACCATTCGAAATTCGCTCAATATCACCTACAATTTTTAGAAACAAGCTTTTATCCATACGAAATCTTTCACGAAAAACATCACAGGGAAACTTTGGGTTTTGTTCTACGAAATAGTCATTCATTAGAGTTTCTAGCACTTTTTCACGATAACGGGTAACATGTCTTCGGGTAGAGCTAGCCGTGTCTTCAATGCTATCGCACGCGGCTAAATAGGTTTCTATGGTAGAACCGGTGGAAAATATGTCGGAGGAAGAGTCGGATAAAAAATCTAACTCGTCATCGGATGAAGAAGATGATAATGAAGATGAACATGAATACATTTTGTTTGTGAAATAGAAATGATATTGTTTGAGAAAAAAATAGAGATGTTATTGTGTTTAAATAGGGAGGAAAAAAAGCGATTTTTATTTTTTTTAAATGCATCCAACGTCTCTTTTTTACCCATTCAATGCACCACAACGTCTCTTTTTTGCCCATGTAGAATCGGCATACTTTGCCGATTGTGATGTCTATGTTCTCATGCCGCTTGATGCCAAATTCGAGGCACCACTCATGCCGATCGGCATTGTCCAGACCGAATGGCAAACCGAGAGCGTTGCCAGTACCCTTATGGGTTTGATGGATTCATTCCTACAAGCTTACGGGACGAATTTTTTGGGATGTTCCTATGAGATCGTGTGTGAGTTGGGTGTGGCGTAAGCTACTTCAAATACGAGATACCATAAGACCGTTTATATGGTATCAACTTGGTAATGGGTCGAAGGCTTTTTTGTGGTTTGATCGATGGTGTCAGGAATGTCCTCTTTCTTAGCTCAAGACTATTCGCCAAATTACAAATCATGGCTTTTCCAAGATGAAAAAGTAGTGGACATTATTTATAATGGTGATTGGAGATTGCAAACTGATTGGATCGATATACAACCTCCTTTGATTGATCCTGATAAGGATGGTGTGTTGTTTTGGAAAGATGTAAATGGTAATCTTAAACCCTTCTCGGTTATTCTTGCTTTGGACTCTATCCGGCCAAGAAGTGCTTCAGTTCCTTGGGTGAATATTGTGTGGTTCTCGCAATGCATTCCATGCCATGCTTTCCATATGTGGCTCGTGATGTTAAATAAACTTAAGACTCAAGATGTTATGAGGCAATGCGGTGTTAGTAGTGACACTAACTTAAACCTGATCCAATGCCCGCTCTTTAATGCCCAACCGGACTTTCACTCAAACCTATTTTTTGAATCTCGTTTCTCGTTTAAGGTTTGGAGCTTGGTTAGAAAATATGCTGCTATGGAACACATTGAATCAAGAATGACAAATATCCTTGCTTGGTTATACCCATTATCCATTGAAAGCTCAACTAAAAGAATTTGTGATCGCCTTGTGGTTGTTGCTTCAGCTTATTTTATATGTCAAGAACGTAATAATCCCATTTCAAGAAGAAGTCTCAGAAAGTTGAGCAAGTTAGGGATGTTATTATTGCTACTGTTCGCGTAAAGGTTATATCTCTTCGCTTCAAGAAGTCTATGAAGGTGGCAAAGTATCTGGATGTATGGAAGTTCTCGAATGAAATAAGTTCTGATGGCATGCATGGGGGTGCATGTGTTTAGGTTATGTCTTTTGGCGGTTCTGCTCCCTGGTTATTAGTACATATGATTAACATGGTCATTGGCTTGGCAATCCATGTAGTAGATTACACAAGTGTAATGCGTTAGGTTAATATGGCACTCACTCATACTCCTGTGTACTTAATGATTTTTTTTGTATGAATATATTTACCTAGGTAAAACCCTTTAACAAAAAAAAAAAAAAAAAAAAATCTTCATACAAGACATGTTTTGGAAAAGATGATTAACGAGACTAATGTGCATTGCACAACATAGTTTTAAAAGCGCCTCGGCTCAAGGCTCAAGCTCTACGGATTTTTCGGATCGAGGCTCACGACATGCATGAATCCCATAAAAGCGCGGCGCCTGAGGCTTTGCGCCTTTGCGCCTTGGGCTTTTGCGCCTCGGAGATGTAATAGGTTTTGGGGCTTTTTTCTAAATATTAAGATAAGATACATGAGCCTTATAAGTTATATGCATGAGCCTTTTAAGTTATATCTAATAACCCTAAGGTGGAAAAGAACTAAAACACACAGTCAAGTGGGTAACAATAGATTCTGATCATTTTACAAATATGTAATCTCTCTCACGTCATAAGTTTACATCTTGAACTGATTTTTATTGATTGTTTATCTTATTGATTTGTAAATAACATCATAAGTTTATTTTATCTTCAAGCATCACATCATAGGGTGAGTATTTGTATGATTTGTAATATTGAACTGATTTTATGTTTATTTTATTGATTGTTATTTTTTAACAAGTTACTTTGTTTCATTAAGTATTTTCTTTATGACATATTATCATGAAAATGTGGCATTATGCCTTGAATATTAATATGTTGCTTGCTTGATATTTTGGGTTAAATTATGAGCTTTGTTAGATGTAAGTCTGCAAGTGTATGACACAAGCATATTTTGTCTGATATGGATTTTAATCTATATGTAGTTCATCGAACCAAAGAGTTGATCCGTTTGAGAAGTGACAACTGATCCATTTTAACCTTTATAATGGCTATATGTGTCATGTATTAAGTATTTAATGTTATTTTGTGTTATTTAAGCTACATAAATGGTCACATATATTATTAAAAAAACTTAATGTATTTAGTACGACTCAGATTCGTGAATCCGCGCCTTGCTATGCGCCTCGCCTAGAGGCTCTTTGGTCCTCTTCGCGCCTCAATGCGCCTTGAGCCTTTCAAAACATTGCTGCACAGGTTTGGCTGGATGATTAATAGTCCATATAAGTCACAAACGTATCACTCGTAGAGTGAAATACAAACTTTGCTATTCTTTGAACCGTGTGGGACTACTTGAAACAAGTTTTAGAAAATCGACCTCATGTAGCGTAATCAAATACTTGTGTGTCAATTGCATATGTGGTAAGTGAAATTGAGAAAATGTGGGAAGAGAGATTGTCATAGTTGCGAAAAAGGGTTATTTTGATATTCAGCTCGATGCTCGATGCTATTGAAACTAGGAAAGGATTATAAGGTGCTTGAAGTGGTGTTGTGGAAAATGCCACCTTTAATGGTAGTATTGTTCTTGTGTGTTCGAGTGCTTTATAAAAAGAAACCAAAAGGATTAGAACATGTATTGTGAAATCCTCAACTATAACACTAATAATACAACTATTAATTACATGAAAAACACGGTCACAAAAACTTAAATACTAATTATGTTACAAGACATATACCGGCCAGAAAAAGTTGACAACTTGTATGAAATAGTCACATATCCCCTAACTGATTGTAAATTTATAGATACAATCAATGTGGTTATAAGCGACTACATGATACTAACACTAACTTATGTAGAGCGTTGACACCACAATATATAACCAACCAAAATGTTTTGTATTCAACCCATGTGGGACAAAGAATTTCTTCATACAAGTTTTGACAAAAGTGATTAAAAACACCACAACACAAGCACACTACCTACTTATATTTGTGAAGTAAATAACTTAATGTAAAATTCGAGTTACTGTGTCATTGTATACGAAACAAAGAGCCAAAACGACATGCTTGCTCGTTAGCTTGATAAGAGAAGAAAAAAATGTGTGAAAAGAACATACTCCATAAATAATATGCATGATTACGATAACAAAAAATGTTATGTCTCTATATAAACTTTTTTTAAAAATGTGTAAACTAGTTCTAAGTTCTTAATCCCACATGGGAAAGACAACTGAAATAGTTAAATATTGTCGTGTAGACATTGACAAGTTAATATAAATACAAGTGGATATGGTATTGTGTTGTTTGCTATTAGACCAAATACTAGCATATCATACCATTCATACCCATTTATCTAAGTTCTCAACTTTTTATCTTTAGAAATATAGAAAAGTCTTCTTTTTTATTTAAATTTTAAGCCTACTTCAAATTGTGTGATGTTTCACTACCTAGTTTTGGATAATGGATAATAATATTATACATAAAAATTTACAAACTATCAAGAGTGGTTTCATTATCATTTCTTACCACTAACTATAAGGAGTCGATAGCAGTCACGAGTCAAGTGCAACTCCAAGTAACCAGTTGCCTAGCGCGATGGGTCACCACTACCTTAAAAGCCCGACCTAACCATGTGATGTCTTGATCCAACAAAGGACGCGAGTTTCAATTGTTCCGCAACATGGTTGGGTATTGGGTGAAGATATTTCACAAGCATCAAACCTTTGATAGGTAGAGTTAATGGATACCATTATAGTACACAAGGTTAAGATGTACATAACAATCTACACTTTTTGATCCAAGTGCAACTCAAGCTAAATTTGTAACATTGACTTTTTCCGCACAATATTTAGACATCAACAAAAATAAATAAACCCTTCAAAAACGACGCTTACATAAAATCATGAGACCTTAAACTGTGTTCGTGAGATATTTCATAAAGAAGAAAAGTGATTAGAGATCACTTCTTTTCTTCCTCTTCTTCCCATTTTTGGCGGAAACTATTTTAACCAAAATTACACACACTTTCCTTCCCAATCCTTTCTTTTCTCCCACTTTCCTCCCAAAAACTCAAGAACACGCTTCCGAATTCGGTTTCTTTTAATTTATTTTCTTTTCTCTTGTTTATTAAACTTGAGAACACAGCGTAAGTGGGCAAGTCATCAAGTGAGACCATGAACCTTATTGATTAGTCATTGACCCGGTTCTAGGTCTTTTATTATACGGATTTGTAGTTATCTTGCCATGCGTTTTTAATCCAACCAGAAATGAAAGCGTCTAGTTTGTTGGGCGTACCTCAGCAAACAAAGGTAGAGCAAAATAGTTTTGTTAGCTATAGCGCCTTGAAAATAAGTACATACGTGCCTAAACATCTAGCACTTCTTCTATCATTCACAAAATAATTCTTGAATCACATTATTGCTTTTTTGTCTCTATTCCATCACTGGTGTCTCATTGTCCGTTGTAGCACAATATTCACAATGATGCCTTGGTGTGCTTTCCCGTGACCACACCCAAATATAATTCAACTACAAAAAACGATCGTGTTCAGTTTGTCCTAGAGTTGCTTACAAATCTAACTCACAAACACTCAATTACAAATCTAACACTAATTAAGTACTATTGGTTTCGTCGATTACTATTCACAATTCTTACAAGGTCGCCATCTCGTATGCTGTTAGTACTACAGTAAAACCTCTATAATTTAATAATGTTGGAACCGTGATATTTTATTAATTTAGCGAGATATTATTATATCGATAAATTAATAATTATTAATTTAAAGAAGTTTCACCTATAGCCTTTAAATTTTCAAGTCCAATGTACTAGTTACAATGTATACTAGTTAATGATGAAAAATAAATTAGAAAAATAAGTTTCAATTAACATTTTATGAATTTACATTCACAATATAATTGAATTTGTCAAGTTATATGTTTTGAACAAGTAAAAGTTAGTTCTTTAGGATAAGTTTCAGTTACATGTAGCCTTAATTGAAATAATTGAATTGGTACAAGTTACAATTACCTATGACCTTTATATATATATGAAAATTTTAATAATTATTGATTTATAAATTCATTGAGACTATATATATATATCTTGGGGTTTCAAAAAATTATTATCTTATTATTTTATCGATTGAGGTTCAAATTTGTACTTGTTTCAAGTTAGGACCGGACAAATTATTATTTTATCGAGGTTATTAATTTATCGAGTATTAATTTATCAGTATTAATTTATAGAGGTTTCTTGTATAATTTACCCCCTTTTTCACAACCTTTTGTGTTTTTGTAAGAATAGTTTAAAGATTATTTTTTTTTTCTCCTTTAGATGTATACAAGTACAACTACACATGTTAACACACTGTCTTATATGCTAGTTGTTAAATACTAAAATTTATCAGATTATATAAGTCCTCAACTTTCAGTGTTTGGCAATAAGTTTTAAAGGATTAAAGAGTTTCTTTTTTTAGTGTAAATATAGCTACACAAGTTACAAGTTAGTAAATCACATTCCCATCACATTTTTTGGCGATGTTGTGTACATACTATACGGAGGAACTTTCAAACCTACAACAATCATTATCATTAGTCATTACCATTCTTTACCCAGTCTCTCGTGCAAGTATGTTGTTCAAATATGTTACTTGACTTATACTTGTCCAACAATGCGTAAGATGTGACAACTTTTCTAAGTCAATGCAACACGACAACTTAGAGGCGCCATTTTCATCGGCACCACTTCAAGCTCCTTATAATGATTCCCTTGTTTCCAACCCATCCCCCCTTGCGTAATGACTAATACTTATCACACTCATTAGACTCCAACTGAATATATGTCATAACCAGATATTTTAGCACTTTAATTAAGATGTCACTTCAAGTTATCAAGCTATCAAGTTTTTAAGATTTATACGCGATTCTTTTACATATAGCAGAAACATGAGAATATTTGGATACTCCTTTTAATGTCTTTTAAATGTTAGGCTTTGTAGGTTTACAACATACATTTTGCTGAAAATTTTAATTCCTTTCTACTTCCCACATCGTTCGGGATAGTAAAATTGAAACAAAATGGATGTATGTAAATGAAGGGACCCAGCTGTAAAAATGTGGTCCGGTTCATACCTGGTTGATCAAACATGCTCAATTACCCGGTTCTTTTGTCAGCGGCGTAAGCGGTTCAATTTTAGCCAGTTCACATTAATACCTCTCGCTTCAATCATTGTTTACATTTGACTTTTATTAAAATAAACATAAACATTCTTTCACATAAATATCCATGAACAAAAGACCTTTTAACTTACTTTTGATACTTGTTCTCTACACTTGAGTGTAAATAAACTTAAACAACACCAAAAGTATACACAAACAAAAAATCCGTAAGTCGATGAATTCTAACTTTCAATCTTTGGTTCTTTCTAAACAAACTAAATCTAGACTGAATAATGACTAATATGAATTTCTTAACAGGATTTTCTTAACATCTAATATCTTTTGGAAATTTTTACGTGAGTAAATAAGTGTATAGTAACCCATTCATCAAGGATATCCCACTCCAAGTGCACAGGAAGTAAATAAGTGTATTTGAGTTTAGCATGAACTTTTAACCATAACTTTAAAAGAATAAAAACAATATGTAAAATGAACTTTGAAGCATAACTTTAAAAGAATAAAAACAATATGTAAAATGAAGTTAGTATTATTATTACTCTTTGAGCTAGTTTATATATTAGAATGTAAGCACATTGCTTGTTTTGATATATACGTAGTAATTATTATATGTTGACCGGCATCTTAGGGTGTTGGCTTCTAAAAGTCATCATCAAATATATGTCAGGCAACATGTATATTTCAATCTTTTTTACTTTTATGTAAAAGCTTACATGACATATATTAGCATTTTTTTTAAATGTTAGAACAATGCACATACATACTTTAAATCAAAAACTGCATGACTACTTGATACGAATTGAATACTGAAAGTTAGTTAGTCGGGAACAAACTGTATACTTGGTTACTTTATGGTCATCTATAAATGTTTAAACAAAGACATGTTCTCATATTACAACATACAATTATGTGTTAATTAAAGATTGTTTTTTTAGTCATGGCGGTATAACTTTTATCGCTATAATAACTTACCTGAATATATGTTTTTGATCATTGTTATGACAGAACTCAAAGGTGAATGATGTTTGTTTTTCACTCTACGAGTTAATCGTATGTGAATTGAATGCACCGTAATCATCCGGTTGAACTCTACCCATATCAATATGTTTTGGAAACTTATTTATAAGGGTAACATAAAAATTATTTGATTTAATTTGGTCAGACTGTTGTGTTTTTGGACAACATTTTTTCAAAATTTGGATGAAGTCTTATATCCCACATCGGTGGAAGAAGAAAAAGTTTGCTTAGGTTTATAATGTTGTATGACAATGTACTAATTTTTCGTCTTTTAAATCCAACTTGAAATTTACTTTTTTACTTTCTATGTTCCCACATCACTTAGAATAAAAACGGATGCCTATAAAACAAGAGGCCATCTATAAATTTTGGTTAATTCACTTGTATACTCGGCTATTTTTTGTCTTTGACCCATCGATGTGGGATAGTATCAAAATTTTCTACTTCGATCGGTTTTCTTTCTTTCTAAGAGCACAAGGTATGAATGCAATTCACACGCCAAATGCACCTTAAAATTACCAATGGCTAGCCAAATGGTATACCGTCACTTGTACCATTCGTGAGCCAAAGGTATTTGAGCTAGTGAAATGGCTCAAGCCACTTTTTTTTTTTTTTTTTTTTTTTTTTTTTTTTGTATGTATTGTGAGTGAGTGGGTATTTTTAGTGAGGTATCTTGTAGGACCCAATAACATGTTAGTGGTGTGTTATGAAAGAGGTGTTTTAGTTATTGGGAGGTGTATGATATATCGTTGAGGTTGCATACTAACGTGTTAACGGTTCCTCCCATACCTTGTACTACGACACGTAGTTGTGTTGCCATGTGTTTTCAATCCAATCAGCAGTAGGTAAATAACCTATTTAAATGGAAGCGTCTCGTTCGACGGGGTGCCCTCATATATACTACCAACTCTACGTGTGTTGTCACTATATATCATACCTTGAAAAGAACAAACATTGTGTAAGAAGTTAGATATTCAATCCCACATTGATCAAACAGATGATATATTGATTCATGTTATTTAAAATATAAGTTCTTAACTTTTTGTCGTTTAAAAGATTCACGTTAATTATGTTTTACATGAACATTTTCATCTGTTAATTATACGTTTTTTTGTAATGGATTTGTTTGCTTATTTAGCACCAAGTCATCTCTTATACCGGCTATATGTTGACTTGAGGAATTGACATAAGAACAATGTGTACTTTTGTTTAGCGTAAGGTAAAACTACTAACTCGCATCCATTTTAGACCCAATCCTTTTATTAGTTCGTAGGAAGCAAACCAGATTGAGGTCGATCAATATTATACATCATTTGAAATACAAAATGTTCACATATTAGCCCGACCTTAGCTTACGTTGCCTTAGAAATGAGCATGATTTTAGTTCAATATCTATCTAACAAAATGGATTCTTGAAAGAGGCCGGCGCTCGTGCTAATATTACATGTACTCATGAGTGAGTCTCGTTAATTTATAGGTCCAAAGCAACTAATTGTTGATTTAACCGATCATAAACACAAACCACATGTATATATTTCATTGACTACTTGAAACCATGTTTACTCACAAAATGAGGAACATTGTAAGAAAAGTGAATGTAAGGAAAAAAAACAAATGGTTCCCTAAGACCATGGTGTCTTACCCGCCACTGACGGCAGCGACATACGGCAGTGGGTGCAGCGTGACTGAAGTGTCTGAAACTATGAGTGAATCGTCTGTAACCCGCATGACTTGTTAATCATCTTGACAAACTCTACAACTAACCCGTATCAGCCCGTGTCTGAAACTTAGGGTGACCCATATCAACCTGAAAGGTCAAAAAGAATGCCCAGATACATCCGTGATTGAGTGAGCGGGTTGAAACTTTGAGCTCTATTACATCTCTAGAACAACTTCCAATATGAGGTTGCTTTTGTGAAACTAATATCAAGTTTTCAGTCCCAAACAAGATAAAGTTAAGCCACTGGTGCAAAGTATCTATTCTAATTCGTTCAAAACTATTATATGAGTTCTACTTGTCGAACGTTGTGTAAGCATAGCTTGTATGGTTCTTGGACTAGTTTTAAAGTCATTTGGTCGACTACAACTGGTCAATTCATCTTCAAAATGGTTATTCACGAGTTGACATTACTTAAATGCATTTGATTTGGCTGATGGATATTTGATCTTAAGAGATGAATGTAAGTTCCTGAAGCTGGTCTTACTTAGCAGGAAGCTATTTGGTCATATTCGGGTTCTTTTGTTGCTACTTGTGAATTTGCCTATTTGTGGTTGGAATTCGACAATTTTTCTTAGATTCAATATGGACTTTTCATCTTTCAAGCTGTGTATTCAATTTCGTTATTCGAAATATGGTTCTTGATCATGAAGTTCATTGAAGTATCTTTCTGTAAATTTGGATAAGAAGGGTCAACTTATACAAGGTTTCAATTTTTTTGTCAAACTTGACCTCGTATGTTGGAAAGTCTATCTTCAAGTAGGTTGATATTCATTTGTTGTTGGTTCCTAGTGTTGGATGTTGTATAAGTAAAATAAAACAATGACAAGCATTACAAACTGTCAATTTATAAAAGTTTCATGTAGATTTGTTATTTGTATTATGTCGGTCAATTTATAAAAGGTTCAAGCAGATTTGTTATTTGTATCATGTTGTTGGTTTATAGTGTTGGATGTCGTTCAAGGAGAAGACTTGCGCTAAGTTCTCGAGTTTTAAGAAAGCGAAATGGAAAAGAATAGGAAAGGGAAAAGAAATGGAAGAGAAAAGTAAGTGCTAGTTGTTATGTTCTTGAGATAGAGGAAAGGAAAGGAAAGAATCATAATCACGTTCTTGAGTGAGAGGAAAAGGAAAATAACTTGGTCAAATTACATATATGCCCTTTAATTATTAATGTCAAATGTTTTAAAAAGGGTATATGAGTCTTTAAACAACATATGGTTCCGTTTCCTTTTCCTTTCCTCCCAAAAGTGAGAGGAAGATTTACATATCAAATCTTCGTTACTATTTTCTTTCCGTTTCCCTTTCCTCCTTTAAAAAAGACTCAAGAACACAAAAAAAATTTCCGTTTCCTTTAATTTCCTCTTCCTTTTCAACTCGAGAACTGAGCGCAAAACAATGTGTAAAAAGATGATATATAAAACGAGTATTTGATAGCGTCAACAAAGAGCTAGAACAACTTTTTGCATGATTACTTTTCTCAAAACTAGCTTGAAGTCATTCGGTCCACATGGATCAAAGAGCTAGAACTACTTCGGCATATCATGTATAAAGGTCAATATTATAGTGTCTAACATTTTTTTTTTAATTATTTTATTATTATTATTATTATTATTTTATCATTATGAAAATTTAAGAGCATGTATTTCTAGTGTGACCGGTCTATAATTCATGTTCATATAATTATATGGGTTTTTTTATTATATGCCCTAGGGCACATGAAAAAAAGTAAAAAAAGTACATAAAAGTACATAGGGATTCATGAAAAAGGACAAAAATACATATAAAAAATGTATTTTTTATGAATCCCCATGTATTTTTATGTATTTTTTCACTTCCTATCATGTGCACTAAGGCACATAATAGAAAAACCCAAATTATATGGTTCACGTACGTTGAGACGTACTAGACCCATTGTGTGATTTTTTTTTTTTTTTATTTTTTTTTTTGAACTTCATTGTGTGATTGACATTATATATAAGTTATCAATTGATGTGCATGAAGGTTGAGTAATTTTCGTTTTATACATAAGCGTTACTTCAACTTTTTCTCTCCTCTCACTTCCTCTCACACCCACTCACCTATTTGTGGTCAAGGTCACCTCTATAGTCACCTTAACTTCTATTTTTTTATTACTTACAAAATTAAAAAACGTAAACGTACAAAATTAAAAAGGTAAATGTTCGGAAAAAAACGCAAACGTAGAAAATTAAAACATTACATAACTTCGAATATTAAAAATAGTACATAAAATTTGAATATTAAAAACACAAACGTAGGAAATTAAAACATTACATAAACTTCGAGATTAAAATTAGAAGTCCAAACTCCACTTCGCTTTGATCCCCGCCCTTATCTCGTCTGTTATTCTGTGTGCTTCGCCAGTCAAATGTTCATATAGCTGCATATAGAACATTAAGTCTTTTTGCCTTATTTTATACTCTTGCACAGACACCTCCTTCTTTTTGATCGTTGTAAACTCAACATGTTTTCACCGCCTTCTTTTTTATTACCATATACTCAGCCCGTTCTTGCATCTTTTTTTCCATGGCACCTTCGCTAGGTTGTGCCAACTCCGATATCATCATCCTAGTCAATGATTCGTTATTTATAGATGTCGACGATGTTGACTGACTCACGCCTTTTTACTTCAAAGCTTTCGATTTGTCCCTGCCCGGTGGTCGTCGAACTTCTTGCACCTCATTTTCCTCGTCATCTCCAGCTGCATCATTCAGGTTAATACTAGCATCTCCAGTCTTTGTGTTGAACGAACTAGACCCATATGACTTGTATCTCTTTGACCTTTCATTTGCTAAAAAACCTGGAACTTCAACTTCATTCTATTTCCGATAACCTCTTAACTCATCCCAACAATGATTTAGTGTGAATTTCATTTCGTTTTCAGCTACATAGTTAAGAGTTGCCATATTATAGTAATCTTCGTCTCCAACTCCACTCATCGGATTCATATGTTTGACATTTTTGTACACTTCACATAATCGACATACATTCGGACGTACCGTCTTCCATTTCCCACAAACCATATCGTACGTTCGGCGATCCGACTTTGTTTTTCTCTCTATTGACGCGACAACGTCATTCCAAAAGCCATTAATCCTCCTCGCATTACCAATGGCACCATTTTCGGATGCATTAATCCAACCTTTGCACAACGCAACTTCTTCCTCTTGGGTCCATGGAATGATCCGTGTTGGCTCGTCGGTTTGAGCCCCCCACTTTTGCTTTTGGCATCTTTTCGGCTTCACTGTAACCGGTGCGGGGTTGCCGGGGCAGTGACTTCGGCGGGAGATTCTTCACGTTGAGTGTTTTGATAATAAGACTCCAAATATTGAGGTTCGTATAAATCTTCAATTGGAAATGCAGAAATGGGAGACGTGGGTTGGTGTAATGACGAACCACCAACTTGGTTCTGTGACATATCAAATGGGTACGAGTTATGGTGTACTGAGAATTGTCTAAACGCGTTTTGTTGTTGTTGTGCGAATTGGTTAGAACCTTGTTTTGTGGGTATGGATTACCGTATGGTTGGTTTGTGTAATTTTTGGTTATAAAAGAATGATTGTGTTGTAAGTTGGTTTGTTGGTGCGACGTGGGAGTATTTCCTAGATTAAACGTTCCCTCGGGTCTCGGAGGATTCCTACGGTTATTTCTTTGTTGGGGACGTTTGGTGTTTTGGGGAGTGTTTTCTTGAGACATATTTTTTTTTTTGAAATGATGAAGTTAAGAAATGTTGAGTTTGTGTTTAAAAAATTGTGAAAAGATGGGTATTTATAAGTAAATAAAAGGTAGAGCTTTTTTTTTTTTTTTTTTTTTTTTTAACCTTCAACGGCTACTTTCTAGCAAATAGTACAATGTGTATTTTTTCGTAACCTAGTCGAGGATTTGATGATATTTCTTGACTAGACGTTCGCCGCCTTATGGATGATTTACGCTTTTCGGGTCAGGATTGGTACTCGGATCTATCATGAGAAAATCCATCTCGATCTTCTCTTGGAGAGTTTTTTCCTTCTCCCGCTTTGCCTCGTAACAAGCCCTCTGAGTTAAATAGGTTTGTGAAGTATCCTCCGTCATTTGGGTTTTGAGACATTGTGAGATATTTTTTCTTTGGGTTAAGTAAGAATGGAAGATTTTGGGTTTGAAGATGTTTGTAAATGGTGAAGATGAAGATGATATAAATATGGGTGGTGGGTTTATATATATATATATATATATATATATATATATATATATATATATATATATATATATATATATATATATATATATATATATATATATATACACACGCTTAATATATATCCGTTTAATATACTTTGTGTCAAGTGTTTTCTCTCGTCGTCACCACGATGAGGTCAACGACGGCGAAGAACGACGAGGACCTCGGTGTCAAAACGAGGCGCGGCGGCGTGCCGGGGTGGACGGCGAACTTGGACAACGAGGGACACCGGTGCTCTTATAAGGTGAACCGATCACCTAATTGTGTCTTGGAAGCGTGATTGGCACGTGAGTTTGCATGTATGTCATGATCTCTATGAACCGATCACCTAATTGGCATTTTGCCCCTTGCCTCTGAGTCTTATAGTCCGGTATCAATTTATCAAGATGGGCACACTCGTGACCCGGTCACCAGTGCCACATAAACTTTCTCTCCGACGACAGACACCCACCAAATTGCCACAATTGATGACCAAGTTTAAAAATAAAATAAAATTGAAAAAAGAGATTAAAATATATGAAAAATATTTTGTATTTTATCTTTATTACTTGTATTTTTAAATTGATGTTTTGTGTTTGACCAGTTTGTATAATATGATTTATTATTTGTATTTTATTAAAAAGTATGCACCACATTAATTGCTCACTTAAAACTAATAAAACATGGGTTTTGGGTAATAAAGTGTTGTACTCTAAGCTTTAAAAGTTGTAAATCTTAAAATTAAGATTGAGGAGAGAGTGTTTGTGTATTGTACATTGCTTGTTGACTTATAAATTTTAAATTTAAGATTAAGGAGATAAATTCGTTTGTGTATTATATGTAGTATAGATATGATATATATATATATTTTTGAAAAAAAAAAAAAAAGCGTCCCTCACGAAAGTCAAAAAGGAAGAGCCTAAAATCATGCCTTTTTTCGAGCTTTCTGGTAGTTAGTATGGGTTACGTTAATAACGTCGATGCGTCCAATGACGCTTATTACCACTACTAGCCATGCATTGCGTTCAAGGTTCCTTAGAAATGAGCATGTTTTTTTATGGATATATATACAACAAAGTGGCATCAGAAAGATGTTTAGCTAAACATATCCTTAATTTTTACATGGTTCATCATTGCTACCAAAACAATCATCATTCAACCACCAATTGGTAAAACGTTTCGATCCATCAACATTTAACACTTCATGAACTCCATAACGGGCCTGAAAACTGGCTCAACAATCAAAAGTCAATTTGGTTTGTTGTACGGGTCATAAAATTTGGTAGAGAAATGATATATGGACCTAAACTTAGATCTAAAACCAAGTGTCAGCATTCTGATGGCTACAGACAGGAACTCATTTATTTCACAACCCATCAGGATGATACAAAGTGGTTTTAGGTCTAAGTTTAGATTCATGTATCATTTCTCAATTTGGTATCAATGTTATCAGCAACATAAGTGTTGTGACTTGTATGGTTACTTTTGAAAACTTGTTTTGAGTTCTCAATCCCACATGGGTGAAAGTATAGAAATTTTGCTTGCATATATACTTTTGTATAGATGGTTTACGTAAGTCAAGATTAATGTATTATGTTAATGGAATACTATTCGATTCTTGATTAACACAAAAAATCAAGGTTCCAAGGTATTTCAGTAATTCTTATAAGTTCTTGACTTTTTTCATTTTGAAGAGCAAGTTGGTTTTCTTTATGGCTAATCGTGGTACTTATATTTTTAATGAATTTGCTAATTTGTCAATTATACCTTTTGTAATTTATTTGTTTGCTTATTTAATGACAACTCACATTTCAATAGTTATCTTTTATACGGTCTATATGTTGGTTTTAACGAGTTGACATGTGTGCGGAAGTTTAGCATATCGAATTTCAAAGATTACAGACGAAATGAGGAACATAGTAAGGCAAGAACAAAATAAAAGACCAGATGAACGAATCTGAAAAGGAAATGTAGGTTGTGTTTGTTATATTAATTTCAAAAATATGGTTACAGAATTTTCTAAGCATCTTAATAATGTTGCACGAATGAAAAAAATGATATCACGTTTGAGTTTGGTAACATATTAATATATTATCATAGCTTTTATTAGTAACAAAAAAAATGATAAAAGAGAACTTAAAAGTTGACACAAAGTTATTCAAATAATAGAAATGAACAAAATAATATGTAGCAGTGACATTTAAATCAGTTTGGTACAATTGTAGCTTTAATATTTCGCTTGTTCTTTATAATTGAGCCAAAATTTTCATAACATTCTTTTGGTTAAGAATGGTCAACTATAGTCTTCAAAGTCGCAGGCCGGTTCAGCATATTTATGAAGTGTTCTTCATGTTCCAGCAACACTTCCATCATAAAAATTTGGTGAAGTGTATGTTGATTCTTCAAGTAGTTAACTCTAGACGATTTACTACTGAAAGTAGTGTTTAAAGTTTGTATGCTGGAAACTATTGTGTTTGCTGGTTTGGTGTAAATAGTGCACGAAATGTACTTGTTGCTGCTCGGCTTTTTCTACTATATACTTGGAATGTCTTAGAGACTTATCAAGTTTGATGTATGCATGGTTAGTTGGTTATGGTTATTAACTTGAAGCCTTATGTTCAAAAGGATTCTGTGTCTCTTCAACAATTTTTTGCCTAGTTACTTTTCTGAAAATTATGTTTTGTGTCCCATATAGTGTAAAGAAAAAGAAATATTGCTAGGTTATATTGGGTGGTATATTTAGTTTGCATAGGTTGATAACTAGTGTTATGTTGTTGGTAACTGATGTTGGATACTGTTAAAGCAAAAAAATAGTGTCCTTCTTCTGTTATCAATAGTTTATATAAATTCTCAACTTTTTGTCATTTCAAGTTAATAATACCTCAAGGGATTCTTTACTTGTACCAAAATATATGTCCCTTACATCTTTTAATCAAGTTTTAGAACTAGCGATTGTATCAGGACATTTCTTAACAAATCCACATCTTCCAAACCAAACGCTACATTGGAGTGCTGGAATAGTCCATCAGATTTGGTTTAAAAAATTGTAGCGTTTAGGTTTATTATAGTGATGATGACGTGGATGTTTGAACTAAGTGATAATAGGAACCATGGAGTGGTGGAATACCAGTATGTGTATGACGAACGAGCTTGTAGCCTGCGACTATAGTCACTTTACGGATTCTTTTCTGAACTTACATTACTACTACCGCCTACTAATCTCTACCAGCCAAAATCATTTTGACTCACAGCTTTAGAAGGAGAAAAAAAAAGTTGTATAAATTTTGTTTTTGGTAAAGGTCAAAAGACCCGTAAATATATTGATCCAAAAAACGTTTAAGTACAAAGGATATGGGTGAATCCCATATCTCAGCCCGTTACATAGGCGGAAAAGCTTACATAACAAGATACATCCAATTCTCTAAACAAGAAAATAAACTACTACTCAAAAGTTGTATAAAATTAAATAAAAATTATTCAATTGCGGCAACAAATTAAGGTCACCGTAACTTATGCCAATTTATTTTATTTTTTTTGAAAAATTTGTGTTAAACTTGCGTTTTCAAGATTAAAAAGTTCATTTTCTCCATGTATAGCTACAGATGTGGGTGATCTGTTGGCACCTCGTTTTGGACAATGGATCACAATATTATACGGAGCAACCTACAAGCCATTTGTTACCTTCTAAAAGCCACAACCAAACACCCCTCAAACATGATAAATCGAAGCATCTGGTGCAAAGTTTCTATCCTAATTGTTCCATTGTTCAAGCTGTGTTACACTTTTCCGACGCTGTGTAGGTTCTTAGACTTGTTGTAAATTAATGTGTCATTTGGTTGACTATACGGGTCAATTATCTCCAAAATGGTTACAAAATGATTTTATAAGGTATTCACGGGTCAACTGTACTTGTGTTCGTTCCTGATAGCCAAGTATTTGAGGAAGCACATGCTGAATTATTATTCCTTAAGACAATGGTGCCTTCCACACTGGCGAAAGCGATACAGGCGGAGGCTGACATTCAAAAAAGGCGGTGGCAATTGTGTTTGGTGATTGACATGTTTTCGATCACTGTTATGATGAAATTGAAATTTAAATGGTGTTTGCATTTCACTCTATGAGTGAACCTGTATGACCCGTCAATCATTTAGCCAAACTTTACACCTTACACATATCATATCAACCCATTTCTAAAACTTATGGTGACCCGTATCACCTTATAGGTCTAAAAATTTACCCACATAGTATTACGGGCTGTGAATGCCAGCTACAATATTACGGAATATGTCTTTAAAAAGAAATGTTATAAGTTTATATTTCAAAACACCCCAAACATAATGAATGTAAGTCTGTTGTTCAGAGCAGTTATCTGAGTTACACTTGTTCAACGCTATGTAAGTCTAGCTAAGACGGTTCATGGACCTGTCATAAAGTCATTTGGTTGACTTCAATAGTTCAATTAATCCTCAAAATAGTTGATATATAGTTTCCTAAGGAATCATGGGTCGACTTCACTTGAGTGTAACTGATCGCAGCTGCTTGTACATTGTAAACTTGTGGTTGGAATCTGAAAGCTTTTCTTAACCATATCTAAATACACTCCCACAAGTTGCCTACTCTCATATAACTGAAAAACCCAAGTCCAAACATTCATGATAAATTACACAACTAAGAAACATCAACTCGCAGATATGACGATATAACTTCATTTTAATTTTTCAACCTGGTTCATCAGTATCATCAAAGCGATCAAAATAATCTCATCTGATCACAAACACAAAACAAAAAAAACCAAAAAAATCTGGTGCACATTAGATCAGATATTTAGGTACGATTTTTTTTGTTATTCAGTTAAAATAGTTAGGAAGTTTTCGTAACATTTTATAAATATTGTGCAAGTGAGTTGGGTATTAATTTTCCTAAAGCTTCTTTCAAAATTTGATTGATGTTTTTTTTTTTCAACATGGGGTGAAGAAAGAAAAGTTTGCTTGTTTATATATTGTCGTGTAAATTGTTTATACAAGTTGATATGCGAAACTTATTTAAGGGCATATTCATACAAATTATAACTTTTCTTGGAATTTTGGTTTGATGCAATACTTTGTTCAACTTTGTTATAAGTCGTAATTCTTTGTTCGACTTTTGATTTGATACAATACTTTATTCTCGAATTCTTACATAATCCATAGGTAATGTATATCTGTAGTCACAACAAACAAGAACATGATACATACTATTCATATTTTGAAAAGGCTAACAAACCAAAAGATTATAACTACATAATAATAAAAAAAGCAAATGTTGAAAACATCAAAATTACTTTTGAATCAGGGTGCGTCTCTTTAATCCAATCAATAAAACACGAACAAATTATTGGTAACTCTGATAAATTTGACACACTTCTAACTTTCTATCATTGGCTTGTTCCTTATACTTTAGCCAATTCCCGCTTACAATAAGAGTTTATTAGTGTAAACTAGCCGGGTACCCGCGCACAGCGGCGGCGATAAGTATAGTTATATGTGTTTGCTTACCCGTTTAGTGAATTCGTTTCACAACACTTCGAATGTATATGTGTTAGTTGTAAGTGTTTGTTTGGGTTACCCGCAACTTTCCCGTAGCTTTCCCGCGACATCATTATTCCCGCATATAGAAATACCATCGCAATCTCTTACGCGTCAAACACTACCCCAAAAGTATATGATTTTGACGAATCAAGATTATATTGATTGAAATAAATGAAATAAAGGTTAAAGTTGTAAAAATTTGAATTAAAATAAAATAAACCCATTAAAAATATAAAAACTAAAAACTCATAAAAATATATTTAAATGGATGTTGAATTAAATAGCATAAAATTTTAGAAAATATGGTGAAATTAGATTATAAAAAAAATAAGTAGATAAAAAGGTATTTTAATTTAAAAATAAAGATGAATTTTTAGTTGAGAAATGACACATGTCATTTTATAATTGGAGCTCTTTATCTTAATTTTTAGTGGTTAGGAGTTAGGCTTGGAGTTTGTTAGAAGTTAGGCTTGGAGTTTGTTAAAAAGTGACACATGTCATCTCATGTTTGGAGCTCCTTATCTTAATTTTTGGTTAGAAAAACTCTTTCCATAATAAGTAAAAAAGTCTGAATTTTAAGCCTTCTAATTTTAGAAGGCCTAAATGCATTATAAAGTAGTATAGATAAACTAAAACCACGCCAAAAGTATAGGATACATATTTTTCAAACCAAATTCGTGAAACACTTTATCTTTGATTTAGACCTGATACTGAATTTTTGTGACCTATATACTTTAATTGAGAATTGAAACCCCCGACAAAGAGTGATGATATATTGCAATGGCGAACCTAGAAGAAAACACGGTGTTAGTGAAAACGGTGGAGTCTTTTTCCACTTTATTTGTAATACTAGAGTGAAAATGAAAAATCTTTCATGTCCATTTACACAAATCACTACTACTTATAAAGAGTGAATGACTCTCTCTCTTAATAAATATTCAGACTTTTCAAACTTCAAAGTGGTTAAGCATGATGTACAAGTCACTAAAGCCCAAATATTCAGACTTACAATACACATATTAAATATACAAACCACATTAATGCATCCAAAAATTGTTTTGCGTATGTTTTTCCACCCCACGTAAAAAACATGCACATATTAAATAAAGAAACATCCAGTACAGTCCCACACATAAAAAAACATTTAGACTCAAGTTGCTGCTGGTGATCTACATAGTTTTCAGATTACATGTATCTTCATGATTTCTCTCCAGCTTCAATGCCATATTCAGATTCCCTCCATAAAACCCTGCATGCTTTTCCCTCCATTAATACCTAAAAATCAGCACAATATTGTTAAGACAAAAAATCTGAAACATATTATAACAGCTACAATTCTCATGATTCCTGATTTACATCCAATTACCTTAATTTTCTCAATATGATGTACTATATAAACCCCCTCAATCAACATTCGGTCATCACTTCATCCATTTAGTTGCTATAGTATACTTAAATACTATATAAACACCCTCAAATAAATTTTTTGTTTGATAAATAAATTTTCTTTGTTTCAAACCCTTTTTAACAAACACGGCCATCTGAAAAAACCACTACATCTGGAAAAAAAAAATGTAGTGGTTTTTTCAGATTAAATATCAAGCATTTAACTTTATTGATGTTTGTTAATCGATTAACAAAACCACTACATCAATCAATAAAATTTTATTGTTAATTTATTGAAAAAACCACTACACCAATCAAGTATTTTTTTTGTTAATCTGAAAAAAACCACTACATCTGAAAAAATATCAATAAAATTTAATATCAAGTGTTTGATTTTGGAAAAGTAATCCTAAGAGATAATAGTACCAACACAATCACAAAACTATCTCACCTTCGTCACAGCATCGTCACGCACATACTTAAGCACACCCATCGTTATTTTGTTGTTGGTATAACCAAAAAATAACCACGCATATGATTTTTTAGATCTGATTGAGATAAAAGGGATAAAAGGTGGGGGGAAATTCAGATCTAAAAAGGGAGAGGGGTTTGTGTAGACGCGTTTTTAGATCTGATTTTTTAGATCTGATGTAGAGAGTGCTTTGTTTTTTCTGATTTTTCAGATCTAAAAAGGGAGAGGGGTGAGGGTTTGTGTAGAGGCGTATTAAATTGTATAGTGTTTTTTAGAATAGTGGTTAAATGACGAGGAGAATCCAATGTCAAGAATGATGTTACAAGAGTATATAGGAATGGTATGAGGTTGAATTTCTAACTGTGATAAGGTTTGAAAATAGATATCCAAGTGTAGTCAAACTTTTACATAAACAAAATAGGGTGTTGAATGATAGAATTCTTATTGGTGATATGTTTTGTTAATTCGATATATACGAAGATATATGCATAGAAATTCTAATGGTCCTTAATCCTAGGTATTATTTGATTCCTTTTTTGCTTGATCAAGAAAAACAGATTCCTATCTTTTAACGTACTCTTTTCAAATTGGTAAAAAGTTTCTTAGTCATTTTCTCAATTGGTGGCATGCATTAATTTTAACTAATACGGAGTATATTTTTGAATGTCTTTGAGAATTTTAGATGATAAAAAAAGAAATCTTTTAATGTCTTTGAGAATTAATTCTCCGGTTAATCAGTTCGTCACTGTAATTTTGTTAGCGTCTAAATTTTAATCACATGGTACCCGCCGCTGCAACGCGCGGGTACCCTGCTAGTGTATAATAACGAGTAATGTTGACTGGTGTATGTCTCGTCCCAAGTATATTATGTGGAAGGCGATGTTTTACTATCTGGACTAACTTAACGAACTGATTAGCAGTGTGCCCCGCAAATAAACGCTACCTATTATTCAAATAAAAAACAAGAGCAAAATAAGGGTAACGCTTGAGACACATCTAAAAATCGTAACTTCCAATATTTGGCTTGTTCTTTATATTTTACCCAATTTCCACTCACAATTGACTTTAGTACAAATAAAATAGACGTGGCAAAGCAGGCGGTCGGTCGGGCATGGGCAATGGGGTAAACGGGCACAAACTTAACCCAATCATGATTTAAACTTGAACATTTATTTTAGGGTGGCGAATTTATTTTGGGAGGGCGAATAGGATATTTGTTTGTAACCTCAACTAAATTACCCTAAAACCTATAATATTTACACTAGGTGCGCATTAATTTTGGGGGCAGGGGCCTCCCTGTCTCCATTAAGGTCCGTCCTTGAACCCAATAGGCACGTGCTTAAACGAAGAGGGGTTAAAGGCCACGTTATATCTAATTGTTTTATAAAGACATAAAATGACAAAAAAAAAAAAAAAAAATTAAACGTAACATCATTTATATTTGAGTAACTAAATATATTATATTAATAAGCTTTTTATTAAAAACAATTTAATGTTCGAAAAAAATGTACCCATTATCCCATTTCAAAAAAAGAGGAAACTAAATTTCCTAAATCTTTTAAAAATTGTCCACTTAACCTTTTTTTTTTTTTTTTTTTTTTCTCCCGAGCATAATTTGTCACCCTTAAAATAAACTTAAACTAAACCAAAAGTGTGCGACACACATTTTTAACCAAAATTGTAATATTCGTTATCTTTAAGGAAATTGACGTGCGTGTACCTCATTCATGGGCAATGTTGCCAAAATCATGAAGCGGTCGATCTTATACTTCGCTGATTTTTAAAAATCGGTAAAAAAAATCGGCTTAGGCAAAAACCGGCCACTAATTAGTCAAAAATCGGTCGAATCAGTTAAAAATAGGACTAATCGATCAAAAATCGTACTAATCGACAAAATCAGACTAATCGGTCAACTTAAAAAAATAATTTAGGCATTCTACTTAATTTCAGTATCTTTTATTTCACTTATAATGCACAATGAGCCTCATAATCAGAATTAAAGCCTTTTATTGAGGTTTGAAAATTTAGTAGGCTTGAAATCGCTTAAGATCTTTAGTTTGGTCCCCAAAACTTGCGAAATGTCAATCGATTAATTATCCGCCTTGACCGACATCGTTGCAGGGGTCGAACCCCCAACTACCAATTTACGATTTTTGCAACATTAAATAACTATATTTTAGTTTAGTATCATAGCTTAACAAGAATCAAACAATGAGTAAGATATTTTTGTTTGTTTACTCCATGAGAACTTGTTTTTCGCTTTTCAATCCCACAGTGATTACAAAGATGATATATTGCTTCGTTGTATACTTTGGTTAGTGTCATTTACACAAGTTAAAGGTTAGTGTCATACTGTCATGTATCTTTAGCAAGATCTCGTAGACAATGATAATTAAACAAACAAAAATCACCGTCAACATTCTCAGCTAAAAATATTTGTTAAGTCTTAACTTTTTTACAATCATGTATTTTTCTCACATACGTTTTTGGAATACATCATGCTAAATGTTATTAAACGCAAAGAGAAAACATCTACTACGTATTCTTGTAAGTCATATAAGTTATAAACTTTTTGTCATTTACATAGACGAACCTCGGACCTTTTAGAGAGTGTTGCACGATTTTATTTATTTATTTATTTTAATGATTATAAGTAATAAAGTTGCACCATAAAGGATTTATTTGCTCAAATAAGGAGTTGCACGTACTAAAAAATCGATTTTAAAAAGTTTATAATTTGTGACCTCAAATTGGGTATGGCACATACTGACTCTCAAATGGGTCCGTCCTGGTCATTTATATGATTTGCCATCATGTTAATTATACTTTCTTTTTTGTAATTGATTTGTTTGCTTATTAAGCACCAAATCATCTCTTTTACCGCTTTATCTTTTACTTGTAATCGATCACCATCATTCATTCTTTCTTGGGATGGACCTTCTTTACAAGGATGTAAGCTTGATAATTGCAGATCACTCTTGACCACGTTCAACAGATGGGTCTTGAAACTCATCAACGTCTTGTAGTGGACCATGTTTATGACTTACGCCATCTGGTTGCATAATTTTGGAACTATGAGACGTTTTATCGGGAGTTTCAATATCTTCTTGTGATGGGTCATCTTCTTTTGTTTCTTCTTGAGGTGGTTATCACTACAATAGAAAGTAGGACGGGCAACTAACTTTTGACGGGACACCTTTGTTCGCAAAAGTCACTAAACGACAAACTTCTCGCTGACCTGGCACACCAAATGGTGAAGTTAAAAATGGGTCTTGGGTCATGATTTGACAAGTGTAGGAATTTATAGCAACTACTATTGATGGGTCCTATGTATTTAATTAAAAGCATGCAAACGGAGAATTGGTTGGAATGCATCAATCTATTTTTGTAAAATGATGAAATATGGTTTGGATTCGTAAATGAGGTTTGATATCTTTCTGGTTTGGTAATTTATTTATTGTATATTGTTCATTCTTTATGGTAGATTAAGTTTTTTAGGTTGTGATACCTTGCTTCAAGTTTTATATTTTTTATAACGATAAATACATACTTCTAATTAAGGGTGAACAACAATTATAATCACTTTATCTTTATTTCCTTTTCACTATAAGAGTAAAAAGGTTAAGAAACTAAAATCTTTCAAAACGGTACCGTTGCCTTTTGTCTTATTCAGGTCGAGGAACCGACGAATTTGTGTTTGGCGAGGGATGGTGGTGTGGTAACTAACGTTCGACGGTGCTGAAAAGTATGACAGCTAGGATTCGGCAAGCTCCCTCGCCACCATACCTTTTGCTCTTAGGGGAGTGGCAATGGAGGTCGGTATGCCTTCGGTTTGGACCACACCGATCGGCAACACCGCCGCCACCTAATCGGTGTGGTGTGGTATGGGTGGAAATCGGTATAACACACCGAATTGTTGTGGGAGCAAAGCATGCATGTGTTTGTGTGTTTATATTAATGCACCAATCATATTGCTTCATTTTATATTAATGCATGTGAGGTATGGGTTAGGCATGGTTGACACTAAAAATCTATTGTTAGGTATGAAATGAGATGGAAGGATATTATTGGTGGGTGATTAGGTATGAAATATTTTGTTAGGTATTGTTGACACCCTCTTAATACCAACTTATCAAAGTAGCGGACAAATCGTATGATATGAATTTGGTTAACCCATTTACCCCACAATATAAAAGTAAGCAAACTTTTCTTCTTCCATCAATGTGGGATATAAGACTTCATCCAAGTTTTGAAAAATAGTCTAAAAACACAAATCTAACCAAATCAAATAAATTTTATGTTACTCTTATAAATAAGTTTCCAAAATAAACTGATATGGGTAAAGTTCATCTGGATGATTAATGGTGCATACAATTCACAGACGATTAACTCGTAGAGTGAAAAACAAAATCATTCACCTTTGAGTTCCGTCATAACAATAATCAAAAAACATATATTCTGGTAAGTTATTATTGCGATAAAAGTTGTAAAGATGACGTAGCAGTGTCGAGTAGTAAACGTAAAATCTTTGAATTTAATAATCTCTTGGATAAAATGATTGCTTGTGCATCCCACATGTTATTTATAACAATGTAAATTGATCAAATATTATGATATAATTATCGTGTTTACTTTACATCTAACCAAGTTTTATAAATATTTCGATTTTGGAGTGCTTGGTTGGGGTAATGGGAGGTGGGAATGGCAAAGGCAATGATTAAACATGTCCGGTTAGAACTAGGGAATGCAATCATTGTTTAGTATTAGATAATGAGCCATTAACAAGTAAATTGGGAGGTATGGTAATGATTACACCACCACCGTGACCATGACCAGCGGTAGCCACCACCACCACCACCAGCCGCCACCACCATTAGCGACCACCACCACCATCACCACCATCACCACCACCACCACCACCACCACCACCACCACCACCACCATTAGCAAGAACCACCACCACCACCAAAGAATCACCACCACCACCACCTCCTCCACCACCACTAGCACCACCACCACCGGTGCAGCCACCACCACCACCACCACCAAGAGTGTACCACCACCACCACCACGAATACCACCACCACCACCACCACCATTAGCGTACCACCACCAAGAGCCACCACCATCACCACCACCACCAGGCATCTCACCACCACCACAAGCATTCACCACTACCAACACCAAGACCACCACCACCACCACCACCCACCGTCTACTAGCAACCACCACCACGGCCAAGAACCACCACCAGCCAGCCACCACCACCACCAAAAGCAGCTACCACCACCACCACTACCACTTTGGAGGTTAATGTGCTTTTCTTAAACCAGGCACTATCAAAGATAATGATAGTCACTCAAACTTTATATTGTCCATAAAAACCATCAAGCTTTTAAAAATGTTTTATTTTTGTGTATTTTCTAAACTTGGTGTGCTTAAAGTATCCATATATGCATTAATATATTGTGCATTATTTTTAAACACCCACCTTCTGAATTTAACTACTTCCAACCAAATTTATGTATAGCCCGTTAATGCAGATCATGTTGGTTTGAGGGGTTTAAAACACACGCGCTAAAAAAAGATGCGAGCCGATCATTTGATTCAAGAGGTTTTGGGTTGTGATCGATTGGTATTCTTGTTTCAAAGATTCTGGTGAATTTTTTGGCAAGCAAGTTGTGGTTTTTGTTCGTGATCTTCTCGGACAAAGGGTGGAATAAATCGGATATCTCTATCCGATGTCGGGTGACAAGAAGGTGTTCCGGATAGCTTCTAATCGGGCGGAAAAAGAAAGACGTGTTCTTGGGGTTTCTTGTTCTTGTGTTATTCAAGTGATTCAAGTGTTGATTGGGTTTACGTTCTCGACTAGCTCTTTATCGAGCGTATTCGGTTTCGTGCTTGTGTGTGATACTCGTAGAGGTATCTAATTTTGTTACTAGGGTTTCGTTTGGTTTTCTTGTTCGTTCACTTGCGTTCATTAATCGCCAAAGGTTAGTTTCATAATTTACCTTTTATACGTTATTGTTTATTAATACGTGTTTAACCTAATTGCAATAACTAGATCCAATTCCGTTGCGTACTCGTATGCTTTACTTGGCTAACGTAGTTCTAAAATCCCAACAGATCAAACATAAACAATAGGGTTTAGTCCGTACAATAGCAACGTACTTTCAGCTTTGTTTCATTTTAGTACGTGTACTTTTTTTTGTCTCACTTAATGTAACGTACTTTCAGGTTTTGTGCTACTTTAGTACGTGCAAGTTTGATTTACCGGAGAATGAACGAAAACAACCTATTTTGTTTGATTTAATTACATGAATGGTCCCGTGATTTGTGGAGTATCGAATTTAGTCCTACTTCATTTTTCGTTTTTACGTTTCGTTTGGTTTCTTACGTTTCGTCGATTTTTTATGTTTTTAAATCGATTTTTTCGTTTTACTTCGTTATTATATTTTTCGTTTTCTTTTCGCTTTTTACTTTTTTTCGTTTTTCGCTTTTTTTTGTTTCGTTTGGTTTTACGTTTTCGTCCGAGTTTTTACGTTCACGTCTTTTTCACATTTTTCGTTTTCTACTTATTTTTCGCTTTTTACTTATTTTTCGTTTTTACTTATTTTTTCGTTTTCGTTTCGTCGATTTTTACGTTTTAAATCATTTTTACATTTTTCCGTTATTTTACTTCTTTCGCTTTTTGCTATTTTTCGTTTTTACGTTTCGTTTGGTTTCGTTTTCGGCTAGTTTTTTTTTTTTTTTTTTTTTTACCTTTTCCTGTTTTTCGTTTATTTTTCGTTTTCTTCGTTTTTCGTTTCGTTTTCGTTTTCGTCTGTTTTTATGCTTTCATCCGTTTTTATGTTTCGTCGAAGAAAATGTAAAAACCCGACGACAACGTAAAATGAAGAAAAACGAAAAAAAGAAAACGTAAAAATATTAAAACGTAAAAGCGGACGAAAACGTAAAACGGAGGAAATCGTAAAAAGATGAAAACGTAAAAAGGGACGGCGTAAAGCGAAGAAAATGTAAAAACCACGACAACGTAAACAAAGAAAACGAAGAAAACGTAAAAAATATTCGGCGTAAAAAGCGAATGACGTAAAAACGGAGGAAATCGTAAATAAAGGTGAAAACGTAAAAAGCGGACAAAATGACTTTTATCCGGTAGCCCGTGCTTTGAGGTACTAAAGTAGCACAAAACACGAAGTGCGTTGCATTAACTCGACCATTTATGTGCTAAAAAACCACGTAGTCATTTAACGGTAAAACTCATTTTCTTAACCGGTAGCTTTGCGCTACTTTGACGTACTAAAATGGAACAAAACACGAAAGATACGTTACATTAAGTGGGACAAAAAAAAGTACACGTACTAAAATGGAACAAAGTTGAAAGTACGTTGCTATTGTACGGACTAAACCCTAAACAATAACCAAGTTCGAAAGTGTGTTATGTTCTAGTTACTCTAACATAAAAGTTACACAAAAATAGAACAGTTTTAAAAGTTTTATAGTTTTTATAGTTAATATAAAGTTTGAGTGACTAAATTAGAACAAATGTCAAACTTGGTTAGTATTTGATGAATTTCACCCTTATGCACCTTAAGTATTCACGTATATAATTTCACAAAGAAATGTTCTCTCATATATCTTAAGTTGCATAAAACAAAGTGGACTTTTAAGTGGAATAAAAAAAACAAGGCCACCACGTTATTAGCATGTCCATCATCGGACATCTCACAATAAATGAACAACATCATAACTACATGATAGATAAATGGCATATCAGTTTTAATCGAATAACATCGTTGCTAACTCAAAATCGTTAAAACATTTATGTGCCTTGAATATTTTGGATAAAATGAATACTTATAGCATCCCACATAGGTAAAACATAAGAAACATTACTAGTTTATATACTAGAATGTAAAGTCATCACTTGTGTTGATATATAATTATTATATGTTGACGGGCATCTTATGGTGTTGGCTAATTACAAGTCATCATCAAATAAAATGTCCGCAACATGCATATATATATTTCAACTTTTTGTTTTATTTTTACATGACATATATCGTAAGATTAGCAATTTTATTTTCTTTTATTAATGTTAGAGCGATACACAAAAACTACATGACTACTTGATATGATTTGAATGCCGAAAGTTAGTTGGGAACACCTTGTATACTTGGTTACATTCGGTCATTTATAAATGTTTAAGCAAAGACGTGTTCTCATATTGCAACATACAATTATGTGTTAATTAAAGATTGTTGTTTTAGTCATGGCGGCACAATCGTTATCGCCATAACTTACACGCATATAGAGGTGGTAATCACAACCCATTTAGAGAAAATGGGTTGCTATGGGTCAAAAATAATAACTTATGGGTTGGATTGGGTTACCCCATTTGCAAAGAACAGGTCAAATGGGTCAACATATGGACTTATGTGAATCAACAAATGGGTCAAATGGGTCAACAAATGGGTCGAATGGGTCACTTAATTGTCGGATGATAACTCAACCATCATTAGATGTCGTGTTTTTTTATGTTTTTATACGTTATTATATTTTTTTTTCTTCACTTTTAACATTTTCCTCCTTTTTTGCGCGTTTTCGTCATTTTTTTTACGTTCTCGTCATTTTTTAACGTTTTCGTCCTTTTTTTACGTTCTCATCCGTTTTTGCGCGTTTTCGTTAGTTTTTTTACGTTTTCGACCTTTATTTACGTTTCGTGCTGTTTTACGTTTCGTCCGTTTTTACGCTTTCATCCGTTTTTGCGCGTTTTCGTCCGTTTTTTACGTTTTCGTTCGTTTATTTACTTTTTCGTTTGTTTTTTCACTTTTTCGTCCGTTTTTGCGCGTTTGCATCCATTTTTTACATTTTCGTCTATTTTTTTACGTTTTCATCCGTTTTTGCGTTTCGTCCATTTTTACGTTTCGTTTGTTTCTTAAGTTTTCATCCGTTTTTCGCGTTTTCATCCATTTTACGTTTTAAATACATTTTTTACGTTTCGTCATTTTTCGTTTTCATCATTTTGCGCGTTTCATCCATTTTCGTTTTCGTTCGTTTTTACGTTTTCATCCGTTTTGCGCGTTTTCGTCCGTTTTATGCTTTTCGTCCGTTTTTTATTTTTTCGTCCGTTTTGCCGTTTTCATCCGTTTTGCGCGTTTTCGTCCGTTTTCGTTTCATCCGTTTTCGCGCGCGTTTTCGTCCGTGTTTTACGTTTTCATCCGTTTTCGTTTTCGTCCGATTTTTACGTTTCGTCCGTTTTTACCTTTTCGTCGGTTTTTACGTTTTGTCTCATTTTTCGTTTTGCCCCTATATTTACTATTTTTTACCTTTTCGTTTGTTTTTACGGACAAAACGCGCAAAAGCAGACAAAACGAAACAGTATGAAAACGCCGCAAAACGGATGAAAACGTAAAAAGGGCAAACCAAAAAACGGATGAAACGTAAAAACGGACTAAACGAAAAACGGAAGAAAACACGCAAAACGGATGAAAACGTAAAACGGACGAAACGGCAATAACAGATGAAAACGTAAAACGGACGAAAACGGAAAAAACGGACGAAACGCTAAAAACGGATGAACGCTAAAAACGGATAAAAACAGACGAAACGATAAAATGGATGAAATGTAAAATAACGGAAACGAAAAAATGGCGCAGCACGCATAAACGGATGGCGTAAAAATTAACTAAAAAGTAAAAAGCGGACGAAACGTAAAAATGGATGAAACGCAAAAAAGCGGATGAAACGTAAAAACGGACGGAAACGTAAAAACGGAAGAAACACGTAAACGGATGAAAACGTAAAGAACGGAAAACGCGCAAAAACAGATGAAAACGTAAAAACGACACGAAAATGCGAAAACAGCAGCAACGTAAAAACGGACGAAAACGCCAAAAGCGAATGAAAGCGTAAAAGCGGATGAAAACGTAAGAAAGCGGACGGCGTAAAAGCGGCGAAACGTAAAAAATGAAAACGTAAAAAGCGGATGAAAGCGGACGAAACATACTATAGTAGCATGATTACGGTGGAAATGTAACGAGTCGACCCGACCTAACCCGACCCAACCGTTTGACCCATGACCCATTCAACCCATTCTTATAGTATGACCCGTTTGACCCATGAACCATTTGACCCATAAAGCATTTGACCCAAGACCCAAACCGACCCGACCGACCCATTTGCCACCTCTACACCGCATATATGTTTTGATCATTGTTATGTCGAATTGAAAGGTGAAAGATGTTTGTTTTCACTCAACAAGTTAATCGTCGTGAATTGTATGCACCATTAATCATCTAGCGAACTCTATCCATATAAATCTGTTTTGGAAACTTGTGTATAAGGGTAACGTAAAAAATATTTGAAATTGATTTGGTTATACTGTTGTGTTTTTAGACAACATTTTCTCAAAACTTTGATGAAGTCTTATGTCCCACATCGGTGGAAGAAGAAAAGGTTTGCTTAATTTTATATTAGGTTGTAAATGAGTTATTCAAGTTGTTATCAGTATCCTTTAGTCATAAATGGCAACCTTTGAAGGTATATGTAAATGGGTTATCCAAGTTGATATCAGTATCCTTAAGGTTTGATTAATTTTTTATTGTGGTAGTCAATGGCATATTTTTACGATTTGTCTACTTTTATCAAACCTTTGAGATACGTTTTTTTTCTTTTTTTTTACAAACTTAGTACTTGACTATTGACGAGATTGATAACTTTTCACATAAATACACGTTATTCGGTTCCTAATTTTATAATAGTTACGTAATAAAATGAAAATATGAGTTAAAGATTAAGTTTTGGATTTATCTTTTACAGATGTAAAATTTAGTTAGTACCTAAAAACAAAATGCCAGCATATATACGATACATTATTTACGATTAAGCAACATTTATCTCAACTAAATCTCAGTAAGTAAACTCATTCGAGTTTGGCATAAATTTGTCATAGCTTCAAAACAATAAAAAATGTACAAACTTGTCTAAAGACTATAAAGTAACATTTTAAAAAGTAAGTCTCAATCCGGGTCATCCAGTGAATTTCAAAGGCCCGTGCAATAATCAAATCAAAGGCCTCTTGAAACGAAAATGACTAAGATGTGTAACGGATATAAATCTAGCAAAAAGTTAAAATTAAAGTTTAAACATCAAAACAATAGTGGCTATTAAATTAGTGATACTATTTCAATTGGACTACTTGTTTATATAAAGAAAATTACTAGTAAACAATAGGCAAAGATACGCACATAGCTTTCATATAAGCTAATTCAAGTATGTTATCATTAAAACCATATCGAAAAGAAATAAAGGTTCTTAGACAAGGGTTAAAGCGATGATTTTGTAACCTACTTGCCTTTATTTAAAGATGATATAGCTTTAAAAACTTTAGAAACATTAGGGGCCAAATGTAAACAATAAAAACTTTGAGGATCGAACTATAAACAACTCAAAGAAATCATCCTTCTCACCCAATTCATATCCACCTCTGCTGACGACTTATGCGCCATTTTTTCTTTATGGTATTACATGATTCTTATCAATTTTCTTTGTAAAAATTAAATGATAATCGTTCTTTAACACATTATTATCAGTTTTATGCTCGAAATCAAATTAAATCGTCCCATGTGTCTAAGATCGTGGTGCCCCTAATAGAATATGAAGGCCCTGTGCATCGATCATCCCGCACATGCCGAAATCCAGCCCTGCTCCAATCCCACATGGATCAAAGACAAAAAGGTTTTCTACGTAATATATCATGATGTTGATTGCTTTGATAAGTTGGTACTAATATATGCTCATGCTTCGTATCTTGGTATGCTGGTAAATCAAAATATATATATAGCATTAATATGTGAGTATTTGGAAACTCCAATTATTGTCTAGTTGTCTTTTAAGTGCCTAGTAATTTGTAGTTCTACAACATACATTTGCCATAAGTTATACTTATACCCAAATCCTAATACGATGACAATATACTACTTTTGGTCATTTAAATCCAAATTGAAATTTACTTTTTACTTCCTATGTTCCCACATCGCTTGGGATAAAATGGATGCCTATAAAACAAGAGGCCCAACTATAAAATTTTGGTTAATCTACCAGGTGCGCAATCATGGTCCGATTCAACGGTTCGTCACACATTCTCGGTTGTGACCGGTTCATTTCGGAAAGGGCTCATTAGGACATGAGTTGAGTATATGCTAAGAGAAATTACTTTTGGATGATAAAATACATTTCTTTCAACTTTTGCTTTCAATAACCTTGCTTGCCAATTGACTTTAGTATGAATAAACTAAATATTTTCCGCATTTTCTTAACATTTTATTTAGTTGTGCGAGTGATGAACTTAAATTATACATACGTAGTTTAAGATTTTCCGTGCCACTAACTTCTGGTATCAATTTTCTAATAGTTTCAAAAGAATGAAAAATAAATTATAAAGGGAAACTGTTAGTCAACTTAATTTTTTTTTGAAAAAGCAAGTGTCGAGTCCCATTTTTGGCAAAGATACAATATTTTGCTAACTAATATACCTTGGTGCATAAAATTCACATAGATATGATTTAGTATATTTGTTGTTGGTGAATTATCTTGTAGAGATAACGGTGTTAACCACTTGATTCAACCCTTGACCTATGTCTTTAGACACAAAGGGTTTTAACCACTTGATCCAAGGCTTGCTATTTTAGATTGCGACAATTGCGTATATATCAAATTTATTGACTTGAATATTTCTTATTGATCGTAATATTGTTTTTTGAGTTTGGCATAGCGTCAAAATAAAACTAATGTATAGAATGTCTAAAAGATATGCTTTACCGCAACAAAGAAGCTTCATTATGTAAAACTTTTGTCTAGTTTCTGAAACAAAAACTTCAATCCCACATGGGTCACAGAGAAAACAATTTGCTGCCTCATATACTATTATGCCAGCAGACATGACAAGCTGGTATTGGTATTTAGATGCTAATTTGCACTCTAGCATGTTGTCAAATTTTAAAAGTTTGTTAACAAGCAATTGTGCTAAGCTGTAACGCTAGTTTTGTGTTTTTTGATATTTTGACCTTTTTTACCACTTTACCCACTTTCAAATCCTATATAAACCTTATCACTTATACCACTTCACACACACTTCAAATACATCTCAACTTCAATATTTTTCAAGAAAATGAATCCTAACAACACCCCTTGGATC
The DNA here is from genome assembly GCA_022545495.1 of Chrysanthemum lavandulifolium. NCBI lineage: Eukaryota > Viridiplantae > Streptophyta > Magnoliopsida > Asterales > Asteraceae > Chrysanthemum > Chrysanthemum lavandulifolium. The sequence continues at coordinate 287,454,779 of CM040242.1, read as the reverse complement.
AATCGAACGCTTAACGATCCATCGAACAAATGATCGGTTTGCCTTCGAACCGAACCGAACACCCAACAACAACAATATTTCTTCGCTTTTCTCAACAAAACTCATGCGTTAATCCCGAAGAATACCCTTTGTTTTCTCAATGGAAAATGCAACAACAACAACAACAAAACGAATCACAACCAAGATCGCCCACCAATCGCTCCACCTTGTTGACGTAATCCAATCCAAGAGGAAGCGGTCATCCCGACCCCACGCCCAAAAAACAAAAATGAAGGAACCGCTAAGGCAAAGAAAACGAAAAAAGCAACCAACAAATCAAGAGGAAGCCGAGACCCAAAGAACGATCGCGTAACGCATGGACCGAACCAAAAGAACTACTTTTGGCGCAAATCATTCAAGTATCCGAGATCCAAAAGTCGGTGTGATCAAGGTAATGAAACGCTTTGGTATAAAGTTTTGGAAGCTTACAAGGAAGCAAAAACAAAAGTTTGTAACTCGTGATCAAGAACATGCTTACCGAAAGTGGACTCCATGAATCGTTGTGTCAGGAAGTTTAATTCACCAGAATGAAACGGCCATATGAGTGGGGAGAACGATATGGATTTCATGGAACGTTGCCACACTTTGTACAAACGATATCATGGCGATTTTAAACATTCGCCGGCTTTGAAGTTTTTGAAGGACAAGCATAAGTGGAAAATCCCGACTCAACAAATGCAAGACGAATCGCCTTCGGGTTACCAAGAGGATCCCAGCATTTTGACCCGACGATTGCTAGGCCGGATGGGTGTACCGGATCAAGAAGAGCCAACGCTCGCCTAACTCGATCAAGAAGTTCCGGCTCAAACCCGAAATGTTTTCACAAATGATGGAAAACAATACGAGTTGGAGCGAAAAATGAAGCAAGATGTTCTTGAGCGGGAGTCTCGAGCGAGGGTCGATTTAATCGAAACTCAAAGGATAGCCGAAGACATGCGGTGCTATCTATGGACACAAGCACGCCGATCCGATGAACGCGCAATCCCGAGAGGGCCCAACAAGCACGGATCCGGCAAAATATTCACAAGAATAATTATGTTATGTTTTTTAAGTTTATTGTTTTTTTTATTTCTTGTAATGTTTTTTTTATGAATAAAGTAATTTTAGGATATATTGTTTTTGAATTTATAAAAAATAAAAAATAAAAATTGAGTTTGGCACCGAAATTTCGTGCCAACGGATACTTAGTGAATGTGGTGCAAACACTTTTCCGGTGCCAAACTCAAAACTCGCCGACGTATAGCCTGGTACCGAGCTTGGCACCACACTTTGGCACCACTGCACTCAAGGTTTCTTTCAAGGAGCAACTCATATAAGTTCCCAACTTTTGAACATTTAAGTATAATGGTAAATGATACAAGTGAGAAGAAACTTAAAATGAAAAGAATGAGACATATCTATAACCTCATATTTGAGACGATCGATTTAAATTAGATGCATCTTTATTCATTTAGATGCATCATAATTAGTTTTGAAAGCGATTTTGAAGTGAAAACTACGCAAAGTAGTACTTAGCAACAAATTTGACCCGTGAGAGGACGGAAAAAATAATAGTGATTCGTCTAACTCGAGTAAAATGTACGAATATATGTGATATGCATCTAATTTTTAGTTATAAAATATATTATAATGCATCTAAAGATTAAGGATGCATCTAATTCAAATCGATGCATCTCCAATATGTAGTTATAGCTATTTCTTATTCTTCTTATTTTAATGATTCTTCTCATTTTATCCTTAGTCTTAAGTATATTCTTAACTCTTACAAGTATATATGAGAATACATTGGGCACAAGAATTTACCTGATACTTAAATACATTGGTAACATGAGAATGCCAGATTTATTTCATAAGATGTTATATTAAATAATTAGATGTCCTAGATTCAATAATGGAGCAACTATGATTTAATTTATGCATTATCAAAATTCATGTGTCCAGTTCAAACAAGAATGGTAGTACCTCCACTGTCTCATGATAAATAGTTTTAGCAAACACTACAATTAAAAACTGGTATCAGTTTCTCATAGCTTAGAAAGAAAAGAAATACAGGTAATAAAGTTCGTGTGTCGCTTTTTATGATTTATAGTGTTTCGAACATTGTGAATGTGCGTTTGTAATACATTAACGTTAACTCTACGATATAGTAGTAAAATTTAGTTGTCCATAAGACAATGGGCCCAATAAAGAAAAACTGGCCAAGAATGGTTTTCTCTAGTTTGTATTTAGCACTCGACAAAAAGTGATTTTCAAATAATAAAATAACTCGTAAAGTAGGAACTTATTGTACAAGATTATTGACATGAAGCTAATCTAATAAACTTGTTTTCACATTTACACTTCCTTGAGGGTAACCAAGAAAAGACCAACCACCCTCAAGTCCAAGTTGTATCCCTTCTACAGGTCTCTAATTTATGCACGCACCTCGGTTCGGTTTAGAGCAGATGGGGTCTCTATCATAATGATATATATATATATATATATTTTCTTCCTTGTCTTTTTAGAATATAACAATCGTTATCTTTAGAAAAACAAAAAGACTAATTAAAATATCCCAAAAACTTCTAGCCGGAGAATTTTGATAAGTATAACAATAACAACATACGCAATCTCACCGGAACGGGGTACGAGGATAAAATTTTGATAAGTAAAAAGCGTAAATTCTTCGATGATACTTGCGACTTTATGGACTTGGCACAAAAGCATCCTACGTGGACCTCAAACGAGCACACGACTTTGTCATTGTCTTGTTTAAACCTCGAATATGTCAAACCAAAAATTCTTTTAAATGATGCCACTGATTAAAAAAAGTACTTTTCAGTTATCCAAATAACAAACACGAGCAAGAAAACGGAATCTCTAATCAATTTGATACAATTTTAACTTTTAATCTTTGCATTGTTCTTTATACTTCAGCCAATTCCCACTTATATTTGGACTTAAGTATATCTAACAACTGAATTCGTGAAACACTTTTTTATCTTTGAGTAAAAGTGATGTGCGTGAGAAGTACCCAACTACACTTGTGTTGTCACTATATAGTTTAGTATAATTTTATTATACCATGAAAAGAATCAAATAATGTGTGAGAAGTTTCATATTTGTGTATGTTTACTTTTATGAGTTCTTGTTTTATGTTTTTCAATCCCACATCTATCAAATGGATGATATATTGCTTCAATATATACTTTGGTCTGTATTATTGATTTAAGTTAAGATTATTGTCATGTATCTGTAGCAATATTGTGGATGTTGATTAAACAAACAAAAATCAGAATCTTTAATATTACTAGAAATATTTGTTAAGTCTTAACTTTTTTTAAATCATGTATTTTTTATGTAGTTAGTATCCTAACCTCATATACGTGTTGGAATATATCATGCTGAATGTTATATAACGCAAAGAGAAAACATCCACTACATATTCTTGTAAGTCATATAAGTTATAAACTTTTTGTCATTTAGATGATTTACCAGCATGTTAATTAGGTTTTACATGAACATTATAATCCGTTAATTATACTCTTTTATGTAATGGACTTGTTTGCTTATTTAGCACCAAATCATCTCTTATACCGGCTTCATGTTGACTTAAGGGACCTACATAAGAAGAATGTGTACATTTGTTTAGCTTATGTAAAACCGAAAAACTACTAACTCGCATCCATTAATACTTTTTTTTTTTTTTTTTTTTTTTTTTTAATTTCATAGGAAGAAAAACAGATTAAAGTTGGTCAAGATTTAGCATCATTGTAAATACAAAATATTTACAGATTAGTCAGATCTTAGCTCGTGGTGCCTTAGAAATGAGAATAGTTAAAGTTCAATATGTATACAACAAAATGGCTTCAAGAAAGAGGCCGGCTCAAGAAAATATTACATGTACTCATGAGTGAGTTTCGTTAATTTATAGGTGCAAACCAACTAATTGTTGATTTAACTTATCATAAACACAAACCACAAGTATACATTCCATTGACTACATACTGAAACCAAGTTTACAAACAACATGAGGAACATGGTAAGCAAAGCGAATGTACATAAATAAGGATAAAATCTAATGGTTCCGTTAGACCATGGTGCTCGCAAGCTGCCACCAGTGACAAACATACGACGGAGGTTGTACATGACTAGAAACGTGTATTCAATCACAGTTAGTGACGGGATTGAATGGTTAATGGTGTTTGTATCTTTCAGAATTTCCGCTTTATGAGTAATTCCTTTGTGTATTTGGTTTATCAATTATCATCGTGTATTTTAGTTAATTAATAGTACTCCCGCATTTTAGCACTTTAATACAGCAACATGAGCATATTTGGATACTAGTCTTTTTGTCTTTTCAAGTTGAATCTTTTTATTCCTTCCCACTTCCCACATCGCTCGGGATAATATTAATGTGAACTAATAATCTCGTGCGCTTAGCATCTGTTTCATAGTAAGAGCACACGGTGAGGGGGTTTTTTAACTCGTCAAACGCAACAACAAGGATGGATGGCGACGCCATTCCCGAACCTTGCAACCCGCCATTCGTATGCCAAAGGTGATTTCGCCAGTATAATGGCTGGCGCCATCGGTTATCTTCTTCTTTTTTTTATATAAGTGGGTTTTATATTTGTGTGTTGTGCTTGCGTGAGTTTTGTGTTTATATGTTGTTTTTCTGTATTGCGTTTGTGTTTGGGATTTTAGATCTTTTTTGCAGGAATATGATGTGGAGAAGTAGATACGATGGACTGATGGAGAAGATAAAGTAGGTAGGTTGTTTTTTTCTTTTTAATACCACTTGTTGTTTGAATTTATACATTTCAAGTTTATTTCACTTGTTTTCACAGTTTTTTTTTTTTTTTTTTTTTTTTTTTTTAATGAGTGGGTATGTATTTTGTGACCCATACGTATTTGTTATTATTGTAATATGAATGTGTTTTAGTTAGATGTGTGTTATTGTGCAGATGATGATGTGGTGATGTGCGTACCAATAACAGTATTCTTGCATCTTACACCAGCTTAATATAGCATATCTATTCTTTAAATCTTTATTTGAGCTTGGTATCAACATCCCATAGCCTAGAAAGAAAAATAAATAAATTTTGTACTTTTCATGATTTTGAACATTCCAACAATTCATGTTCACAAAATGAATGAAATTGCGATTGTATTGAATTTGAATACTCCTTATTGATCTTGTTATTGTTATTGAGTTTGGCATCACACTTCATAAAAAGGACATAAATCATATGGATTGCCGCAATCAAGATGTCTTGTGTCTAAAACAATTTTTGCTTAGTTACTTTTCCGGAAACCAAGTATTATCCCACATAGGTCAAAGAAAAGCTATCTTGTTTCTTAATATACCATGATGTCTATTCCGTTGATATGTTGATATAGTGTATATGTTCATGCTTCATGCCTTGACATGCTTGTAAATTTAAAAAGTGTACTAGCATGTAAATTGCATACGGCATAGATTTTTATAGTTATCAGCTTTTAAGATTTAAGAAATTACATGATTGTTTTATTTATACATAGTATGACATGAGAAGATTTGACCATGAATGATTTTATTGGATGTAATAATAGTAATAAACTAATAATAATAATAATAGACGTCATAAATCCAATGTTAAGATTTAACTATCATTTTGCTTATATATGAAGGAAGGTCATGTGTCAACATTTATGATTTAAAGGTGTTTCAGACAATGTGAGTTAATAACTATAAGTCGATGTTGAAATCGAGGAGGAAAGATAACAGAGCACTAGTATTACTCTTTGTCATAGTTTTATGTTCAGGTTGGCGACGGTTTTTGCATTTGCCAATTTGTAGTCCGAATGTAACAACTTTCCATAGTCAATGCAATATGGCCTGTTCAAGATGTGTATTTGATCTCGTTATTAGGAAAATGCCTCTTGATCATGGAGTTCATTTCAGTTCTATCTTTCTTTGACTTTCGAGTTCAATTCCAACGGCATTACACCATACTCCCCATTTTCTCCAAATAGACGGAAATATTAATTTCTAGCAGCTATACTTGGTATCACTCCACCAAAAGCAACAACTAAATCAACAATATATGTGAATTTACCAACCTTATAGAGCATGTAATTCTCAACACATACAATATATTATAAACCCATGTCCAAACGTTCATGATATCTAGTTAACAACAAAACTCCTCAAGTCGCGTATGTAACGATATGAGTGCCGTGAAACAATCACAAAGTCATAATTCACCAGCGACTTAGTAAAACTTTTCGTCCATATGTACATTTCACACATACTTCATCGTGAACTCCATAATCGCTTCTAATATATCTTATCCGATAACATGAACAACACATCACACACTTGAAGTGTTCTTCATGTTCCAAAGAATACTATTACTTAATTCACTTCCCAATCCCACGATTCTTCTCACCCCTGTGACTCAAATATCTCAAACAGATATCCACATGCCGGCCAAAACACAAGAAGAATGTGACCACCGACGATTTAGCAACAACCAAATCAAGAATTGGTGTCTCGATAAAATACTCAAGTTAACCAACCTTATAGAACATGTACTTCTCAAGCAGATATGAACCCATGTCCAAACATCCATGATTAATTGTAGTATTGTACTAACATAATGTTGAAAATTTAGTGCACTTGTGGGATTAGTTCACACCTTGTAATGGGTTAGGAGGTACGGAGTGTACAACCATAAGGTCCATGAACACCCCGCTTCATTAGTGGTTTGTATTGATGAAAGTAACCGCCTGAAAAGTACCGCCGGGAAAGTATCGCCAGTGATTTCCACCGATAGGTAGTGTTTCAATCCGGGCGGTATCCACCGCTAAGGCGCTTAAAGCATCGACAGGCGTGTTTCCATCGATAGGTTGTATTTCCACCGCAAGTGAAAGTATCGCCAGCGGGAAAGCACCGCTTATCGAAAGCATCGCTATTGAAAATCGCTAAATGGCGCTATAATCGCATTATGACCACGCTTATTGGTCGCGTAACCACCAACTATTATAATGAGGATAATTATGAGGCTATTAATGGGCCGATAATACTCATAATTTCATTGGAATAACTCAAGAGTAACCTCCTATAAATAGGGATCCGCTTATGCATGAAGTACACAAAAACACTAAACACATATTAGCTGAAAGAGTTATAGAATTGTGCCTAATTTCAACCGCATTTGGTCTTATCCCAAGTAGATATTCGTGATACCCTGCATTAGAGTCAAATAGTTTACTTTGGAATGTGATCACACGATTCCATGTGATCTCCGTAACCACCTAGTGGTAATTGTTACTACTAACAATTTGTTTGTTCTCAATCAAGAGTTGCACATTTCTCACGAATTGATTATCTTCACCGCGCGGGGACCTAATAACCACCAACAATCAAAAGTAAACTATTATGTGATAATCAATGGCAACCGCCAGAATGAATGATATGGCTTCAAACTTTCCTAAGTCCGACAAGTTTCAAGGGTGGACTTAGGAGGCGGCGTACAGCATGCACTTCGTGCCGCAAGCACGAAAGCGTGGTTCTATGGCCGACCACTCCACCTCGATAATGGGCGATGATGCTAACGCGAGCGCATCAGAGGAGGAGCAAGTGGAGAATGATGACTACATATGCAGAGGTCTTATTCTCATGGTATGTCCGATTCTTTGTTTGATATTACTTAACTTTGAATCTTCCAAAGAACTGCTGATTCTCGATGCCAAATATATGGTCGAGGATGCATCAAGTAAGAAGTTCCTTGTTAGTACTTTCACAAATTACAAAATGACCGATTCAAGACCGCTTATGGAACAACACAATTAACTTTTGGAATACTTGGAAGATTTACACAACACCAAATGAACATGGATGAGGCTATCAAAGTCTCTTTGTGTTATTGATAAACTCCTCCTTCATGGAAAGATTTCAAGCATACCTTGAAACATATGAAGGAGGAGTTAACTTGTTGAGTTATACCATCTCCCACATCGAGGAATCTCTCAAAGTGCGTGATAATGACAAGCCAAAGAGCGGCAATGCCGCCGACCATCTCGTTGTCAATATGGCGAGTGGTTACAACAACTCCACAAGGTACAATGACAACAAAGGCAAACGAAATTTCATGATAACACAAGGCGTATCCTAACAAGAAGGCAACACTTACTTGTTGGAAATGTGGCAAGACCGGTCACATTAAAAGGGACCGCATGTGTAAAGCAAGTTGGTGGTAAAGCCAATGGATCGTGCACTAATGGTTCGTGGAGTGTGGTTCAACCAACTCACCGAAAGGTCGTAATATGTTTAATAAGTCTTTTCGACGATTTATGTTGTTACATATGTATCTCGAATCTTTTATGTGCGTGATGATGATGTTGCGGTGGGTCGACTGGTGCAATAGCTCATGCGTAAAGATAGAAGTCGGTTCAAGACTTATGAGTCATCGAATGATGGTTCTATTCTTCACATGGGAAATGAGTCAATCCGCTTTGCATGGTCGTGGTCGTGTAGATCTTAGGTTTAGTTCTCGAAAGATTGTAACTTTGTTTAATGTTATTCATGTTCCCGATATAAGGAAAACTTGGTTTCAAGTTGTTTTGAATAATCATGGATATAAAATGTTATTGAACTGGATAAATTTGTTCTTTTCTAAATGTGGTGTTTTTATTGGTTTTGTTATTTATGTAATCAAATGTTCAGCTAATATTACCACCCAGTTGTTATTTTCAGCTTTTAAGCACCACATATGATCGAAAGTGATTCTAACCTTGGCATGCTAGACTGGGTCATGTTCACTATAAAAGGATGCAAGATATGTTCAGGGATGGTTTAATCCCTGCTTTTGACATGGACAACGAAAAGTGTAAAACTTGCATGTTGACCAAGATAACCAAGAAACCCTTTCGTGGTGTTAGTCGTGAGACTAAGATCTTGGAGCTTATTCACGCATGACATGTGTGATTTGCATGCCCTTCTTTTGGGGAATAAGAAGTACTTTGTGACATTTATTGATGATGCTTCTAGATTTTGTTATGTCTATCTATTACATACCAAGGATGAAGCATTAGATAAATTCAAAGTGTTTAAAAGCGAAGTTGAATTACAACTGGGTCTTTGATCAAAGATTAAGGACTAATAGGGAGGTGAGTACATGGATACTCAAGACTTTCGGTCTGTTGGAATAATCCATGAAACGATCGCCCTTATACTCCTAAGCAAAATGGTATTTACGAAAGGAAAAACAGGTCTTTGAAGGAGATGGTTAATTCCATGTTGTCCTTTTCAGATCGAGTCAAGGGTTCAGGGTGAAGCTATGTTAACGACTTGCTATTTATTAAATAGGGTTCCCAACAAAGGAACAAGGTTACCCCTATGAACTCTGGACTAAAAGAAAACCCAACTGAATTATCTCAAGGTTTGGGGTTGTAGGGTCATGTAAGACTCCACGATCCAAAGTTGAAAACTTTGGGTGAAAGAGGCATTGATCGCATCTTTGTTGGATATCTTGAGCATTCCAAGGCTTTTAGGTTCTATGTTATTGAACCTAATGAATATGTTTAAATTAACTCCATTATTGAATCAAGGGATGCGACTTTGATGAGAATAGATTCTCATCGGTTCCTAGACCAAGTCGGAGGATTCCTAACAGAACTCATGACACTAGTGTATCGAGGTCCTCGATGATGAACCATCGCTGGTCCTCGATGAGGTTGTGGTTCAATGACACGAACTGCTCGTGAAGAGCAAAAGGGTCGGACTCCAAAGTCATTTGGACTCGAGTTTCAACTATACTTAGTTGAAGGAACAAGGGATGAGGTTTGGACCAATACTCCTATTGCTTCATTGTTGAGGATGATCCCAAGATATTTGAAGAAGCATTGAAGTCCCGTGATATTGCTTTACGGAAAGAAGCAATCAATGATGAGATGGATTCCATCATGGGCAACAACACTTGGGTGTTGGTTGATCTACCTCACAGTTGCAAACCTCTAGGTTGCAAATGGATTTTCAAAAGGAAATGAAGGTAGATGGAACTATTGAAAAGTTCAACTAGACTAGTCATTCGGGGCTTTAAACAAAAGTCGAATAGACTATTTTGATACTTATGCCCCCGTGGCTCGTGACGCATACCATAAGGCTGGCGATTGCTATGGCATCTATTCACAATCTCGTTATTCATCGGATGGATGTAAAGCGGCTTTCTTGAATGGTGAATTGGAAGAGGAGGTTTATATGAACCAACCTCGTGGCTTCATTATGTCTCGGCAATGAAAACAAGGTGTAAACCGATTAAGTCTCTTTATGGACTAAAGCGAGGCACTTTAAGCAATGGCATCAAAAGTTTGATGAAGTGGTTTTGTCTAGTGGTTATGTTCTTAATCAAGTCGACAAATGTGTATATAGCGCAAGCAGTTCAGAGGGTACTGAAGTATTTGAAGAGAATTATGGATTATAGTCTCTCATATACTGGTTACCCATCAGTGTTGGAAGGTTACACTGATGCAAGTTGGATCAGTAACACTGAAGACAATTCGTCTACCAGTGGCTGGGTATTCCTACTTGGTGGAGGTGCAATTTCTTGGGCATCCAAGAAACAAACTTGCATCACCAGTTCAACAATGGAATCTGAATTTGTGGCTCTAGCAGCTGCTGGTAAAGAAGCTGAATGGTTGAAAAACTTGCTTTTTGAGATTCCATTGTGGCCTAAACCTATAGCACCTATTTCTATCTGGTGTGATAGTGCAGCTACATTGGCTAAGGCTTATAGCCAGATGTACAATGGTAAGTCTAGACACTTAGGTTTTAGGCATAGCATGATTCGTGAGCTTATCATGAATGGGGTGGTATCTATAGAGTTTGTGAGATCTCAACAGAACTTAGCTGATCACTTGACGAAGGGTCTGGCTAGAGACTTGGTTATAAAGTCTGCTAAAGGGACGGGTTTAAGTCCAACTTAGTCACTGAATGCTAGGACACCCAACTCCCTCCTGAGGAAACTTAGGAGCTGAGTTCAATGTGGAAAGCTGAACATTCAGTGGACTGGAGCACATGTTTTATTTACATCCCAAGGTTGTGCTCAGAACCTGCTGAAAGGAGGATGAAATCTTTACTTCTTAATGGTTAATTTTCATTGAAAAAGTGCTTGGCAGGAGCATGACTAAAGAGGAACCACCTATGTAAATGTTGAAGTTTTGCCGCTTCAGGAAGCTTTGGACTTTTAGCTTTTGCAACATTTATGAATTTGGATATGGACACATGGCTTGTATAGTGTCAGGAGCTTTTATGTGTTTGAAAACTTGTGTGTATTTTATCTTTAGGTATTCAAATGGGTTGAAGGGTTCAATTCTTAGAACACCCTGATTCTCGAATATTTGAACGTGTAATTTACTAAGATGGAAATTCAATCCTCAGGACATTTTCGTTTATGCACATGTTTTGATTGATGTTTATTTTTCATGCAAAGGAAGTGAACTAAATTTGGGGAGGATTGTTGGAAAATTTAGTGCACTTGTGGGATTAGTTCACACCTTGTAATGGGTTAGGAGGTACGGAGTGTACACCCATAAGGTCCATGAACACCCTGACTCTAATAGTGGTTTGTATTGGTGAAAGTACTGCTTGTGGAAAGTACTGCTTGTGGTTTCCACTGATAGGTAGTGTTTCCACTGAAGTGGTGTATCCACTGCTAGTGC
>CM040242.1:287392643-287442955 GCA_022545495.1 Chrysanthemum lavandulifolium | reverse complement strand
ATATTTTCTTGTTCAATACCTATCAACTTTTTATTATGAACTAGCAAACACATATGCACACAACTCTTTAATTAAATTTTTACGAGCTATAAAACACATATGCACCATTTGCTTATATCAAATTATGCAAAAAAATTTAACGATATAACTAGATAACATGTTTGCACGTTCTTTCCATTAGGTAAAAAGAATTCAACCAATACGACCAATAACATTAACACCTGTGCACACCTATTGGTAAGCTATTTATCCGCATCGTTAACTCGCAACTTTTCAAGTATTTTAACCATATCTACAACTAAACTAAAAAGACTTTTTCATGAAAGTTGAACATCTAAATCATTAAATAAAGTAACCACACAAAATACTATATAAAAAATACAACATAAATGCAAACTTACTCTCAATTAGGAAAACTTATTTTCATAAACCACAAAAGCATTTGAGTTCATTGTCAAATCAAAAAGGGATACAAATATTGTTGGGCCATCTATACAACTAGTGTCTATTGTGCACATTCCTTAAAAAATTGTTTTATAACACTAACAGATTAGTTTAATAAAGTTGAAATAACCACACTCTCAACAAGTGATTCGAAGAAGCCATTATATTAAAAAAGTTTACTACTAAAACTAAAAAAGAAAAACTGAATTAGATCTTATCAGTTACATGAATACAAATCACATTCCATCTCCGAACTACAAATCCCATCACAAAACAAAAACCCTACTCGAACATAAAAGAAAAAACGAAAAAGATCTCAGTTTTACCTTTTAATACCCACAAATATTTTCTTAACAACAAAGTTTAGAATAAATCATCACAGATCTTTCAAAACAAATGCTCAAACAATTAAGTAAACCTACCCGAGACCTTCATAGAAGATCTTGAAGTTGAAATCGATATTAACAGGGTCCGTGTGCTTCTTCATTTTGTGGATTTGATTGAGTTTGTGTTGGTTTGTTAATCAACGGGGATCTGGGATCGGTTACAAAAATTGAAGAAGATAGGCAACCAGGTTGAAGAGAGGCGCATTTGAGAGATAGAGAGATCTGTGTGTTTTTATTTATTTTATATGTGACCTAATAATAAAGCGTTTAATTAGGATCAGTTTATTATGAAGTTGGATGCGAAATTCCATTTGTGCCCCTCTGTCTTTTATGAAAATTTATATGAGTTTTTAAATAATTACACAAATGCCATCATCAATTACAGCCATTGATCAAAAAATTAAAGGCTAAGATTGGTTTATAATGGTACTGTAAAGTACTGTACTTAAAATGAGTACTGCATAGAACATTACACTATATATATATATGTATATATATATATATATATATATATATATATATATATATATATATATATATATATATATATATATATATATATATATATAGAGAGAGAGAGAGAGAGTTAGGATCAAATAAGAAGAAAAATTAAAATGAGAAGGATAAGAAGAAACCACAACCACATATTTCGGATGCACCTATTAGAATAGATGCATCTCCCTTGAAAATCTCTCCTTTATTTGAAATGTGTGGCTAGAAATTCTTCTTATTCTTCTTATTTTGGTTTTTCTTCTTCGATCTCTTCCTATATATATATATATATATATATATATATATATATATATATATATATATATATATATATATATATATATATATATATGTGTGTGTGTGTGTGTGTGTGTGTGTGTGTGTGTGTGTATGTACTAGCGGTTAAAGCCCAAGAATGGGCGGTCATATCTTATAATTATCGTTGACATAATTTGTTATTAAGAAAGAAGGAGGGTAATTGTAAAGAAGTTTTTACATAAAAATTATATAACATGTCTAAAAAGTAAAATGTAAAATACTGAATCATACTTATTGTTGGCATATTTTACTATAGCGAAAGAAGGTGGTAAAAATTGGTAGAAAAGTGTACATGTTGAAAGAAATGGTCGTACATACAAATAGCAATATAAAGAACGAAAAGAAATATACGTTTATCGAATATGAGAGAAAATACAAAGCTTGACAACCTTGTTTACAAACTTGTTTACATGAATGTTGCATTTGCTAAATCATAGATAGGCCAAGATGTTTGATTGACACCTTCATAACATTCCATTGAAGCGCTTGACTTTGAACCGTTACTACAACATTTATAACTTCAGTTAGACAACATAATAGAATATATTATAAGTTAGACACCATGGACTCATTAATAACATACATTAAGACTCTAAATGAGTTAGTTGTAGCAAAAGAGACATCATACTCAACCTTTATTCCTGGATCTTGAAACGACACTGCCATGCCATACGTTTTCCTATTAGAAGAATATAATATAATAGATATTAGAACACCAACATAAATTAAGCATGCATGTTTAATATATATGAAGCATTTAGCTGAATGTAATGACTTTGTGGTTATATTAGCCTTGTTGGTAAGACATTAAGACCAAACACAAATAAAGTACACAAATTTATAATTTTACCCCAATTAGTGAGAAAGTATCAAGTTATTATACATCTTAATTTAGTGGTATCTATAAGCAAATAAATTAACAAATTAAAATTTAAACAATCATCGTTGCGGCCATGTATTCAGTCTCAAACCTAGGTAGAAAGTTGTTTTCTTTTAGATGAGTTTGAACATAACATTCAGTCGTTTTTTCTTTTTTTTCGAATTTCATTTTTTTTGAAATATTTTTCGAAGGGTAAAATGGTCATAATTTGGTCATAGTACTTAAAAGAAGACAAAAATGTCAAGTTTAATGTCTAAAAGAGCTATTTTTTTAGTTCGCTACGTCGAACTGATATTTGTGACAAGTATAGTGCACTAATAGGTTATTAGCCCGATTAAAAACTATTGGTTTCATCGATTACTATTCACAATTCTTACCCAGTCTCTCATGCAAGTATGTTGTTCAAATATGTTACTTGACTTACACTTGTCCAACAATGTGTAAGATGTGACAACTTTTCAAAGTCAATGCAACGCAACAACTTAAAGACGCCATTTTCATCAACACCACTTCAAGCTCCTTATAATGATTCCCTTGTTCCAACGGCATCACACCATAACCCCTTTTCCAGACGAATACTTATCACACTCATTCTTTAATTAAGATCTCACTTCATATTATCAAGTTTTAAGATTTATACGCAATTCTTTTACTATACATATAACAGCAACATGAGAATATTTGGATGCTACTCTTTTGTCTTTTAAATGTTAGGCTGTGTACGTTTACAACTTACATTTGCTGAAAATTTTGATTCCTAGTTCCCAGTTCCCGCATCGCTCGGGTTAGTAAAATCTAACTGTAAAAAACTGGTCCGGTTCATACCGGGTTGATCAAACATCCTCAAGTTACCCCGTTCTTTTGTAAGCGGTTCAAAATTCAACCAGCTCACATTAATACCTCTCGCTATCCTTCAATCATTGCTTACATTTGACTTTCATTATAAAAAAACATTCTTTCACATAAATATTGACTTTATTATAAAAGCTTTAGGGGGTGTTTGTTTCACCCTTTATCCAGATTTTAAGTAAGCTCATATAATTGGGTTTACGAGGGTTTTTTTATTTATTTATTATTATATATTTTTTTTGGCATATATGAGCATGTATATAACTTTTTACTATGTGATCTCATTATTTGGATAAATAAAAAGTTTCTTTGGTTACCCATGACATCACCAAACGTCTTTTTTTTTTTTTTTTTTTTTTTTTGGCAAAGGGTTTTACCCGTAAAATATATTAACAAAAAATAAGAGTTCGGCAAAATGGCAAAACACCAAAATGAATTTCTGAGACCTTGCACCACTTGTGCTTCCCACCATACTAAAACAAGATTGACATGCCAATCTCAAACATACATCTAAAACCTAGCGAATTCAAAATAAAACAAAAAATCCAAACGTCTTTTTTTCGCTAACATAGTCAAATAAACAACAATACCATAACATATATTTCTACCCTTCAATCACATGTATTGCTCCCAAAGAATGGTGTAGATAATCAACTTCAAAGAGAAATACAAGCGGTTCAAGAGAAGCAGACAATGGTCGTGCGAGAATGAGATACCACCGGTGGTTACCGGATATCACTTGAATCGTGTGATCACTTTCCAAAGTAAACTATTCGACCCTAATGCCCGGGTATCACGAATATCTACTGGGATAAGACCAAATGTAGTTAGAGAATTAGGCACAATTCTTTAACCCTTACGCTTATAAGTGTTTTTGTTTTCTCGTGTCTCTTTCATGCATGTTCGGATCTCCTATTTATAGGAGGTTACTCTTGACCGCTCCAATGGAATTATGAGTATTAATCGCCCATTAATAGCCTCATAATTATCCCCATTATAGCCGTTAGTGGTTACATGACCAATTAAACGTGGTCATAATGATGCGATTATAATCGCATTTATCGAGACTTATATCAAGATTTCATAGTGCTTTCGGTGGTTACACGCTTCGGTGGAAACGCCACTTCTTCAAAGTAAACACAACTTCAATGAGATAACACTTCGGTGGAAACACCACTTCTGGAAGCGATCCCGCTGGCATCGTCAAAGGAAACACCGATAATCGATGTTAACCACAACAAGATTTCACCAAGCACTACCAACACATACCACTATTAGAGTCGGGTGTTCATGGACCTTATGGGTGTACACTCTGTACCTCCTAACCCATTACAAGGTGTGAACCATCCCACAAGTGCACTAAATTTTCCAACAATCCTCCCCAAATTTAGTTCACTCCTTTGCATGTAAAATAAACATCAAGCAAAACATGTGCATAAACGAAAATGTCCCGAGGATTGAATTTCCATCTTAGCAATTACACGCTCAAATATTCGAGAATCGGGGTGTTCTAAGAATTGAACCCTTCAACCCATTTGAATACCAAGATAACTACACACAAGTTTTCAAACACTTAAAAGCTCCCGACACTATACAAGCCATGTGTCCATATCCGAATTCATAAATGTTGTAAAAGCTAAAGTCCAAAAGCTTCACAAGCGGCAAAACTTCAACATTTTTACATAGGTGGTTCCTCTTTATTCATGCTCCCGCCAAGCACTTTTCAAAGATAAGTTAACCATTAAAGTAAAGACTTCATCCTCCTTTCAAAGAGTTCCGAGCACAACCTTGGTATGTAAAATAAACATGTGCTCCATCCATCGAATGTTCACTTTCCACATTGAACTCACTCCTAAGTTTCCTTAGGAGGAGTTGGTGTCCTAGCATTCGGTGACTAAGTTGGACTTAAACCCATCCCTTTAGCGTACTTTATAACCAAGTCTCTAGCCACCCTTCGTCAAGTGATCGCCTAAGTTCGCTGAGATCTAACAAACTCTATAGATACCACCCCATTCATGATAAGCTCACGAATCATGCTATGCACGACACCTAAGTGTCTAGACTTACCATTGTACATCCGGCTATAAGCCCTAGCCAATGTAGCCGCACTATCACACCGGATAGAAATGGATGCTATAGGTTTAGGCCACTCAAGAAGCAAGTTTTCAACCATTCAACTTCTTTACCAAAGAATGCTAGAGCCACAAATTGATTCCATTGTTGAACCGGTGATGCAAGTTTGTTTCTTGGATGCCCAAGAAATTGCACCTCCACCAAGTAGGAATACCCGACCACCGGTAGACGAATTGTCTTGATGTTCTTGATCCAACTTGTATCGATGTAACCTTCCAACACCGATGGGTAACGATATCGAGACTATAATCCATAGTTCTCTTCAAATACTTGAAGACTGTTTGAATCGCTTGCCGTTGATGAGCACTAGGATTACTAGTATACCGCTCAATTTTCCCACCGCAAAGACAATATCGGCCTTGTACAAGTCATGGCATACATCAGCAGCCAATTACCCTAGAATACTCAAGTTGAGATACGACCTTGCCATGATTAGGCATTAGCTTCTCACAGTATCCATAGGTGTACTCACTGAGTACAATCAAAGTAATTGAATTTCCTCAAGACCTTCTCAATATAATGAGACCGAGAGATAGAAATTCTTTTACTTTCATGTTTAATCCTAATACCAAGGATAACATCGCCTCCCCATGTCCTTCATGGAGAACCTTGATGACAAAAATTCCTTTGTCGTCAACTCGATTTTGGTCGGTGCCAAAGATCAACATGTCATCAACATATAGACAAATGATGACTCCTTTACCGATTCATCAAATTTGCTATATACACATTTGTCGACTTGGTTAAGAACATAACCACTAGACAAAACCACTTCATCAAATTTTTGATGCCATTGTTAGGTGCCCGCTTAAGTCCATAAAGAGACTTAATCGGTTTACACCTTGTTTTCATTGCCGGCATGATGAAGCCCCGAGGTTGGTTCATATAAACCTCCTCTTCCAATTCACCATTCAAGAAAGTCGTCTTCACATCCATTTGATGAATAATCGATTGTGAATAGATGCCATAGCAATCGCGGTCTTATGGTAACGATACGAGCCACGGGGCATAAGTATCAAAATAGTCTATCCCGACTTTTGTTTAAAGCCCTGAATAACTAGTCTAGCCTTGAACTTTTCAATAGTTCCATCTACCTTCATTTTCCTTTTGAAAATCCATTTGCAACCCGTAGGTTTGCAACCTGATGGTAGATCAACCAACACCCAAGTGTTGTTGCCCATGATGGAATCCATCTCATCATTGATTGCTTCTTTCCGTAAAGCAATGTCACGGGACTTCATTGCTTCTTCAAATGTCTTGGGATCATCCTCAACAATGAAGCAATAGGAGTATTGGTCCGAGACCTCATTCCTTGTACCTTCAACTAGGTATAGTTGAAACTCGTGTCCAAATGACTTTGGAGTCCCGACCCTTTTGCTCTTCCCGAGCACGGTTCAGTTGTTGAACCATAACCTCATCGGGACCACCGATGGTTCATCATCGTGGACCTCGATACACCAAAGTCATGAGTTCCATTAGGAATCCTCGACTTGGTCTAGGGACCGATGTGAATCTATTCTCATCAAAAGTTGCATCCCTTGATTCAATTATAGAGTTAATTGAAACATGTTCATTAGGTTCAATAACATAGAACCTAAAAGCCTTGGAATGCTCAAGATATCCAACAAAGATGCAATCAATGCCTCTTTCACCCAAAGTCTTTGCTTTGGATCGTGGAGTCTTACAATGTTCTACAACCCCATACCCGAGATAGTTCAGTTGGGTTTCCTTTTAGTCCGAGTTCATAAGGGTAACCTTGTTCCTTTTGTTGGGAACTCTATTTAATAAATAGCAAGTCATAACATAGCTTCACCCTGAACCCTTGACTCACCTGAATAGGACAACATGGAATTAACCATCTCCTTCAAAGACCTGTTTTTCCTTTCGTAAATGCCATTTTGTTGAGGAGTATAAGGGCGATCGTTTCATGGATTATTCCAACAGATGAAAGTCGAGTATCCATGTACTCACCTCCCTATTAGTCCTTAATCTTTGATCAAAGACCCAAGTTGTAATTCAACTTCGCTTTTAAACACTTTGAATTTATCTAATGCTTCATCCTTGGTATGTAACAAATAGACATAACAAAATCTAGAAGCATCATCAATAAATGTCACAAAGTACTTCTTATTTCCCAAAGAAGGAGTGGCATGCAAATCACACAAATCACGTGTACAAGCTCTAGGAGCTTAGTCTCACGACTAACACCACGAAGGGTTTCTTGGTAATCTTGGTCAACATGCAAGTTTTACACTTTTCGTGTCCATGTCAAAGGTGGGATCAACCCATCCTTAGACATATCTTGCAACCTTTATAATGTACATGACCAAGTCTTGCATGCCGAGGATAGAATCGGTCGATCAAAGTAGACACAAAAGTCGAAATATCATTGTCGGTTGTAACGGACATACAATCAGTGGAAACATTAAGCCTGAACATTTGATTACATAAATAACCAAAACCAATAAAACACCATGCTTAGAAAGCACAAATTTATCATACTCAATAACTTGTTTATAACCATAATTATTCAAAATACTACTTGAAACCAAGTTCTTCCCGGTATCGTGAACATGAATAACATCAAACAAAGTTACAATCTTTCCCGAACTAAACATAAGATCTACACAACCACGACCATGCACCAAGGTCGTTGACTCATTTCCCATGTGAAGAATAGAACCATCATTCAAAGGACTCATAAGTCTTGAACCGCCTTCTATCTTTACACATGAACTGTTGCTCGAGTCAACCCACCACGCAACATCATCATCCCGCACATAAAAGATTCGAGATACATATGTAACATAATAAATCGAAAAGACTTATTAAACATATTCGACCTTTCGGTGAGTTGGTGAACCACCACCCCGAACTTTTAGTGCCGATCCATTGGCTTTACCACCAACATTAACACCCTTGCAGTCCCTTTTAATGTGACCGGTCTTGCCACATTTCCAACAAGTAGGTGTTGCCTTCTTGTTAGGATCCGCCCTTGTGTTATCATGATGTTTGCGCTTGCCTTTGTTGTCATTGTACCGTGGAGTTGTTATGCTCCACCATATTGACAACAGATGGTCCAAGAGTGCGGTGCTACTCTTTGGCTTGTCATTATCCTGCACTGAGAGAATCCTCAATGCGCAGATGATCGCCCAACTCAATCGAGTTAATTCCTCTTTCTTATGTTTCAAGATATGCTTGAAATCTTTCCAAGAAGGAGGAAGTTTGTCAATAACACAAGAGACCGAAATAGCCTCATCCATGTGCATATTGTGTTGTGTAAACCTTCCAAGTATTCCAAGAAGTTCATTGTATTGTTCCATAACCGGTCTTGAATCACCATTTTGTAATTTGTGAAATTACTAACAAGGAACTTCTTACTTGATGCATCCTCACCATATATTTGGCATCCAAGGAATCCACAGTTCTTTGAAGATTCGAGTTCGATAAATATCAAACAGAGAATCGACATACCATTCTGAATAAGACCTCTGCATATGTAGTCATCATTCTCCCACTTGCTCCTCCTCCCGATCCGCTCTACAAGAGCATCATCCCCATCATCAGGAATTGGAGTAGTCAGCACATAAACCACACTCATGCTTGACAGCAAGAAGTGCATCTTCTTCTGCCACCTCCTAAAGTCCACCCCTTCAAACTTATCAAGCTTTGCAAAGTTTGAAGCCATATGTTTCATAGCAGCAGTTGCCATTGATTATCACCGAATAGTTTACTTTGATTGTTGGCGTATTGCTCCCAGCAACAGGGTGTAGATAATCAACTTCAGCGGAAATACAACTGGTTCAGTAGAAACAGACAATGGTCAGCAGTAACAGATACCACCAGGTGGTTACCGGATATCACTTGGAATCGTGTGATCACTTTCCAAAGTAAACTATTCGACCCTAATGCCTGGGTATCACGAATATCTACTTGGGATAAGACCAAATGTAGTTAGAGAATTAGGCACAATTCTTTAACCCTTACGCTTATAAGTGTTTTTTGTTTTCTGTGTCTCTTTCATGCATGTTCAGATCTCCTATTTATAGGAGGTTACTCTTGACCGTTCCAATGGAATTATGAGTATTAATCGGCCCATTAATAGCCTCATAATTATCCCCATTATAGCCGTTAGTGGTTACATGACCAATTAAACGTGGTCATAATGATGCGATTGTAATCGTCATTTATCAAGACTTATATCAAGATTTCATAGTGCTTTCGGTGGTTACACCGCCGCTGAAACGCCACTTCTTGATGTAAACACAACTTCGGTGAGATAACACTTGGTGGAAACACCACTTCAAAGGAAGCATCGATCCCGCTGGCATCGCTTGATGGAAACACCGATAATCGATGTTAACCACAACATACTTTCACCAAGCACTACCAACACATACCACTATTAGAGTCAGGGTGTTCATGGACCTTATGGGTGTACACTCCGTACCTCCTAACCCATTACAAGATGTGAACCATCCCACAAGTGCACTAAATTTTCCAACATCAACAACAGCTAGCGGTATGTAGCGTCAAATATGTGAGTGGTTAATGCTGTTATTATGATTTGCAATTTAGCCCAAAACCGAAATTTCGGTTTTACCACGCTTGTATTCTAAAACGAAGAACGACTATTGAAAATTAAAGAAGCAAATGACGCCGTTTCACCATTTTCATTAACACGGTTACTCTAGTGATACCCTTATCCTTTGAAAGAAAGTGGATGAGTCGACTGTTCATAGATACCATAAGCAATGTGAAAGACAACATATTATTAATCTTTTCTTCATGGAAGATTTATTCTTATTCGCATATGGAAATGTTAATTGTGCCATGGTTTTGATGGAAGCGCCGAGAAGTTCAAGACGACTTGGTGATTCTTAGCATACCTAAGAGTACGGTATTTTTTGTAATGTTATTAATCATGTTAAGACGTCAATTCTTAGTAGGATGCCTTTCAATGAAGGTACTCTCCCCTTAAATATTTAGGCGTGCCTCTTATTTCTTCCCGCCTCCTTTATAAGGATTGTAAAATCTTTGTTGAGAAAGTGGAAAATAGAATTGGTGATTTGGAAGAATAAGTCGTTATCTTTTGCCTAAGAGGCTCAATTACTTCAATCGGTTCTATCCTCTATGCATATATATTGGGCTTCGTTTTTTTATCTTACTTGCTCGAATTATTCAAGACTTGGAACAATCGATGCATGGTTTCTTTGGTGCCATGGTGAAATCCCTTATGGGTTTGATGGATTCATTCCTACAAGCTTACGGACGAATTTTTGGGATGTTCCTATGAGATCGTGTGTGAGGAGTTGGGTGTGCGTAAGTTACTTCAAATACGAGATACCATAAGACCGCTTATATGGTATCAACTTGGTAATGGGTCGAAGGCTTTTTTGTGGTTTGATCGATGGTGTCAGGAATGTCCTCTTTCTTAGCTCAAGACTATTCGCCAAATTACAAATCATGGCTTTTCCAAGATGAAAAAGTAGTGGACATTATTTATAATGGTGATTGGAGATTGCAAACTGATTGGATCGATATACAACCTCCTTTGATTGATCCTGATAAGGATGGTGTGTTGTTTTGGAAAGATGTAAATGGTAATCTTAAACCCTTCTCGGTTATTCTTGCTTTGGACTCTATCCGCCAAGAAGTGCTTCAGCCTTGGGTGAATATTGTGGTTCTCGAATGCATTCCATGCCATGCTTTCCATATGTGGCTCGTGATGTTAAATAAACTTAAGACTCAAGATGTTATGAGGCAATGCGGTGTTAGTAGTGACACTAACTTAAACCTGATCCAATGCCCGCTCTTAATGCCCAACCGGACTTTCACTCAAACCTATTTTTGAATCTCGCTTCTCGCTTAAGGTTTGGAGCTTGGTTAGAAAATATGTCGCTATGGAACACATTGAATCAAGAATGACAAATATCCTTGCTTGGTTATACCCATTATCCATTGAAAGCTCAACTAAAAGAATTTGTGATCGCCTTGTGGTTGTTGCTTCACTTATTTTATATGTCAAGAACGTAATAATCCCATTTCAAGAAGAAGTCTCGAAAGTTGAGCAAGTTAGGATGTTATTATTGCTACTGTCACAGCGTAAGGTTATATCTCTTCGCTTCAAGAAGTCTATGAAGGTGGCAAAGTATCCGGATGTATGGAAGTTCTCGAATGAAATAAGTTCGATGGCATGCATGGGGTGCATGTGTTTAGGTTATGTCTTTTGCGTTCTCGCTCCACGGTTATTAGTACATATGATTAACATGGTCATTGGCTTGGCAATCCATGTAGTAGATTACACAAGTGTAATGCGTTAGGTTAATATGGCACTCACTCATACTCCTGTGTACTTAATGATTTTTTTTGTATGAATATATTTACCTAGGTAAAACCCTTTAACAAAAAAAAAAAAAAAAAAAAATCTTCATACAGTACATGTTTTGGAAAAAGATGATTAACGTGACTAATGTGCACCGCACAACATAGTTTTAAAAGCGCCTCGGCTCAAGGCTCAAGCTCTACGGATTTTTTCGGATCGAGGCTCACGACATGCATGAATCCCATAAAAGCGCTACTGAGGCTTTCTGCGCTTTGCGCCTTGGGCTTTTGCGCTCGGAGATGTAATAGGTTTTGGGGCTTTTTCTAAATATTAAGATAAGATACATGAGCCTTATAAGTTATATGCATGAGCCTTTTAAGTTATATCTAATAACCCTAAGGTGGAAAAGAACTAAAACACACAAACAAGTGGGTAACAATAGATTCGATCATTTTACAAATATGTAATCTCTCTCACGCCATAAGTTTACATCTTGAACTCGATTTTTATTGATTGTTTATCTTATTGATTTGTAAATAACATCATAAGTTTATTTTATCTTCAAGCATCACATCATAGGGTGAGTATTTGTATGATTTGTAATATTGAACCGATTTTATGTTTATTTTATTGATTGTTATTTTTAACAAGTTACTTTGTTTCATTAAGTATTTTCTTTATGACATATTATCATGAAAATGTGGCATTATGCCTTGAATATTAATATGTTGCTTGCTTGATATTTTGGGTTAAATTATGAGCTTTGTTAGATGTAAGTCTGCAAGTGTATGACACAAGCATATTTTGTCTGATATGGATTTTAATCTATATGTAGTTCATCGAACCAAAGAGTTGATCCGTTTGAGAAGTGACAACTGATCCATTTTAACCTTTATAATGGCTATATGTGTCATGTATTAAGTATTTAATGTTATTTTGTGTTATTTAAGCTACATAAATGGTCACATATATTATTAAAAAAAAACTTAATGTATTTAGTACGACTCAGATTCGTGAATCCCGCTGCTTGCATGCTACCGCCTAGAGGCTCTTTGGTCCTCTTCGCTCAATGCGCCTTGAGCCTTTCAAACATTGCTGCACAGGTTTGGCTGGATGATTAATAGTCCATATAAGTCACAAACGTATCACTCAGTGAGAGTGAAATACAAACTTTGCTATTCTTTGAACCGTGTGGGACTACTTGAAACAAGTTTTAGAAAATCGACCTCATGTAGCGTAATCAAATACTTGTGTGTCAATTGCATATGTGGTAAGTGAAATTGAGAAAATGTGGGAAGAGAGATTGTCATAGTTGCGAAAAAGGGTTATTTTGATATTCAGCTCGATGCTCGATGCTATTGAAACTAGGAAAGGATTATAAGGTGCTTGAAGTGGTGTTGTGGAAAATGCCACCTTTAATGGTAGTATTGTTCTTGTGTGTTCGAGTGCTTTATAAAAAGAAACCAAAAGGATTAGAACATGTATTGTGAAATCCTCAACTATAACACTAATAATACAACTATTAATTACATGAAAAACACGGTCACAAAAACTTAAATACTAATTATGTTACAAGACATATACCGGCCAGAAAAAGTTGACAACTTGTATGAAATAGTCACATATCCCCTAACTGATTGTAAATTTATAGATACAATCAATGTGGTTATAAGCGACTACATGATACTAACACTAACTTATGTAGAGCGTTGACACCACAATATATAACCAACCAAAATGTTTTGTATTCAACCCATGTGGGACAAAGAATTTCTTCATACAAGTTTTGACAAAAGTGATTAAAAACACCACAACACAAGCACACTACCTACTTATATTTGTGAAGTAAATAACTTAATGTAAAATTCGAGTTACTGTGTCATTGTATACGAAACAAAGAGCCAAAACGACATGCTTGCTCGTTAGCTTGATAAGAGAAGAAAAAAATGTGTGAAAAGAACATACTCCATAAATAATATGCATGATTACGATAACAAAAAATGTTATGTCTCTATATAAACTTTTTTTAAAAATGTGTAAACTAGTTCTAAGTTCTTAATCCCACATGGGAAAGACAACTGAAATAGTTAAATATTGTCGTGTAGACATTGACAAGTTAATATAAATACAAGTGGATATGGTATTGTGTTGTTTGCTATTAGACCAAATACTAGCATATCATACCATTCATACCCATTTATCTAAGTTCTCAACTTTTTATCTTTAGAAATATAGAAAAGTCTTCTTTTATTTAAATTTTAAGCCTACTTCAAATTGTGTGATGTTTCACTACCTAGTTTTGGATAATGGATAATAATATTATACATAAAAATTTACAAACTATCAAGAGTGGTTTCATTATCATTTCTTACCACTAACTATAAGGAGTCGATAGCAGTCACGAGTCAAGTGCAACTCAAGTAACCACCGCCTAGCGCAGCTGGGTCACCACCACCTTAAAAGCCCGACCTAACCATGTGATGTCTTGATCCAACAAAGGACGCGAGTTTCAATTGCTCCAAAGATGGTTGGGTATTGGGTGAAGATATTTCACAAGCATCAAACCTTTGATAGGTAGAGTTAATGGATACCATTATAGTACACAAGGTTAAGATGTACATAACAATCTACACTTTTGATCCAAGTGCAACCCAAGCTAAATTTGTAACATTGACTTTTTCCGCACAATATTTAGACATCAACAAAAATAAATAAACCCTTCAAAACGACGCTTACATAAAATCATGAGACCTTAATGTGTTCGTGAGATATTTCATAAAGAAGAAAAGTGATTAGAGATCACTTTTCTTCCCTCTTCTTCCCATTTTTGGGCGGAAACTATTTTAACCAAAATTACACACACTTTCCTTCCCAATCCTTTCTTTTCTCCCACTTTCCTCCCAAAAACTCAAGAACACGCTCCGAATTCAGCTTTTAATTTATTTTCTTTTCTCTTGTTTATTAAACTTGAGAACACAAAAGTGGGCAAGTCATCAAGTGAGACCATGAACCTTATTGATTAGTCATTGACCGGTTCTAGGTCTTTTATTATACGGATTTGTAGTTATCTTGCCATGCTTTTAATCCAACCGAAATGAAAGCGTCTAGTTTGTTGGGCGACCTCGGCAAACAAAGGTAGAGCAAAATAGTTTTGTTAGCTATAGCGCCTTGAAAATAAGTACATACGTGCTTAAACATCTAGCACTTCTTCTATCATTCACAAAATAATTCTTGAATCACATTATTGCTTTTTGTCTCTATTCCATCACTGGTGTCTCATTGTCCGTTGTAGCACAATATTCACAATGATGCCTTGGTGTGCTTTCCCGTGACCACACCCAAATATAATTCAACTACAAAAAACGATCGTGTTCAGTTTGTCCTAGAGTTGCTTACAAATCTAACTCACAAACACTCAATTACAAATCTAACACTAATTAAGTACTATTGGTTTCACGACACTATTCACAATTCTTACAAGGTCGCCATCTCGATGTCGTTAGTACTACAAGAAACCTCTATAATTTAATAATGTTGGAACCGTGATATTTTATTAATTTAGCGAGATTATTATATCGATAAATTAATAATTATTAATTTAAAGAAGTTTTACCTATAGCCTTTAAATTTTCAAGTCCAATGTACTAGTTACAATGTATACTAGTTAATGATGAAAAAATAAATTAGAAAAATAAGTTTCAATTAACATTTTATGAATTTACATTCACAATATAATTGAATTTGTCAAGTTATATGTTTTTGAACAAGTAAAAAGTTAGTTCTTTAGGATAAGTTTCAGTTACATGTAGCCTTAATTGAAATAATTGAATTGGTACAAGTTACAATTACCTATGACCTTTATATATATATGAAAATTTTTAATAATTATTGATTTATAAATTCATTGAGACTAATATATATATACTGGGGTTTCAAAAAAATTATTATCTTATTATTTTATCGATTGAGGTTCAAATTTGTACTTGTTTCAAGTTAGGACCGGACAAATTATTATTTTTATCGAGGTTATTAATTTATCGAGTATTAATTTATCGAGTATTAATTTATAGAGGTTTTACTGTATAATTTACCCCCCTTTTTTCACAACCTTTTGTGTTTTTGTAAGAATAGTTTAAAGATTATTTTTTTTCTCCTTTAGATGTATACAAGTACAACTACACATGTTAACACACTGTCTTATATGCTAGTTGTTAAATACTAAAATTTATCAGATTATATAAGTCCTCAACTTTCAGTGTTTGGCAATAAGTTTTAAAGTCCTTTTATATTAACGGTCGTTAGTAAGTAACTTAAAATTTCGTTCTCTTACGTTTTTATTCGTTTTCATCCGTTATTATACGTTTTCTTCCCTTTTTACACGATTTCGTCCGTTTTTACACGATTTCGTCCGTTTTTACACGTTTTCTTCCGTTTTCGTCCGTTTTTACACGTTTTCTTCCGTTTTTACACGATTTCGTCCGTTTTTACACGTTTTCGCTCGTTTTCTTCCGTTTTCTTCCGTTTTTACACGTTTTCTTCCGTTTTTACACGATTTTGTCCGTTTTACGTTTTAGCTCGTTTTACGTTTTCTTAGTTTTACGTTTTCGTCTGTTTTACACCATTTTACACGTTTTCTTAGTTTTCTTCGTTTTACGTTTTCTTAGTTTTACGTTTTCTTCCGTTTTACGATTTCGTCCTTTTTACGTTTTAGCTTTCGTTTTACGTTTTCTTCCGTTTTACGATTTCGTCCGTTTTACACGTTTTAGCTCGTTTTACATGTTTTCTTAGTTTTACGTTTTCGTCCGTTTTACGTTTTCTTCCTTTTTCATCCGTTTTACGTTTCTTCGTTTTAGTCCGTTTTACGTTTCTACATGTTTTCTTAGTTTCGTCCGTTTTACGTTTTACGTTTTCTTAGTTTTACACCATTTGTCCGTTTTACGTTTTACGCCGTTTTACGTTTTCTTCGTTTTACCGTTTTCTTCTTTATTTACACGTTTTCGCTCGTTTTTAAACGTGTAAAAAAGGAATAAAACGTGTAAAAATGGAAGAAAACGTGTAAAAACGGAAGAAAACGTGTAAAAACGGATGAAAACGGAAGAAAACATGTAAAAATGAGCGAAAACGTCTAAAACGGACGTAAATCGTAAAACTAAGAAAACGTAAAACTAAGAAAACATGTAAAACGTAAACGAGCGAAAACGTGTAAAACGTAAAACGAAGAAAACGTAAAACGGAGGAAAACGTGTAAAACGCGAAAACGGAAGAAAACGTAAAGACGTGTAAAGACGGACGAAAACGTGCGCGCGGTAAAACTAAGAAAACGTAAAACGGAAGAAAACGTGTAAAACGAGCGAAAACGTAAAACGCGCGAAGAAAACGTAAAACGGAAGAAAGCGTGTAAAAGCGGACGAAAACTAAGAAAACGTGTAAAACGTAAAGACGGCGAAAACGTAAAACGGACGAAATCGTAAAACTAAGAAAACGTAAAACAAGAAAACGTGTAAAACGTGTAAAGACGGACGTGTAAAACGGACGAAATCGTGTAAAACTAAGAAAACGTGTAAAACGGACGAAAACGGAAGAAAACGTGTAAAAACGTGTAAAAACGGACGAAATCGTGTAAAAACGGACGAAATCGTGTAAAAAGGGAAGAAAGCGATAATAACGGATGAAAGCGAATAAAAGCGTAAGAGAACGAAATTTTAAGTTACTTACTAACGGCAGTTAATATAAAAGGACTAACGATGTAACGCTAAGCCTAATCGAGTACATACAATAACACAAATTCACCTAACGGCTACATACAATGACAAAAATTCAAAAGGTTTGTGTTACAATGAAAAAAAAATAGTTATATA
The DNA here is from genome assembly GCA_022545495.1 of Chrysanthemum lavandulifolium. NCBI lineage: Eukaryota > Viridiplantae > Streptophyta > Magnoliopsida > Asterales > Asteraceae > Chrysanthemum > Chrysanthemum lavandulifolium. Next base: position 287,425,270 of record CM040242.1, on the reverse strand, counting down.
CAACGATAACAAAAAGTGTCAAGTTCGATACATTTTTTTGTCATTTTCCCTTTAAAGTATTGAAGAGTTTCTTGTATTAGTGTAAATATAGCTACACAATTTACAAGTTAGTAAAATCACCCCCATCAAATATTTTGGCGATGTTGCGTATATACCATACGGGGGAACTTTCAAACCTACAATAATCATCATCATTACCATTCTCTCGTGCAAGTATGTTGTTCAAATATCTTACTTGACTTATACTTGTCCAACAATGTGTAAGATGTGACAACTTTTCTAAGTCAATGCAACGCGACAACTTAGAGGCGCTATTTTCATCAGCACCACTTCAAGCTCCTTAGAGGCGCTATACTCCCTTTCCTCCGTAATGACGAATACTTATCACACTCATTAGACTCCAACTGAATATATGTCATAACCAGGTATTTTAGCACTTTAATTAAGATGTCACTTCAAGTTATCAAGGTATCAAGTTTTTAAGATTTATACGCGATTCTTTTACATATAGCAGAAACATGAGAATATTTGGATACTCCTTTTAATGTCTTTTAAATGTTAGGCTTTGTAGGTTTACAACATACATTTTGCTGAAAATTTTAATTCCTTTCTACTTACCACATCGTTCGGGATAGTAAAATTGAAACAAAATGGATGTATGTAAATGAAGGGACCCAGCTGTAAAAATGTGGTCCGGTTCATACCGGGTTGATCAAACATGCTCAATTTACCCGGTTCTTTTGTCAGCGGCGTATATGGTTCAATTTTAGCCCGCTCACACTCTCGCTTTAATCATTGCTTACATTTGACTTTTTATTATAAATAAACATAAACATTCTTTCACATAAATATCCATGAACAAAAGACCTTTTAACTTACTTTTGATACTTGTTCTCTACACTTTAGTGTAAATAAACTCAAACAACACCAAAAGTATACACAAACAAAATATCCGTAAGTCGATGAATTCTAACTTTCAATCTTTGGTTCTTTCTATCAAATATCAATGCCTATGATAACCAATACATTCTTACTTAAAACTTAACTTTAGTATAAACAAACTAAATCTAGACTGAATAATGACTGATATGAATTTCTTAACAGGATTTTCTTAACATCTAATATCTTTTGGAAATTTTTACGTGAGTAAATAAGTGTATAGTAACCCATTCATCAAGGATATTCCATTCCAAGTGCATAGGCAGTAAATAAGTGTATTTGAGTTTAGCATGAACTTTTAACCATAACTTTAAAAGAATAAAAACAATTTGTAAAATGAACTTTGAACCATAACTTTAAAAGAATAAAAACAATATGTAAAATGAAGTTAGTATTATTATTACTCTTTGAGCTAATAATATTCAATTAGGGAAATAAAGTTCGTATTATTATTACTCTTTGAGCTAGAACAACTTGCACGATTACTTTACTAAAAGGCTAAAAGCTCTTGTTATCCCACATTGACGAGGGAGGAAAAAGTTTGCCCTTGATATATTGTGGTGCATATGGTTTTGTAAATTGAGATTTGTATAATGTTGTTAGCCAATGGTGTTTGAGACTGTTTAAGTAAGAAAACAATCTCGAGCACTTTCGCTATCAATTTATTTAAGTTTCTAATATTTTTCCAATATTGAATTATATTTTTTTGTCAATCTCGAACTAGAGTTATACATGTGTGTTGTATTGGGAGCAATTTCATATCAATAAAATTCAAAATCTTTTGTTATAAACACCTTTGGAACAAACAATCAACTTTACCAACAATCTTATTGATACACCTTTGAAACAAACATTCAAACATTTTTTAATATGCTTATCAACAACCTTAATACCTTATTGATACATTAACAACTTTGAACCTTTTCAGTAAGTAAACTGGGTAATTTATCCTACTAAACAAGTATGTTGAATACATCAACAACAATGTTACGAGCAACCTTATCAGCAACACCATTTTACTTGTTTCGATCAACATGTTGAAAACTATATGTTTTAAGTAATAATTTAGCATTTGTAACATCATGTTGGATTCAGAAGTCTATATTTCATGTGTTCTGCCTTTATAATCTATAGAGTTTCTGACAATATGAAACAAAGTAAATGTATTTATTACAACTTTACTCAACCAATTTGATTCGAGTTTTAACATTCAACTTTCGGCTCCTTTATAATCTATAGCCAATATCCTCTGAAACATCTCACTATTCTTTAATCATCACTTATTATAAACCTGTTCTTGCTTATAATTGATACTGGTATAAGTGAGCTAATGCTCATCGAAATCATACGATAAAGTTTTAAATTTTAGGATAAACTGTCCTGACACTAAATAAATTTGTTTGAGTTTGACATCAAATTTCTAATAGCTTAAAAGGATGAATAATAAAAAATAAAAAATAAAAAAATAAAGAAAAAGAAGATTCGGTATAAAAAAAGAGCACAAGCAATGTAGATTAAGATTTTTACACAACTTTTTGCTTCATTGCTTTTTCCGGTCCACGTTGGTTAAAGATACCAAATTTGGTTTAGTCCCACATGCATAGGGTAAAGAGAAAAGCCTTTGCCTAGTTACATACATTGGCGTACATGTTTTATATGTGTTAGCAATTGGTGTTATGTTTGACCGAACCCGCTTTCAACCCGAAACCTTCATCCACCCATTACCGACCAGCCTGCTTTGCCACTAGCATCCAACAATTTTATTTGAGCTAAACTTGTCAAACTTTGTTTAAGCCTCAGCTTAGATGGTTCTTCCTCTTGTTGTTAAACTCAACTACTTTACGCTTTTTTCTTTTCACTTAAAGTCAACTAAAGCTCGACCGTCTGCACCGAGTCGACTAAAGCTCGATCAATGGTGTTACTTCATTCAATAAGCCGCATTAGGTTACTTCTTCAAAAATCAATGTGAAACATTTTGATGTCCTAATGCACATCATTGGTGAACATACAAGTTTTTCTACAAGTACTGCATTCTGTGTTTGGCGCGTTTCGAGATAGTTTGAGTATTTTGATGTCCTAAAGCACATCATTGGTGATATACCTGGTGTTAGTAAACGACAATCCTTGCTTTTGCTAGTGATTTGTTTTGATTGGTTGCTGCTACTGTTTGAATATTTGCTTTCGCTTGCTATGGATGTCTTCCTCAACAAAAATAATTATAGCTTTAATGTATTATGTATCTCCAGTCCGAACTTTCGCGATTTCGGAGCTCGGACTGCGGGGGATTATTAGCCAGTATAATAGATTAGAGTGGCCCAAGCCCGACTTGTGGGTTTGGGTCCATTAGGGTTTATTGGAAGGTTTGATCTCTCCTATGTACTTTATAAATATTGGTGATTGATAAAACTAAAGACACACAATTTCAATGTAAACATTGCGTCTAACAGGTTGTGGGTTTTAGAATATAATATATAATACTAGAGCTAGCAATCACAACGCGCTCGATCAGTAACGGGTCCAACTGGGTAAATTTTAGACCTGTTAAGTTGATATGGGTCAACATAAGTTTCAGAAACAGGCTAATATGGGTGAGTTGTAGAGTGTGAATAGATGATTAATGGTGCATACATGTCACATACGATTCACTCGTTGAGTGAAATACAAACACCATTTAGATTTTAATCAGTCATAAAAGTGATCGAAAAACACCTTTCAATCACTAAACACAATCTAAATGCCTTTATCAAATGTCACCGCTGCAGCCTCCGCCGGATAGTTGAACCATCAAACCGGTAAGGCCACTAACCATGTTACTAATAAGAAATTGATAATTAGGCATCGTACTAATTACATAATAAGACACACTCTTCGATATTTAGAAAGAAAAACAGTTATGTTAAAAAGATTCATAAAACTTTTTGATTACAAGAAAGTCAAAAAGAAGTTAAGAAATTGTATGAATCGGTGGATGTTTAGAAGTTATTGTCATTCAATGAACAACAGCAACTACTATAACCCACCAACACTATACCATTATCAACCTGCAAAGAAAATGTACACGTTAGTATATAAATAAGCAAAATTTCTATTATTTGAACCATGTGGGACTACTTGAAACAAGTTTCTACAAAAGTTACCTCATTCCTTAATACTTGCGTGCCAATTGCATATGTTGGAACTAAAATTGAGAAAATGTGGGAAGAGAGATTGTCACAGCTGCGAAAAGCGGTTAAGTTTGATATTCAACTCAAGTTATGATGTGATGCTGTTGAAACTAGGGAAGGATTATAAGGAGCTTGAAGTGGTGTTGAGGAAATGGCACCTTTTAATAGTCGTATTGTTTTTGTGTGTTCGGGTGCCTTATAAAGAGAAACCAAAAGGCTTAGAACATGTATACATTGTGAATTCCTCAACTGTAACACTAATAATACAACTATTGTACCAACAACATACAAGATGAAGAACTTGCAACATAATACTCAGATAAAATTACATTTCCTAAACAACGTATTAGTTGACAACTTGTATGAAATAGCAGTATTGGACTATTGGAACAAGGTTGGCTGTAGATTTATAGATACAATCAACATTGATAATACTGCGACTACATATAATACTAACACCAAACTTATGCAAAAAGTTTACACCACATACAATATAAAACCAACCAAAATGTTTTGTGTTGAACCCATGTGGGAAAAAAGAAGTTTCTTCATACAGTTTTTGACAAAAGTGATTCAAAAGACACAACACAAGCACACTTCCTACTTATATTTGTGAAGTAAATAACTTGATGCAAAATTCGTTTTATTGTGTCATTGAATACAAAACAAAGAGCCAAAACGACATGCTTGCTAGTTAGCTATCACCACAAAACGATAACCGTTTATGTAAGTTCTCAACTTTTTTTTTCTTTTTTGTGTGTGTTTGCATTTTTTTTTTTTTTTTTTTGTGCGTGATGTTTCACTACCTAGTTTTGGGATAATGAAATTTAATAAAATTAAAATCTACAAACTGTCAAAAGTCGTTAACATTATCATTCCTTACCAAGTACCCTCATTCCTTAAAAAAACGATTACTATGCTTACATAAAATAAAGAGCTTAAGACGGTAAACAAAAGGTTAAAAACAAAACATAAAAGTCAAACAGATAAAATGGCCTACAGCTAGCAGAAAGCTTTAAAGTTTAAACAAAACATGCCTTGTCACTTGGACAGACCTTATGTGGGCAGGTCATCAACTCAGACCATGAACCTTAATGATTAGTCATTGACCCGGTTCGAGTTCTATTATTCTACTGATTTATGCGTTTTTAATCCGATCAGGCAGTAGGTAGAGCATTTGCCTTTTAATTTTCCAGGTTGTTTTCTTAAGATTGGATATAAGTTAGAGAAGATTGTACAAAGTGCAAAATTGTTTTCTTAGCTATAGCGCCTTGAAAATAAGTACATGCGTGCCACGAGCTGTTGATTCCAATACCGTCTTCCACGGTGTATGAGGAGGTTGAAACGTAGACAGCCTTACCTTACCTAAGGTAGAGAGGCTGCTTCCGATTCTACCAAAGGTAGAAAAGGACTTTCGGCCTTGCAAGGGTGAGAATTGAACCCTTTACCTCTGCCTCTGAGGTAAAGGGTGTTAACCACTTGATCCAACCTTGCTCTTTTTCACAAAATAATTCATGAATCACATAGTTGCTAACAAATCTAACTCACAAACACTCAATTACAAATCAACACTGATTAAAAACTATCGTTTTCGTCGATTACTATTCACAATTCTTACAAGTTCTCGACTTTTTGCTTTTTCGAAGATTAAAGAGTTTTTTCTTATTGACAAGCCCATCTCGTATGCTGTTAGTACTATAATTTATCCCTTTCATTGATGAAGACTCCCAAATCGTACAAGTTCCAACCTTTTGTGTTTTTGTAAGAATATTTTTAAAGATTAAATAGTTTCTCTCTTAAAGAGGAAATTGCAAAAATCATCTCTGTGATTTGCCCAGATTGCAAAAAACGTCCGTGTGGTTGGCTAATTGCAGGCGGCGTCCCTGTGGCGAAACTTTGTTATCGTTTTGGTAATTGATTTTAACTAGCGTTAAATGAATTCTGATAGAAGTTACACATTTAGCCCTTTTGGACAATAATCGTTGCAGCGTCCATCCTTTAAACCACCGGGACGATTTATGCAATTACACAGTTAGTCCTCAATACCAAAACAATTGCACCTTTAGTCCTTAATACATAATTTCAGTTAAAAAACCGAACCGTTAGTCCTTTATACATAACCTAAGTTAGTCTCACCACCACCACTTACCACCACCACCAATACCACCACCACCACCAATACCCACCGCCATTCACCACCACACACCACCACTGCCACCAGTTACCACCACCAATCACCGTCGCCACCCACGTCTACCACCACTACAACCAATCACCACCGCCACTCACCACCGCCACCAACCACCACCACCCAACACCACCAATCACCCAAAAAAAATTCAAAAAACAATTGTAAAAAAATCTTCAAAAAAAATTTTTGATTTTTTTTTTCAAAACTTTCAATATTTCGAAATAATTTTTTTTTTCAAAATAAAAATTCGAAATATTTTTTTTCCAAATATTTTGTTTTCAAATTATTTTCCACATTTTATAAAAATAATTTCTAAGAAAAAATTCAAAATAAAGTTTTTTTTTTTTTTTTTTTTTTTATTGCAATATGTCGAAATACCTTTAATGCATTTTTTTTACCGATATTTTTTCCAGAATTTTTTTTTCAAAATTCTTTTTCGAAAAATAATTTTTTAGAAATTTGGAAAAATAATTTCGAAAATAAAAACATAGGAAAAAGAAATATTTCAAATGTTTTTTTTGAAAAAAATTTATTTCGAAAATATTGAAAATTTTGAAAAAAAAAAATCAATTTTTTTTTTTTGAAACACATTTTTTTTTTTGACTTTTTTAACTGAAATTATGTATTAAGGACTAACGGTGTAATTGTTTTTGTATTGAGGACTAATGGTGTAGTTGCCTAAGTCGTCCCTGTGGTTTAAAGGATGGACGATGCAACGATAATTGGCCAAAAGGGCTAAATGTGTAACTTCTAACGGAATGCATTTAACGCTAGTTAAAATTAGGGACCAAAACGATCACAAAGTTTCACCACAGGGACACCGCCTGCAATTAGCCAACCACAGGGACGCCTTTTGCAATTTGGGCAAACCACAGGGACGGTTTTTGCAATTTACTCTCTCCTAAATGTATATAACCCACTGTTCTAAAAGGCTCGCAAAGGCCTCGCAAAAGCGTGAGGCTTGGTCATGCCGCCACACCGCCTTATGCAACATGTTTTTGTAAGCTTGATATATATGAATTATGATATGAATATATAAACATTTTCATACTTTGTGCCGCCTTATGTCACGCCTTATAAACGCAAAAGCTTCGTCTTAGCCGCAAAGGCGTGAGGCTTGGTCATGCTGCCACGCCACGCCTTGCGCTATTTATAACCTTGATATAACCAGACATGTTGTTAATACACTATCTTGTATGCTGTTAAATACTAAAATTTATCAAATTATATATTACTCCTCAACTTCTAGTGTTTGGTAATATGTTTTAAAGGATTAAAGAGTTTATTGTTTTAGTGTAAATATAGCTACACAAGTTAGAAGTTAGTAAAATCACATTCCCATCAAATTTTTTGGCGATGCTGTGCACATACTATACGGAGGAACTTTCAAACCTACAACAATCATTATCATTAGTCATTACCATTCTTTACCCTCTCTCGTGCAAGTATGTTGTTCAAATATGTTATTTGACTTATACTTGTCCAACAATGTGTAAGATGTGACAACTTTTCTAAGTCAATGCAACACAACTTAGAGGCGCCATTTTCATCAGCACCACTTCAAGCTCCCTATAATGATTCCCTTGTTCCAACGACATCAAACCATACCTCCTTTTTTTGACGAATAGTACTTAGAGTTGAGATCAATATAAATCTCATATTTATCATAGGTGTAGCGTTCAATGCAGAACCACATTTTTGTACAGAACTTTACAGAACCATTAAAATGAATCTGGACCATTAGATTAGTTTGATCAAATGTTAAGATTAGATGTGTCAAAATTACAATTAGACAAAAGATGAGGGTTTTTTTGCAATTAAAGATAAGAGTAAAAGGGTAGTAAAGGAAGTTTACATTTAATATTTTAAAAACCGTCCCACATTATTAGGTTAGAAAATTCAAGATCCTTTTTATCTCTTCCTTTCCTATCCCCAAAAGCCTCCAACAAAAATTATCTTTCATCTCTTTCCTGTTTATTTAATATCTTGGCATTTGGTTGTTTTTTGTTTTTCAATTTTGGTCTACAAGGCTATTGTTGTGTGATTAAATATAATAGGTTGGTGTGACGCATGAAGGAGTTAAGGTTAAAAATGGTGATTAGTAACTCGCTGACTTCATCAATGGTGAGGATTACGGTTGGTTCGTCTGGTGGGTTACGTGATACCAGGTTAACGAGTCTGATAAGACGAGCTTCTATATATATTGAATTCGCCGTTAATTGGGACGAGGCGATCTGGTGGTTCGGCTAGTGGTGGAGGGAGTTATTTATCGATGTAAAAAGATGGCGGTGGGGATGAGTATCAGGGCCGTCCCATGGATTTCGGGGGCCCTGTGCCAAATTTTAGTTTGGCCCTTAATCACGGAAAAGTATAACTGCGTATACTGAAATAGCAAAGGTTTACTTTAATTGATTTTGTATAACACATTAGATATGTTTTTGACGTTGTGTATACCTTATTTTTCAACTATGAATACATTTATATTTTTCTACTATAACCCATTTGGTTTTTGAAGTAGTATTTACGGAAATTAAAATTTCTACTAAACTTTGTGCTAGTTGACTTACGAATCATATATATATATATAAGACTAAATTCAACAATTATGAAAGGTTAGAGGGTTAAAAGGAAACTTTGTGATAATAGAGTTAAAAAGAAAAGAAATGGTGGACCTCACAAATATGACTCTTTTGGTCATCTTCCCCGTCCATCACCACTTTCACCCAAACTCCATTAAAGCGAAAGGCCGAGCTTCGTTTTTTTTTTTCACTTTCAATAACCATATAATCTTATAATACATATATTTTAGATCGTAAAACACAGATAACATGATCAAATCATCCAAAAATGACTTTATATACGACCTTAATCTTTAAAAATCGGAGGCCCCTCCAAAAACGGAGGCCCTGTGCGATTGATCACTCTGCACATGCTCAAATCCGGCCCTGATGAGTATGTGGCGTATACGGCAGATATAACCTTTTGATGTTTTAGTTAACCGCCCGCCACAAGGTACGAACCCAGAGTTTTGTTTGATTTTGTTTGTGGGTTGTGGATCTATTTTAACTAACCACTTTAATTCCTTGCTTCTCTTTTGTAATTATGTAGTCCGGTTGTTCAGGTGTAAAAAACCCATTTTGAGAACATTTTCTATTTAATTCTAAGGATAGTCAGTAAAGATAAAAGAAGGTAAAAACCAAAGAAACAAGCAAAAAAAATGAAGCAAGAAACATAAAACTAAATTAATGATACAAATAACTTTGAGTTAGTACTATCTTCTGTCACAAATTAGGATATGATTTATGTTTTAAAAAATTTGAACTGATTATTAGAGTTTGGCTCCATTACAATTATATATGTTGTTACTCCGTATTTGAGATGAACTTTTACTATTTTGTGTAATAGTTTATATATTTCGTACTGTAATTGTTCTCTAATTAGTTGATATAGTATATTTCTTACTATACTTCATTTAGTTAATTGTTCTTACTTCTTGTTTTGTAAATTGGACTTTGGTTTGTTGGAACAAAAGATAAAATATTCATTCGGGTGAACATAGTTTTTGTTTTTGTTTAATGATAGTTGGACCAAGTATTTAATTTTTAGTTTTTGTTTCGAAACAGGTATTGTGTTTTTGGTGCTCTAGAAATACGCATTTGATTGAAGCTTATGTGGCCACCGGAAACATACACGTTTTTCGAAGGCACGCACCTATATTCTAATGAACTTGATGAGAAAGCGCAGCGTGCACATATGTTCTTGGAATGCGTGCACATATGTTCAAATAAATTTGGAAGAGAAAGCGAAGAGTGCACACATGTTCTTAAACAGCATGGACATTTATATTTAACAAGATACTTGTACATGTATTGTATTTTATTAAATATTAACTTTTGTGTATACTATATATGTTCTTGGTTTGTTATAAATTGTTGGAGGTTACATGTGTATTTTTATGTTTTGATCATAAATTTCGATAATCAAATAATGTACACTTGAAACATATATGCAATTATCATTTTAAGCAAATAAGTTTGACGTCTAAATGCAAGAAACTATATTTAAAAAAAAAAAAAAACACCTATGCACTTGATTTTTCTAAAAAATGTGTATATTGAAAAACATATATGCACTGTGGATTTTTTTTGAAAACATGCATGCACTAAAAAAAAAAAATAAATAAATAAAAAAAAAGGTTAAAAAAACGGTTTCTACTATTTTACCATTTTCATTTAAATAGAAATAATTAATAATACTAAATTATTATTGGTCGAAAGTGGTTCTGTAAAGTTCTGTACAAAATAATGGTTCTGCATTGAACGTGATCCTTTATCATAGATCTATTAAATTAATCTTAGTCATCAATTCTAATCAAAATTAATAAAAAAAAACCATTTTTCACCCCTTAATTTAAAACAACATATTTTGCAAACGGTAAATCTTTAAACTACAAAAAATACACCATGGCGACGAGAATTAAATTATCTTTCTATAGATATGCAATTATTTATATTTTCGACAAACTTTTTTTTTCAAAAATTCTGCCCAGAAAAATCACATATGATTTGTAAAATCATATATGATTTTCAAAAATCACCTATGATTTTCAAAAATCACATGTGATTTGTAAAAATCAAATCACATGTGATTTTTTCAAATCATATATGATTTTTGCTGATTTGTAAAAATCGAATCACACGCGATTTTCACAAATCATATATGATTTTTCTGAGCCGAAATTTTGAAAAACAAATTGTTAAAAATATATAGAAGTGCATATCTATAGAAATATAATTTAATATCGTCGCGATAGTATGATTTTTTCACGAACGATTAACGGTTATGCGATATATATATTTTTAAAAAAGGTGAAAGTTAATTTTTGTTTTGATTAGAAAATAAATAACTATGAGCCTATGATTGATTAATTGGATATATAGTAAATGTATATAAAAGAAGGATCTAATCGTAAAAGTGGTCCGTTCATACCGGTGGATCAAACATGTTGAATTTTAACCAGTTCTTTTGTAAGCGGTTTAATTTTAACTAGTTCACATTAATACCTCTTGCTCATTGCTTACATTTGACTACTGTATATTCATTCAAGTCCTGAAGAACCGCTTAGACATGAACGGGTCAAAAGTGGGCATGTTTGACCACCCGCTTGAACCAGACCATGATGGACCCTTCTTTTATAGGCATCACCCTTGTTTTATGGATATTGATCATGATCTAACAATATATATCCACGGTTCTAAAATCGGTCCAACAGGACCTGACGACGACCAGGTTATCCAATACCACGTCACTTTCTCTTCCAAATGACCGACACGACCCAGATGCCCCGATGACCAGTGTTTTTTTTTTGTTTTTTTTTTTTTTTTTTTTTTTTTTTTACATTTTAAACAACAAATTTAAAATTCATTCAAATTAAAAAAAAAACATTACATAGAAATTAAAAAAAAAACATTACACTACGAATTAAAAAAAAAAACATTACAATACGAAATTAAAATAAACACTACAATACTTAAACTAATAATCTAAATTGTAACGTGCTTTTATTGTTGCCTTGACTTTCTCCAATTCTTCTAGTTGGCGGCCGGTCAATTTTGGGTCGATTGGGGTGTTGTAGATGAGAAATGGTGAGTGGTGAATTGTGTTTGAGGTGAAGTTGGTATTTATAGAGTGGTAAAATTGGTTTGAAAAAAAGTTTTTTTTTTTTTTTTTTTTTAATGACCAAACGGTCAATTTTTGAAAATGTATTGATACCGGTTAAATGTGGTTGTGAAATTGGGATTTGGAAGCATTTAACATCGAGTGAAAATGCACTCGATATTTCAAATTTTTGGTACACGACCGATGTGGCAACCGAGGCTCCCAATCGTGACGACCGATGTTAACATCGGTTGAGGAGGAAAAGTTTTGGTGCCCAACCGATCTTCAAGTGTCGAATGCGACTAGCCTAACATGCAGTCCCCAAACGGCTAGATTTCCTAACTTATATTCTTGTGTAACCATGTTTTTTATTTTGTTCGTAATCTTGGTTTCGATGTAAGAACTCGTTCCACATTGATAGCCTATGAGGCATTTGAGTGTTTTATATGCTTGAGCTGATTGACTTCAACTATTTATGTAATTCTATAATCAACCTCTTTGTGAAGGCCGTTTTGCTGTAGGGTCTTAAAGAGACAACCACGTTCATTTCTTAATGTTATGGACGTTTTCAAGCTCATACACTGTCTATCATGCCAGCTTAGCTTTTTATGTTACACACAAGTTCTTATAATAAAGCTATCCATTTAACTTAACAGCTACTAGGTATTTATTTAAGTGGAAAGCATGTTAATGAAACACACATGTTTGATGTCTCCCAAGTTGATATGAATTATGAGTAAAGCTATTGTACTAATCACAACAAGGAATATACTCTTCAGAGTTTAAAAAGACAAAAAGTTTAGACCTTAAATGAATTGTTGTTTACAAAGGATAATGTTGTTGTTTTTTTTGTTTTTTTTTATTAGCAACATTAAACACCATAAATCAACAACATAACACTCATCCCAACTTGCATAAAACATGTAAACCACAATATATAACCAAGCAAATTATATTGTCTTTAACCCATGGGGAGTACTTGATGCGAGTTTTTAGAAAAGTGTCCCGTACAAAAAGTTGTTCTTTTCTTTTTTGGGTAAAGGTTTCTATACCCGGTGAATATAATAAATGAAATAATAATGTTTGTTACATGAGAAAGTGGCGATGAAACCACTTTATCCCTATTGCATCACACAAACCTCTACCATGATTCAAACAAACTCGAATCATACCTACCAAACAATAAACAATATCTCGCTTGGATTAAAATAAAACACTACGTAACAAAACTACCAAGTGAAAAAATTATCGAGAAGCTATGTCACTTAAGTAGGAATAAGCCAATGACCTAATGCCTTCACCACATTGGATGTTTTCTTCAAATGTAAAGAGGTAATCTTCAATCGCACCAGTTCAATAATAAGGTCACTTACCTTCTGTTCCTTCCGTGCATCTTTCGAATGAATGCGATTATTACGTTCTTGCCACAAAAAATAAGTCGAAGCAGCAAATACTAAACGAGTTACCACGCTTGTGAAAGAGTTTCAATTCGAACTCGGGACCAGCCAAGCCACAATGTCATTTAACTTAGCAGAAGCATTATGTATATTTGCCTTCTGTACCACCATGCGCCACACTTTAAACGAGTAGGGACACTCGAAAAAGAGTTGTTCATGCGAATCTTGAATAAGCTTACACAAAGGAAACCGAAGCAGGTTTAAGTCGACGTTATCACCGACATCCCATTGCCTCATTCTATCTTGTGTTTTCAACTTTCGAACCATGATAAGCCATAAGAGGAATGCATGTCTTGGAATACAAGACGTGTGCCAAACTACACGAAATCAATCGACCTCTTGACCTCTTGGACGAATTGATTCCCATACTAGCTTAACAGCAAAAGTATGCGAATTGCCATCACTTTTGCGCCATAAAACTTGATCCTCTCCATTATAAAAAATTGGAATATCAAGAAGATTTAAATCAGGAAAAAGGTCTAACCAAGTGTTTGGGAAGTTCCACGAACCACTGTTCACCATGTCTACCACGCTTTCTAGAAGGTCAAATCCCTCTCTAGCAATACTACGAATAGAAAAGTGACTTTTCAAAGGAGAAAACTCGGACCAATTGTCAAACCAGAATGATGTTTTATGACCATTCCCAATAGAGTGCCAAAAGAAAGGACGAACAATACCACGTATATGAAGAATCGTTCTCCAACCCCAACTTACATTAGACATTAGAGGCACGTCCCAAAAGCACCATCCTTTTAAATTGTACGCATGAATCCACCTAACCCACATTGACTCCTTATGGGTTATAATATTTCAAATGTGGGTAGTCATTAATGCAATACTGAATTTTTCCAAGTTACGAATACCAAGCCCGCTTTCGTATTTTAGAAGACACAAGTTTTCCCAAGCAACTTTCACCTTATCTCTTTTCATATCTCTATGACACCATAGAAAACCTCACATAAGTTGTTCAATATCATGAATTATTCAAATAGGAAGAATAAAGATGGAAGCCTAATACCCGTGCATAGAAGAGATAACCGATAAAGCAAGTTGAAGTCTCCCCGTGAATGATAGGCTTTTGTTCTTCCAATCTCCAATCCAATTTTGGACCCTTTCTACAAGGATTTTACAATCTTTGTATAACAGGCGAGATGAGATCAACGGAACACCGAGGTATTTTATTGGAAGAGTACCTGCTTCAAATGGCATAATATGAAGAATAGACAATTTAACATGATTAGGCACATTACAAAAGATTGCGGTACTTTTTTGGTACACTTGGAACCAAACTTGATACTAACTTGAATTCATCCAACGCTTCCATTATTACCTAGCAGAATTTAAGTCACCACGAGATAATAAGATCAAGTCATCAACAAAATAAACATTGATGATCTTTTGCTTGTGACAATAATTATGATATTGAAACCCGTCATTACTTTGCACCTTTCGTTTGAGAATAAGAGTAAGGATTTCCATGACTAATGTAAACAAGTATGGAGACATCGGGTCTCCTTGCCTTAGCCATCTCTTCCCCTTGAAATACCCATAAAGATCACCATTAATGCACAATGAAAAAGACGCTGATGAGACACGCGCCATAATCCAATTAACCATTTTGTGATGAAATCCAAAACCAAATAAAATGCTCCTTAAAAACTCCCAATCAACCGTATAATAGGCTTTTTGTTTATCAACTTTAAATGCACATCTCGGGGGACCTTTATTCAAGTGATAATTATGCATAAGCTTCTGAGTAAGAAGTATATTATCATATATACTCCTACCCGGAACAAAAGTGGATTGGTTATCACTCACAACATCATCAAGCTCTCAAAAAATGGATACCAAACTCAAACACAATTATTTAGTGACCATGTTGGATATCTTCCATGGTTCACTCACACAACAATTGATCATAAAGTTAAAATGATGATAAATTTTGATTAAAAATATATCGTATAACTATTGATTGAGTCTTTGTAAAAGATTTTTTTTTTTTTTTTTTTTTTTTTAATCATATTGAATGATTGAAGGTGAAGACTGATAGTTGTAAAAATATCAAATTGTTTAAGTACAAGGATTTCTAATCATAAATGAAACAGTTTAGGTATACATGTCGTATGATGATATAACTGGATATATAATATCTCTTGCATATGTGGTTGTTTGATAGTTGCATTTAGTGGAGTAAGCTAGTATAGTTGCTAGAGATACTTGAAGTGAAATTGAGAAAATGCAGGAAGAGAAATTGTAAAGGGTTGCGAAAAGGAGTTAAGTTTTTGACATGCAGCTCGAGTCTCAAGAATGTGTCAAGTGTTTTATGTATTTTGCTTAGCTGGATATTTTGTTGTTTTTTGGGTAAAGAGTTACCCCGGTAAAATATATTAATCACAGAAAAGTTAAGTACAATGGAATTTGGCCGAAATACCACATTAACCTCAAGCAAACGCTTGAACGATCACTAAATCGTTTGTGACATGCCACATAACGACAACCAAGTAATTAGAAAAGTATAACCAAAACAAAATACATCAAGCTCACTTATACTTCTAATTAGGACGCCATTTCAACACCAAGAAAATCATACAGCAAGATTCCATGTGGTTTTGAGCTTAGCCACTCGAGCATTCCACTTGAACTTGATTGATGCAAGTTTAAGTCTAACAATTTCGAGAATGATATTTTGTTGTTTTCGTCCCTTTTCCCCCAAAACCTTTTTTGACACAAATTGCAAACAAAGATCATAAACAATTACTTACATTCACCATCCCAATCAGATACATTCAAGGGAATACCTTATAAACCATATTGTAGCCATTTTGAAGATAATTTGACTTGTTGTAGTCAACCAAATGATGCAACTGACTTTACAACAAGTCCAAGAACCATCTAAGCCGGGCGTACATAGTGTCAGAGAAGTGTAACTCAACTTGAACAATGGAACAATTAGAATAGAAACTTTGAACCAGATGCTTACATTCATAATCTTGAATTAGTGTTTGATTGTGGGTTTTAGAATGTAACCGATGGTTTGTAAGTTACTCCGTATAAAATTATGATCCGTTATCCAAAACTAGGTGCCGAATGATCACCCACATTTGTAAAACATACTTTATACTCGTTTTGGTGTTAATGTTGTTGTTTCTTAACTTAAAACAGTTGTTGTCTCAGCCACTGCCCATTAAATGCATGTCAAAATCTAAGAACGTGTCTTTGTTTAAACATCTCTAGATGATCAAAATGTAACTATACATTTTGTTCCGACTAACAAACTTTAAGTAGTTTTCGATAAAAGGTATGTCTATTGTTTTGAATTAATAAAAAATCACATTGCTAATCTTATGGTCAATGTTGAGTAGAAACTCTTTACTCTTTTGAAAAGCAAAAAGTTGAGAACTTGTAAGAATTGGGAATAACAACTCAAGAAGCTGATAGTAATTTACCAGCATGCTCGATCACGATTCAGCAACATGAGATAATCAACCTTGCTGGCCATATACACCTTGGTATATAAGCTACAAAAATTTCTTCTCTTTGACCTATGCGGGACTGAAAAATATATAACAAGTTTTGAAAACGAAACTTGCCACAATGAAAAAAAATTATTTTATTTTATCTTGAAGCTACGAGAAAAAATTGACACCAAACTCTGATACGAGAAAATAATCCATAAAATGTTGAATCTATTAAAAACACATTCATTTTACATTTCATATGTCATGAATCTTTTCATATATTTACACTAGTTACTACATTAAATTAAAAGACAAATTGTTTAATGTTCAAAATCACCAGAGGGTGAGAACATCTTTTGTTGTTATAACACACAAAATTACTAAATTGCATTTTCTAGGTTCACATATTATTAATTGTGGTAAGGTGTGCATAAAAAACAAATTGAAAACTTATATCAGCAAGGTGCATATATTTTTTATTTATTTTGAGAATTCTATGAATTAACTAAAATATACGATGATGAACCAACAATGATAAGCATGCAAATTTCAACTTCAGTTGATCAACTACACCAAAGTACGTAAAAAGTAATATATAAAAGTCAAAGATAACAAAAAGTTATAAATTTGTATCAAATTTGCACGGTCTGGAATGCCAGGTTGTGTTTACAACCACCGCATACAAGACAATGACAATATAATACTAATCACAACTTATTAAAGATGTATACACCACAATATATAAATGTGTAGACTTTCTTTTCTTTACCCAATGTGGGACTAAAAACGGGCACCAAGGTTTACAAAAGTAAACCCATGCAAAAAGTTGTTACATAAATTTGATACGACACTCAAATACAACACTTTTATTTAGGCATGTCGACTGGAGTCTTCTATGTATGCGATCACTCACATAATTCATCAAAAGATAAAAAATCAAGAATATACAATTTTAGTTTATCTTTTGAGTAAATTACACCGTTCGTCCTTGTGGTTTGCGTTGACCGCAGGGTTTAGTCCTTTGACCAAAATAATTGCACCGTACGTCCTTAAGTGTGAAACGTTATGCACCGTTCGTCCCTTGACCAAAAATCGTTAAGTTTGACCGTTAAAAACCCATCATGTGACTTGCACATGAGGGTAAACTAGTCTTTTTCTTTCTTTGACCGGCGCCCCCCCTAAAAGCACACTTTCTCGGAAGCTGATTTTAAACATGTGGTAACTATGGCTATCCCTAAGAAGGAGGGTAGTGGTTTTACGACGGCTAGTATCAAGGTTGAATATGAATGGAAACCTCCACATTGCATGGAATGTAAAGTGTTTGGGCATGATAATGCTTGTTGTCCTAAGTCTCCTAAGGAGCATCATGCTGATGCTCACACCTCGAACTTGGATGTGAATGATGATGGTTTTAAGGTGGTGCAGAATCGGAAAGCCAAACCCCAAGGTCCGAAGTTGTCTAGCGGTATTAATATGGGTAAGGGTCCTAAATTTGCTCCTCGGAAGCAGGTTTATATCCCAAAGAAGAAGACGCCGGACGTTGCTATCATTAATGCTACGGTACTCCACATTACTACTTCTAACTCTTTTGGGACACTTGAGGTGCATGAGGACACGGGCATTCAAAGTCCCGTGGTTGATTCTAATTCGAGGAGGTTAATGAGGAGGCGATGATTGGGGATTCTACCGTTGTTCTAAGGAAGCGTATGTGGATAAGGGTCGTACAATGGAGGTTAATGAGGATGTGTTAAATAAGATCGGTTCTACATCACATGTTCCGCCATGAGTGATTCAATGGGAACAATGGATGTTGGTTCTACTCCCATAGTTGAGAAAATTGGTAAGATTGAAAACTACTTATTCTTTGAAAGCTACTCTTGTGGATGATGATGGTCAACCTATTCCGCCTACCTCTTCTACTAAGAGAGCTAACCCTTTTCTAAAGTGGGAGAGATTGAGGTGTCGATTACAAGATGAGGTTGTTGCTAACCCATTTGATGAGTCTGCTAATATATTTGGTGGTGGCCAAGGGTATGAAGATGAGTATGATGAATATGACTTTGAGGACTATGCGAAACATGTTCGTGATCTTCCTGGGAATTTGGATGCTTTTAATGCCATGTATGGCACAACGTTTCAAGGTCCTAGGAAATAATCTTCTTTCGTTGGGTCATATGTTATCATTTGAGTAGTGTTTTGTTTCTTGTTTAGATATTTGGAAGTTTCTTGTTATGTAAGCTCTATGCCTATGTAACGGGCTGATATATGGGATCTCACTCATATACATTGTACTTAAACATTTATTTGGTTAATATATTTACCAGGGTGCAGGATTACTCCCATTTACCAAAAAAAATAAAAACACACTTTCTCCTTCCTCCTCTCTTGCGCCGCCGACTGGCAACCACCAAACCACCATCACCACCGCGCGTCACGCATCACCACCACCACCAAAACACTAACCTCGCTCTCTTCATCAATTCTACCTACAACACTGATTCAGTGCCCAATATGTGAAATCAATCCCCGGCAGCGGCGCCAAAAATTGATTCGCAATGAACGAAGCAACGTCAAGTTTGACTCACTCAAGCTAGCCACTTGTGAATGACTAACCGTAAGAAACTTAAAACGGCTCAGACACTGACCAATAATAAGAATTGTAGTATATGGGTAACTCAAACGTGTTAGGTTTGAGCACCGAGATCGTTCCGAACGAGGGTTGAATGGAATTTCCAACTCACGTCTCAATAATCGGGATTTGAATAAGAAATGGGGGGATAAAATGATATTATCTAAACTACGGGATAAGGAAAGTAAATGGAACATATAATCTACGGGAAATCCTAAGAACTAAGGCAAACTACGCAATTCTACACTAAAACGCAAAAATGGAATTTAAACGAAACGCGAATAAAAAGCAAATACGTCTATCCTAACTCCTAAAAACAACCTAAAGTTACTTTTACTCTAAAAATGATATTTGAAAACTAAATATGAATTAAAACTATTTTTTAGGAATTTTCTTGATTTTATTAAAATTAAAAACTAATTTATAACTTTAAAAATAAAACTAATTATCTAAAAATTATGAAAAAGAAAGGGAAAATTATGGAATCACTTTTCAAAAATCTAAAATAACATAAAAGATTTTTCAAAACTATTTTTGTATTTTTCTGATTAATTTCCTATTTTCTATGAATTTAAATCTATTTAAATCTAATTTAATTGTAAAAAAAATACCAAATAAAAGGAGAAAAATAAGGAAAAATATTTTTTATGCTTTTTATATTTATCTTAAACTGTTAAAACTGAAAAATTATTTTTTGGAACTTTTTCTCAATTATTTGCAATTAAAGCTAATTTAAAATGATTAAAAACTATTTTTATTTAAGAAAAATACCAAACAGTGTCTAAAAATTATGAAAAATGCAGGGAAATTCTAAAATATTATTATAAAGCTAATAAAAATATAAAAACAAGGGCTTATATGTAAGAATAATGAGCTGCAATGTAAACTGAATAGGAATAAGCACTTTGGAATAAGCTAATAAGCACAATAAGGCACCAATCCAATACAGAAGCTAACTTATACTATAACTACTCTACAGCAACTATCTAATGCTACTCCTAACACCTAATGAGTAGTCTACCAAGGATTAAGCTAAATGACCATTTAAGCTAATAGGCAATTGACCCTACTGATTTAAGCTACTGCTACTGCTTATCAGATAAGCTACAGGGAAAACCAACAGTGTAGATCTCAAGACCACCAACCAGAGAACATGTGTACCAATTTTCAGCAAATAAGGGCTAGAATTAAGGAAGCTAGAGAGCAAAACAAAATGGCAAAACAATGACAGAAAGCTGATGCAGCAGAACAGGTGAACAGGTACCAACTATAAGCTAATGTAACAACTTATTCAATAAGCTAAAACAAAAACCATGAATGTGGTCTTAAAGACCACCTAGCCTACTGCAAATGTGCCAAATCTTAGACCCTAACTAGCTGGAATAAGCACTGTGCAGCATCTGCATTTTCTGCATAAAATGGATATTTGAAACAGTTGACTTATTGAAGAACAGATTAAAAGTTGACTAAAATGAGATTCAAAGATCAAATGGTGGACTGATATGGATGAATGATGATTGAATGAGACTTAAGCAAGCTACTATATTTGATTCTAAACCTATATGCAATGATTTCATAAACTGATTCTATCAGAAATGCAAACAAGAACAGATACAAAGCAATTTTGACTAATGATGAAAACAAGCACCAAGTAAGGACAGAAATGACTTCTAATAACTATAACAAATCTCTAGCAACTGATCTATTCCATAAGAATAACCTCTAACACAGATTAAATCATTAATCCAAACACTCCTTCAATAATGAAGCAGTTACATCTAAACTATAACTTTTACTGAAAACTGATTTGAACAGATTTGAAATGAACCAAATTACATAAACATCATCTAACTAATAACATGAAATCAAGATTTAAACTAAAACTGCTTTGACTATAGATTTTGACTTTTGATGACTTATTTTCCAAAACTCAGAATCAGTAACAGTTAAGACACCATGAGCTCATATAAGCTTAGTAAAGCTTATATGAGCTTAAACAAACAGTGAAACAACTCTTGGATTGATTTAAAACTAGAATGTGAGAAAACTCAAATTGAAAATGGATTAGTGAGAACTTGATTAATTAAGTGGCATTACAAAAGCATTACAATGAAAAGAAACTAAGCTATTAAAACAGTAAATTACAGGAAATGGAGAGGTCAAAATCTCTCTAAAGCCTAAGAGATTGGACAAGTAATCTTGTGGCTGAAAGGGAGTATAAATAGCTGAGCTTGGGATGCCTTTGAGAAGGTTCTGGGAGATCAAATATCAACCATTGATTCATTCTTTTGTCATCAAATTCAATCAGGGCCACAGGATCAAATATGTGAGGTGTTCCCACCAATGGGATTGCTCCAATCTTCCACGTTGGCAGTCTATTGCATCATACTCTCTGACAAGGTGGCAGGAGGTTCTAGAAGCATTGATATATTCTAAGTACCAAGTTTGGTGTTTGGGTGTGGTGGTGAATAGTAGCAAAAGGGTGTGTTTGGCTGGGGAAGACAGGGTGCTACAGTAGGGCGCGTTTGGGTTTTAATAATATTGTTTGACTTGGTTGGGTGGTTGACCGGGTTGGGATGTGGGTTTAGTTCGGGTAAAATAACGGGATACGGGTTGGGATTATTAGCCGGATTGTGAGTTTATTTGATAAAGGGCCGGGTATAACTCATGGATTGGGCCGGATGATTGTGTTTTGGACTTTGGGATATTAAATTGGATCCGGCTTGATACATAAGGATTTTTAGTGCATGTTTTCAAAAGCCAAGGACCATTAATGTATTTTTAGCAAAACCAAGGGCCCAATATGACATTTAGTGAAAGTGTAGGGTGAATTTGGGTAAATGATTAAGTGGGGTGTATAAGGGTATAAAGGGTAAATGTGGAAAGTTGAGGGGTTAAAGGTGACAATTTGGGAAAGTTGAGGGGTGAAATGGTAAATTTGTGAAAGTGAAGGTGTAATGTGAAAAATTCCCAATTTATGTCCCGAGCTTCGTAATTTGATCTTATAAGCACCAAAATCTCTGAAATAGCATCCCCGGCATCGGCTTTTGCACACTTCTCTCTCTCGTGCTCGGTTTTCTTCGGTTTTGGCTCCTTTTTGTGTGTTTTAACATATCCATACCTGCACATACAAAAACTCAAGAAACACGCAAATATTAACAATAACCGGCTCTTTCTTGGTTGTTTTGGGTCTATTTTGATAATGAAAAGGTATGTGTTTTAGCACATACCAAAATACCCCAGACGAGACCATTGCCGTGTCCTCACGCAATGCAATCAACTCACGCTTCTAAAACCAAGGATTTCAATCTCTTTCTACTAAACCATTGATATGTCCAAACCATCAAGTTATCTCACACAAGCTAGCCACTTGTGAATGACTAACCGTAAGATACTTAAAACAGCTCGATAAACCAATTAGAGAAGAAGTAGTCAATGTTCCTCAAAAGAGATTAAGAAAGCCTTAATTCTAAAACGCCTGCTTACCTTTTATTTCACAAGTAGATATTACGATTAAGCACATCCGATTATGAATGACGGTTTGTTGAACTTTCATGTCGATCAATAACTCCAACATTTTTCAAACGACACGTTAGGATCACGGAGTAGAAAACACAACACAGCGTGAAGTGACCATACGGATAGAATACATCGTCCCTGATTTTTCACAAGCTCCCAAACTAAGCGTAAAACCGAAATCATTGTTAAATACGACTCTAGATGCTAACACTACCCATGGAAGTTACTTATGTGATTACCTTTTGTTCCCATTTTCCTATTTTCCTCTAGATTTTTTTAATTTTTGTGAGAAATGAATTTCTTCAAAATTCTCGTTTCGATAATTTTTATTCCGATAAAGATACAAAGCTAAGTCGATAATTAGTTATCCGCCTTCTCTCAAGAACCATTGTCGTAAAAATGAGGTCCACATCAAGGAATTTTTATTAACTTATACTTTTGACTTTTCAATTTTCAACATCATTTTTTTTTTTTTTTTTTTTTTTTTTTATACCTTTACTTATATGAGTGTGAACCACGGAGCTTCACGGGTAATTCCAAGACTATAGGCTTCATGAAATGAGGATCCCGGTGGCTAGGCTAAGACCTCACTCAATCCCGCTAAAGATCCAAGGGTCCGATCTCGACACCGCAGCTCACAACTTAACTTATTACTTTTCACATATCACTTATTACTCATTTATTTATTTAGGATCCTTGATGTGTACCCAATTTTAAAACAAATATTCTTTTAAGAAGATAAAGAACTAACTATCACCAAAACTCAACATCTCTAATTATTTAGATGATATGGGTGAAACAATTTTGTGGGAACAAAAGCCATAAGTACCTTCATGGGCTCTAAAGAGAACCAACTACTCCATGCTTAGCATCTAAACTCATAAGTAACTCTATCATTTCTCGATCTCTCGCAAATTTAAAATCCCAAATAATGAGATCCGCAGATGCTTAGCCGATAATTTTTAGATTATCTAAGGTTAAGGGAACAAGCTAGGCTCAACACGCCCGGTCAAGTCGTAATTCTATTCCTACTCTCACCAAATGAAAGTCAACAAGGTGTCAAAACATATATTAACTTAGCTAATGCTTCGTCTAATGAAATAAAGTTATGCATATTTAAAGCCACTCGGAAACTTGCAAAATCTTGGCCTTGTGAGCTAGAATTCGCATTTTATAGCTTCTTGTCTAAGAGACTAGCAAAACTTTTCAATCAAAAGACTTAACAAAAGCTTACAAAAATTTTAAATTTTTCACATTTTGCACAATTTTAATTTTCTAAGGAAAACGGGTTGAGAGTACACGACGAAAAACAAGCAAGTGCGGTCAAATCAAATCAAGATTACCCTACCCAAGACTAGAACGAAACATTGTACTCAATGTTTAAAAGCAAGGGTATCACGAAAATCTAAAAGCCGTTTATTAAGTATGCTTAAAGATAAACGTTAGTCGATAAGATTAGGATATCGGATTTCCATCAGCATCGATCATGAGACTCGAGTGGAGAAAATGACAAACTTCGAGCACGAGAGTCTTCATATCGGGAACATCCTACACACAACATCACAAATAACCAAACACGAGAAATCAAGAGGCACCCTTCGGCCACTTGTTAGAAAAAAAGAAAGAAGATAGATGGATAAACATGGGGTGCCTCCCACGAAGCGCTACCTGTTTTTGATCACCGAGTCGCTAGCCTGACTCGTCCCCGAATTCATTTGTCCATGGGGAAGCAAGTGGAAAAGATAATCTCCATCGGACTTTCGTTCAAGAGGTTTGGATAAACATTGAAACATAAGAAAGTTCCACTCCGACGAGATACCCACGGTTCTTAATAGCAAAAACTCTAAACGATGATACCGGGGTCAAAGATGGTATCCTCACTCCCGTAAGAGTGAAGAAGAGGAGAAATCACATTATATGGAAGAAATGGGATAAAGATTTTGATAATGATAAGGATCCATTCTTCATCTTCAAAAGCAAATTCCTTAATCGGATTTTGAACATTTAAGCTCATTGGGTGATTTTCAACAAAAACATCGGGAGGAAAAGACGGGGTGATGTCATCAATAACGAAACTCTTTTGAGAGAGCTGCTCTTCCCCCAAACAAAAATCTTTCTCAATATCAAAGTAGAAACGATCATACTTCGGAGGAGATATGAAATGAGAGAGTTCACCGGAGAACTCCTCGAGATAATCATCATTAATCTTTCGTGACGGATCTTCATTCAACAAACTCTCAATCTCTCTTAAATCGGCTTCAAAATCAAAGTCAACGTCCTCACTTCCCGGTGGAAGAGGATCTATGCGAGCGAGTTCATCGGCGAACTCCTCGAGAAGTAAATCAAGAGACGAATCCTTGAGCTCGGGCTCCGGAGGATTTTCATTAGACGGCTCTATTTCTTTGATTTCTTCAATCGAGATAAACGGAGGTTGGATTTGTGCGGTACTTTGTGAGCTTGGAATTTGCACCTTTTCCATTATGGTCTCCGTGTCGGACTCATCACTTTCCTCGTCAAAGATTTGATTGTCAAAATTGAGAGTATATTCTGAATCGAATTCAAACAAAGGATTTGTGAAGGTTGATGAGTCTCTAATTACTCATCATTTTTATACTATTTAAACGCAAAAATCATCTCGAAAACACTCGTAAACACATCAAAATGATCAAAATATCACAAATCAGTGTTTTATGTGTTTTAAAAGCAAAATATCAAAATCGATGAAAACGATCAAATTTGCAAAATTGCGCTTTAGTCCCCAACTTTCAAAAATTGTCAAAATAGTCCCCAGTCAAAATTTCAAAAGTAAAGTCACCAAAGGTCCTTTTAAAATCAAAAGTTGTCAAATTTAGTCCTTTGGTTAAAAATATGAAAAGTTTGAGAAAATTGCAAAAATGGTCCTCCAAGTTTGAAAATTGGCAAAATTAGCCCCTGGAAAATTGCAAAATGGCAACATTGGTCCTTGTACTTTTGAAAGTTGTCACTTTTGGTCCCTTGAATCAAGTTTGAGATGTTGGCAGCTTAGGTCCCTACATTTTCAGGATTTACACCTTTAGTCCTTGAAGTTTAAAACCATTTCACTAATTTTGGACCCTTTACCACCTTTGACCCCCTGCCATTTGAATTGTGAACCCCCCCCCCTATTATTAATACTTGCTCGAGGTCAAATGGTCAAACAAACAGGCGCCAAAGTCTTCTCCATTCTCAATCGCTCGCTTCAACTCGCTACACCCATCCCTCCTCCATTTTCACTCAAACCTGCTCCCCACTCCACAACTACCTTCCAAGCCTCATTAAATGCCCCTACCCCTCACTCAACCTCAAATGGCGTAAATGAAAATTACGCCAAAACCATTTTGAATGGTTGAGATTAATTTGAGCAATCCAAGTATGTGGATTTGTTGGGATTTCAACAGAGAAGAAAGAAAAGACTTTGGGTTATAAAAGAGAAGCAATTGGAGCAAGTAGAAGAGTCTTCTAATTTTATTTTATTTCTTAGGTCGTTTTATGTTGAACCTTTCAAATTAGTATAAAACTTGTTATGTTTTGCTAAAGTGTATTAACTTTAAGTGTTTGAATGTATTGAAACCGATTCCAAGTACTAATTTCGTTTAATGTTATAATCTTCATTTCATGTCTCTCGTTGAAAAATTCCAAGTTTAAATCTTGTTTACAAGTTTCAAAAAGCTCATGTCTCAGTGTTAATAAGCTTATATAAGCTTAACATAGCTTTTTACAAGCTCCACTTCAAGTTTACACTCATTTTGACATTTGGTCAACAAAGTCAAACAAGGTCAAACTGGCAATGGAAATGGTCAAAGGGATGATGCAGGCTTGGAAATGGGTTGAAATGGAAAGCAATGGGTTGATCAAATTAGGTTAGAGGTTCAGTAGTTCAGTTTCTAGCCATAGTGGCTTTGGACCCTTTGTAAGTGATTTTTCAAGTCTTAATGCTTAACCTGTTTTTGTAGTCATAATTTGTTAAAACATATTCAAATAGTAGTACTTAGGTTAATCGAAATAGATTGATCATTGAAACCAGTTGGTGCAACAGCTTAGCCTCCATAAAAGTGCTTATCTGCTTATAAAGGAGTGTTTGAATTGTAGTGTACTTGCGCCTTAAGGCTTGTTCGATGATAGCCATCTCGTTAGTTCTTGTTGGTCAAGCTCATTTGAGCACATTTCATTCATATATTTGGGTCTCATGCACCATAAAAGTCAAAATTTGTTCTTAAATCTTTTAACGATTAATCTGGGAATTTGGGATTGCAAATCATTATATTGTGATTAGATATCATCAAACTAGCTTGCATTATCTCCATTACATCTTATAACATCATAATCAATCATAAAATTGGATCCAAACTTCATAAAAGTCAAGCGTGTCTTTGTTTTCAAAAAGTCAAAATGTCAAAAGATTGGTTTTATGCAGAAGTGCAAGATCTCGCATGTTTAACTTAAGGTTTTCAAGGTCTGAGTTTTGGTTACAAGTAGTGTTCTAGGTGATCTATAAGACCTAATAACTGTTTTTGCTTTAAGCCTTCGGATAAGCTTGGGAATAAGCTCAAAACAAGCTCCTTTTCCCTCGCACCATCGCTTTCGCCAGATCACCGAGTTTTTTCTCGAAAGTGCAATTTTATGCATGTGGTTTATTAGAGCTTTTATTGTCTGATTTTGGCATAAGTACTCTCAACCAAGTCTTTACAAGTTCCAACCAGTAGTTTTCCTTTTGAGCTTATTTTCAAGCTTGTGCTTGTGCTTGAAGTTAGTCCTAAACCGATTTTAGCTCAAACATCAAAACATCAAATCAGGCAATATTGCTTATCAAGAGTTATAGCCTGTTGATTTTAAGTGCATTAGGTATATTTAGCTTATTATAGCTTCTGTATCAGTGTGGTAGCTTTTGGTGAGCTTTTGGTTTATTTTAGTGCTTATTTATAAGCACTTGTGAGATCAGTTGCTTATTTCTCCACATAAGTGCTTGTTTTTCCATTTTTCTCAGATTCCTAATATTATTTTAGACTTTTCCTGAAATTTTCAGATTTTTCCAAGTTGTTTAGCTATTTTTCTTAATTTAAATTGGTTTTTAATCATTTTTAATTAGCCTTTAATATAAAAAATTAGAAAAGGTTCAAAAAATAAGTTTTCATTTTCTTAGACTTAGATAAATATAAAAGTAGAAAAGTAATTTTCTAGATTTTTCATAGTTCATTTGGTAATTTTAGTAATTTAATTAGTTTTTAATAGTTTAAAATCCATAGAAAATAGAAAATAGTCACAAAAATACAAAAATAGTTTTGAAAATTCTAGTTTGATATTTTAGACTTTTCCATTTCATAATTTCATTTTTCTAGCTTTGTTTCCTAATTTTTGTATTTTAGATAATTCTTAAATAGTTAAAATTAGTTTTAATTAATAATAATTAATTAATTAGTTATAAAAATCATTTTCTTTTCTAAATATTTTCTTATTTCATTAGGATTGTAAAAATATAATTTTCATATTTTTAGGGTTAATATTGATTTAGTTTCACTTTTTAATTTGTACGTCACGTAGATTTTAAATTCGCTTTTATAAAACATAAAAACAAAAACATCATTGTAAAAATAGTGATAGCGCTTATTTAATAGGTTTTATCTTTTAATTTTCTTTAATTTGCATTTAAGCCGCCTTAATTTGTTGGCTTTTCTCGTAGTTATAATAATCACAATTCCCTTCATCGCTCAAATTTCTCGATCACTAAACGTTTGATAATCCATTGCACAACTCATTGGGACTTAACGACCGGGAAACATTGTACTCCTCGATCTTAATTGCATTGGTTTTGAGCGGTTTTAGTCTTTTAGACTTGATCGTTTGGAACCGATCAAATTTTGGCGCCACGCCGGAGTCAGGCTGATTTATCTTCCGTGTAGCGATTAGTCGTTTGAATCCTCACTCATTGTTTATATCATCCATCTTTGTATATATATATCCATATCTTTCTAAAAATCCAAAACCCAAAAACAAGCAAAACGTATAAAACACAAAAATATTTTCTTTGTTTCTATATATGTATCGAAATAAAAATACAAAAAGAATCGCTGCTTTCTAATAATTAACAACTTAAAGATTACCACCGAAAACCAAGGCAAAGCACTACCTAACTGGGGTGCGACCATAATAAGTTCCCGAACTAAAGATATAAACTTGCCTTTGTGTCCATTGTGATTGGTGTACCTTTTCAAAGAAGCCATTCATCTTGGATTATTGGTTAAGTTCATCGTTGTTTTGCCTCGATTTTGTGTTAATTGATTTTGTTGTGATATCGACGCCCGTAAATGTAAAACCCATAAAGATTCTTCTCACACCCCATTTTTATAAAACGCCTTCATAATTCTCATTCTCATGTGAAAGATTTTCATAATTCCATTTCTCTCATTAACTCGAGTTTCCTTAGAGTTAATTCTAGTGTATCGCACTCGCTCTTCTAGATCCGTGAGCCCATTTCGTGAGCTTGTCAAGATTCCAAGAAGGCGTGTTCGCAGATTTCTCTCTCATCGATCGGATCCGAGATCCGGATCGCTCGCACTCATCCCGTTATCATGGCGGATGAGATTCCTATGTCGAGCTTCTCCGTGCACCCATCGACGGTATGGAGATGCTATTGTTGTACCAACCATCGTGGTCGAAAATTTTGAACTCAAGACCGGTTATCAATCTTGTAACCTCAAATCGCTTCTACGGTTTTGAGCGGATGATCCTCATGCTCATATAAGATGGTTTAACAAGATTGCATCTACCATCAAGTATAAGAATGTCCTTCCGAGGTCAGTGCTTCTTCCATTCCCGTTTTCTCTTGAGGGCAAGCCCGGTTTGGCTTGAAAACAACCCCCGCCTATAGAGACATGGGAAGATCCGTGAAGAAATTTGTGAATGAATTCTATCCACCTTCCAAGACCACGAGTCTTAAAACGAAATCATCAAGTTCACTCGTAAGTTTGATGAATCCTTCGATGAATCGTGGATCGTTTCAAGGAATTGCTCGCAAATGTCCTCACCACGGTTTCTCCGAGTTGATGCAACTCGACACTTTCTACAATGGAGTGAGTCAATCGATCAAGATTCTCTCAATTCCTCCGCGGAGGAAATTTCCTTAGCAAAGCTGTAAAGAAGCTTTAGCGATAATCGAAAACAAGTCTAAAGTCCGCCCGCACGAAGCAAGCTCGTTGTTTCCCAAGTCGTGTTGGTCCTTCTTCTTCTTCATCGCCTGTGAGTCACCTAGCACCGATGCTAAGATTGATAAACTCACGGAAGCTATTCAAGCTTTGGTTCTCTCCAACCAAAAGAAAGTCTCTTTCCACAAACTTCACCTCCGCCGAAGTTAAGAAAGTGGAAGTCATGTTTACCCGTGGTGGCCCCATGCTTACTATAATCGTATGGCCACCGATGGTAACCCTTTGAAGCTAATGTCAGGCGGATGCCTAATCAAGGAGGCAATCAATATCGTGCTCAGAGACCGAACCACCGCCCTAACCACTACTCGGACCTCCGGTTTCAATCAAAACCAAAACCGTAATCGAATCGTAATGCACCAAACCAAGGTAATTTCTATCCTCGATCCAATCAGGTTTCCAACATCAAGGAAACCCTAATCAAAACAATTTCAATCGAGGAATCAATTTCATGGGAATATGAATCCTAATCAAGGAATTTTGGCTATAATCAAAACATACGGCCTCAAATTGTCCCTCCAGCTCCTCCCGTCATTACTCCTCCAGACCATCATCCGATGAGTTATCAAGCGCTTTATGAAATCCCGGGAAGAAATGAATCGGTTGTTGGTCACCAAATTTCGACATCAAGAAGTCTTTAAATGATCGACCCTCGGGCTCGTGTACTCTACCTAGCAACACGATCGCTAATCCGAGGGGCGATGCAAAGGCGATCACAACCCGTAGTGGTGCTTCATATGCTGGACCATTGTTCTACTACCTCTTCTTCTTCTTCATCCCGAAGGTAGTGGAAAGTGAACCTCCAAAACACAATGGACCTACGACTCCAATGCCCCCTCCTCCTGTGGCATTTAGTCAAGTTACCAAGGAGACAACGGACAAGGTGCATTATTCAAGCCCAAGAGGTACAGCACACGTCCCACCTTCGGTAGTCCAACCTCAAGTGGTCCAGCAACCCAAGTCAAATCAAGGAGTTGTTTTTGAACCTCCTGTAGCTCCTGTTGAGAATCAGAAATCCAAATCTTCTCTTCCTTATCCCTCACGGTTACATGAGCAAAGTCCATGAGAAAGCTAGTCATCGATGGAAAATTCTTTCTGATTTTCCAAGAACTTCATTTGACATAAGCTTCATGGATGCCATCATGTTAATGCCAAAGTTTGCATCCACTCAAACATATGCCGAGCAACAAAGAAAAGTCGTTTGAAATGGCTAAAACTCCTTTGAATGAAAATTGCTCGCCAGCTCATGAAAAGCTTCCGAGAAGCTTGGAGATCCCGGAAAATTTCTTCTTCCTTGTGTTTTTCCCGGATGATTGAATGCTTTGCCCTTGCCGATCTTGGTGCAAGCATCAACTGATGTCGATTCAAGATGGAAGCAATCTGTCTCTTCCTAACTTATTCCTACCGCATGACTCTCGAGCTTGCGCATCGCTCTATTCGCGTCCTCTCGGCATTGCCGAGGATGTTTTCGTGAAAGTAGGAAAGTTCCATTTCCCACCGACTTTGTGGTCGTTGATTTCGATGTCGATCCTCGAGTTCCCTCATTGTTGGGCGGGATTTTGAGGACGGCCGTGCTCTTATCGATGTATTTGAGCAAGAGATCACTCCGTGTGGGTAATGAAGTCATACCTTTAACCTCGATCGACTTCGAGGTACTCCTCAAATTATGATATCGAATCGCTTAATCGAGTCGATTTGATTGATATTGCTTGAGGGTAGTACTCAAGAGTTTCTTGGTTATCTTCATAATTCGTGAGTGGGAATTCCAATTCCACCACATCTTCTCATCCTATCATTGCCGACTCTTCCCTCTCTCACCCGCTTGAGGAGGTGACTTCCTTCCGGAAGAGATCGATGAATTCTTGGTTATCGATGAATCAATTCACCGAATTGATGGTGTGTATGATTCGGAGGGATATTCTCTATCTTGAGCAATTGCTTAATGAAGATCCATCATATTCACTCCTTCAAAGAAATCACGATTGAGGAAATCAAATCAAGACAATCTTCCACCAAGAATTTCCGAGGTTGAACTTAAGGACCTACCTCCTCATCTCGAGTATGCATTCTTGGAGGTGATGATAAATTACCCGTTATTATTGCTAAAGACTTGATGAGGAGGAGAAACCGCCTCATAAAGGTCTTGAAGTCACAAGCAAGCAATTGCTTGAAACTCTCCGATATTATGGTATCAACCACGAGTTTTGTACTACAAAATCTTAATGGAGGATGACTTCAAACCAAGTTCAAAGTCGTAGAAGGGTGAATCCTAAGATTCACGAGGTTATCAAACAAGAGGTTCTCAAACTTCTTGATGCCGGTCTAATTTACCCGATCTCGATAGTCCTTGGGTTAGCCCGATTCATTGCGCTCCAAAAAGGGTGGCATTATTGTTGTC
>CM040242.1:287217151-287392543 GCA_022545495.1 Chrysanthemum lavandulifolium | reverse complement strand
TTAGATTTACGATAAGGAATGAAAACGTCCACGACCTTACCATAAGCCTGACAAAGATTCCAAAGGTCGTTAGGACCAAACGAATCGGGGAAATTAGTTACGAACACAGATTTAGCAATACGAGCCACATCGTCCTCCATAGAATACGATCTCCCCATGAAGACGACCAAAATAAAGACTAACACAGACCCAGAAGCAGAATCAAAATCGAATCACAGTATTCATTTTTTTTTTCAGGAAACCCTAAAATTGAATTGGGGGAAGTGAAGGAATAGTGATTTTGGATGTGGGTTTTGAAGCAATTGAAATTTAGTGGGTTAGAAATGGATTAATTTGAGTTTTGGATACAAACCTGTAGGTGCTGTTCTTGGTCATCTTACCTGGTCGCCATTAATTTAATACGTTACTAAATATATTTTTGATTTATAGCAATCGTGAAGCTAGTACTCCAAATAATAAAACAACTGCCTTCCGCGCAATATACTTAGCAAAACATACAAATCGCTTAGCATTGCTCGTTATTGATGATTTGCGTAAATTTACCCTATTCGAAACCAAAGAAGCAAACAATGTCATTTCACCATTTTCATTAATACCGTGTTTGCTCCTCTGTTCACCAATGCAACATCAAGAATCTTGTATCCATATACCATTGCTATGCTGGGGTTTCAAATGTAAATTTAAGTACAGTTCAGTATCAAAACATCCAAATAAAGTTACACACTAATATACGTGTTTGTCAGATTAATAGCAATCTTTGTTCACTGTCGGTTGCAATTTCCTCAAATGACGTGATCGACGTTGCTCGTAAATGTTTGAAACAAAATCAAGTTAACCACTTACAATGTGTGAAACACTATAATCATAAATGTTGACACATGAACTTTGGTAAAAGTGATGAATCCCTTAATGTATAAGCCAAATAATAGTCACTTCACAATTGTATTTAGGTGGTCTATTGTTGCTTGTTATATATCAAATGAAATCAAGATGCTTTTTCTTAAGTCCAAATTTTCTCATGTTGTATTTAAGAATCAGGTAAATTTATAAATAATTAAAATTTGATTACTTATATTAATTTCTTTCTTTATAAATAATTAGATACTAAAAAATTGATAACTTGTATTAATTTCTGGTACAGATGCGTTCATAATAAACTCCTAGCAGGGTACCCGCTCGTTACAGCAGCGAGGCGCCATACAATTAAAATATTCAGCGAATTTTTTTATAGTTCTATATTTTACAATACAATAGATATACGGATGACGACAATTATAGTTTTGAATAATGTTATGCAATAACAAAAAAATTTAATATAAAAATTGTAGATTATGCATGTGATGTGGTGACAACATTGTAAA
Source organism: Chrysanthemum lavandulifolium (assembly GCA_022545495.1). NCBI lineage: Eukaryota > Viridiplantae > Streptophyta > Magnoliopsida > Asterales > Asteraceae > Chrysanthemum > Chrysanthemum lavandulifolium. The sequence goes on along the minus strand of CM040242.1, from coordinate 287,391,182 downwards.
GGTATGAGGTAAAAGTAGTTGACAATGGCTCGTAGTCGTAAGTTATCATTAAATAATAACATCATAGCGAATCTTAAAAATCACTTACAATATACTAAGAAAATTTAGTTCTCAAAAATAATGTTTGTTAAATTTGTCTCACATAAATGGATGATACAAGTAAAAGATTACTTATAAAGATAAAATAAAAATAAATACTCAAGAAATCATGTAGGTTACTTTAAAGAGTATAATTATTAATATACAAATATATATATAATAAATACATTCTTTACTTGAAAAAATAGTCCGATTTTTATAAAACAAAGTTTTTAGTTTTTACGGTAAGTTTTATTAAAAAAATTCAAAAAGGCGCATATGTTGATTCTCGAGGCACTCTTGCGATTTAATAATATTTTTTGAACATTGTAATTTAGTATGCATTTTTAAACTCTATTGATTTAACAATATCGTTTTCGGACCACTTTTATGGGCTAGCCGAACTGGTGGTGACTCCGGTTCCCGGTTGAACCCGTTGATCCGGTCCGTTTTTTTAAAACATATGTACCATCAACTTGTTTACATATAAATTGTATGAAGATTTATGTATTTTCTTAGTTTGTACAATATGTATAATAACAAGTATTTTTCATATTAGGGGTGTTTTAAAAATAACATTTATTAGGTATTTATTGTTATGAACATTTTTTTTCTTATATTAAATTACTTTGTATTTTTTATTATTTTTTAAAAACATGTCTAAAAAAGTGTTTTAAAGTGTTGTAACAAATGCTATTATAAAACAAAGTTTTTAGTTTTTACGGTAAGTTTTGTTACAAAAATTCAAAAAGGCGCATATGTTGATTCCCGAGGCACTCTTCCGATTTAATAATATTTTTTGAACATTGTAATTTAGTATGCATTTTTAAACTCTATTGATTTAACAATATCGTTTTCAGACCACTTTTATGGGCTAGCCGAACCTGTTGTGACTCCGGTTCCCGATTGAACCCGTTGGTCCGGTCCATTTTTTAAAACCATCTGTACCATCAACTTGTTTACATATAAATTGTATGAAGATTTATGTCTTTTATTAGTTTGCAAAAGATGTATAATAACAAGTATTTTTCATATTAGGGGTGCTTTAAAAATAACATTTATTTGGTATTTATTGTTATGGACGTTTTTTTCTTATACTAAATTACTTTGTATTTTTTATTATTTTTTAAAAACTTGTCTAAAAAAAGTGCTTTAAAGTGTTGTAACCAATGCTATTATAAATGTACTTATTAAAATTTGCCATTATTAGCAAGTGTTGAATCTTAAACTTTTTAAGTCTTCCTTTTTAGAAATGTCCCAAATGTTTGTATGTCTCAAAGGAAGTATTGTTTGGAGTTGTTATATGAGTATGGGTTATTGGCTGCTAAACCAGTTGACACTCCATTACGAAAAAAACATTGTTTTGAATCATGTTGAGATAGACCAAGATAAAATTTTGACTAATATCACAAATTATCAAAAACTTGTTGGAAAACTCATTTATCTTACTAATACCATGCCTGATATTAGTTATGATGTGCATTGTTTAAGTCAACATATGCATAATCCTTTACATTCTCATTTTAAAGTTGCTCCTAGGGTTTTAAAATAATTAAAAGGGCCACCTGGGTCTAGTCTGCAGTTTAATAAAGTTTCTGATCTTAAGCTGAGGGCTTATGCTGATGCAGATTGGGCTAAGTGTCCAAAAACTAGGAAATCTGTAACTAGCTTTTGTGTATTTTTGGGTGATTCTCTTATTTCTTGGAAAAGTAAGAAACAAGCTACTTTATCTAAAAGTTCTATTGAGGATGAGTAAATAAGTCTTGCTTCTGCTACTTATGAGGTTATTTGGATGGGAAATTTGTTGCATAGCCTTGGGTTGAAGGAGTTGTATCATGTGGATGTCTTTTGTGACAACAGTGATGCAATTCAAATTGCTGTTAACCCTATGTTTCATGAAGAAACTAAGCATTTTGAATTGGATGTTTATTTGCTTAGAGAAAAAGTAGATGCAGGTGTTATTAATACTGTTAAGATTCATACTGAGGTTGCAGACATTTTTACAAAATGTCTTGGGCAATCTCAACATAATTTGTTTTGCAAAAGTCTTGGTTTGTTAGATATGTTTGCAGGCAGTAACAATGCTGGAAAAGATGTCAAGACAGAAGATAGTGATGCAGGTGTCAAGACAAGTGCTTATTAGCTTGAGGAAGGTGTTGAAGAATGTTGTCAAAGTTTGTCAAGCTGCTCAGTCTACAAGTTAAGGGACTAGTTATGACATATTCCAAAGTTTATTCACCTTATATTAAAGTTGGGAGCTGAATGACAAGTGTGGGAGTCTTGAAGGGCTTAAGAAGAAATGTTGGGTATATATACTCATCATCTAAGCTAGGGTTTCATTAGGTATAATATCCATTTTCATCTCATTTTTTTTCTCTCAAGTTTTCACACATTTATCTTTGTATTTGATATCATCTGTTTTCTGTTATTGTTGCCAAGATCAATGTCTTTATTTGATCTTGATTGTTGAGTGTCTGAGTGATTTTGTAGTGAGGATTAGAGTGGTATCCTTCTGAAGGAGATCACTCGTTGTCTTTTGTAATCGTTTGGTAAAAACCTGTTTTGGGGACTTATCTACTATAGCTTTGATTAATAAAATACACCAAGTGATGGTTGGCTGGGTGTTATTGATTGTTGTTGTGAGCTTTTTACCATTTTTACAAATTATTCATTTTTTCCAAAAGATCCAAAGCACATAAATCTTTCGACGATTATCTGTGTAGCGATGATGTTCTATTCAAATATGATATGTCATCTATCTATCATTTAGTTATGATGTTATTCGTTTATTGTGGGATGTTTGATGACGGACATGCTATTAACGCAGTGGCCGGTCTCTTTTATTCGACTTAAACAAGTAGATAAGCAAAATAATATTTCACTGAGAAAGGATTTGTTGTTTTTTCATACACATAGATTGATTATGCGACTTTAAAAAGGGTTAAAAGTTCACTTGCAGTTTTGTGCAACTTAAGATATATGAGAGAGCATGTCTTTGTGATATATGTATGTTTCATATGCGACTTACGATTTTCATATATTCTCATTTATTATGTTACTATTACAAAATTAGGAACCAAAAAACGTGCAATTATGTAAAAAATTTAAAATTTACCAATGTCCTAAATAGGTGGGTCCTAGTTAGAAAACTTATATCAAAGGTTGAAAAAGCTAACAATTCGTATAATATAGCCACCTGTAACATTATGAGATGGAAATTTTATATATTCCATGTCACAAGTTTACATATGGCCACATGATACTAGTATCAACTTGTGTTTAACCATTTACTTCACAATATAAAATAAGCAAACTTTTTCGTATCCTACCAATGTGGGATATAAGACTTCATCCAAGTTTTGAATAAGTGTTGTGTGTCTAACGAAATCAAATACTAATTTGCAACCGGGAAAAATGGTGTCAATGTTACTCATAGTACTTTGTAGTTTCTACAACATACGTTTGCCAAATCTTAATACGATGACAACACTACTCTTTTTATCTTTTCAGTCCAATTTGTAATATATTTTCTACCTTCCGAAGTTCCCACATGCGTATAAAGCCTCAAGCCATGATCCGGTTCAACCTTGTTGGTCAAACATGCCTGGTATTGACCGGTCCATATCTGAAAGGGTTCATCAAGACTTGAATTGGAGGTATCAAAGGTAACAAACTCACAACAAGTAGACAACTTTGTTGAAAGACGTATTGTAAAGCACAAACGTATATTAAAAGTTACAAAATTATACAAATCTCAACCTAATTGAATATAAACTTTTGAATATTAGAGATTGAAAAAAAGTTGGAAACTTATATTCATTGAATAGGATGATGTTTTAGAGCAACATCCAACGCTACAAACCGACAACATACGTTTGCCAAATCTTAATACGATGACAACACTACTCTTTTTATCTTTTCAGTCCAATTTGTAATATATTTTCTACCTTCCGAAGTTCCCACATGCGTATAAAGCCTCAAGCCATGATCCGGTTCAACCTTGTTGGTCAAACATGCCTGGTATTGACCGGTCCATATCTGAAAGGGTTCATCAAGACTTGAATTGGAGGTAGGTATCAAAGGTAACAAACTCACAACAAGTAGACAACTTTGTTGAAAGACGTATTGTAAAGCACAAACGTATATTAAAAGTTACAAAATTATACAAATCTCAACCTAATTGAATATAAACTTTTGAATATTAGAGATTGAAAAATTATACAAATCTCAACCTAATTGTTGGAAACTTATATTCATTGAATAGGATGATGTTTTAGAGCAACATCCAACGCTACAAACCGACAACATACGTTTGCCAAATCTTAATACGATGACAACACTACTCTTTTTATCTTTTCAGTCCAATTTGTAATATATTTTCTACCTTCCGAAGTTCCCACATGCGTATAAAGCCTCAAGCCATGATCCGGTTCAACCTTGTTGGTCAAACATGCCTGGTATTGACCGGTCCATATCTGAAAGGGTTCATCAAGACTTGAATTGGAGGTATCAAAGGTAACAAACTCACAACAAGTAGACAACTTTGTTGAAAGACGTATTGTAAAGCACAAACGTATATTAAAAGTTACAAAATTATACAAATCTCAACCTAATTGAATATAAACTTTTGAATATTAGAGATTGAAAAAAAGTTGGAAACTTATATTCATTGAATAGGATGATGTTTTAGAGCAACATCCAACGCTACAAACCGACATCATAATATAAATCTCAATTTAAATAGAGCATATGCACCACAATATATTAGAAGGCAAACTTTCTCCTCTGATCGATGTGGGATTGAATGAAAAAGAGTAGGCGTTCAAGAAATTGTTCTAGTTGGCAAGGTGATTAACAAGACATAAGCATCACAGCTTATTTACTCATAAAGTGGAAATTTAGATATATACAAACACCATTTACCTTTTAATCCCGTTCAAACAGTGATCGAAAACACCTTTCAGTCACCACCGCGGCATACGTCGTATGTCACCATTGCAAGTAGCGGTGTGTAAGGCACCACGGTCTTTAGGAACCATTAGATTTTTTCCTTGTAGATTCGCTTTGCTTAGTTCCTCATTATGTTAGTAAACATGGTTTCGAGTGGTCAACGAAATATATACTTGTGGTTTATGTTTATGATCGGCTAAATTTACAATTAGTTGCTTTGCACCTGTGAATTAACGAGACTCACTCATGAGTACATGTAATGTTTTCTTGAACCGACTTCTTTTGAGAAGCCATTTTGTTGGATAAATGTTGAACTAAAACCATGCTAATTTCTAAGGCACCGTGAGCTATGGTCCGGCTAATTTGTATACATTTTGTATTTGCAACGATGTTAAATCTTGATCGACTGTGTTTGCTTCATATGAACTAAAAAAAATTGTTCTAAAAAAATTTTAAAAAATGAACTAAAAAGGGATGTGAGCGCATAGTTTTATCTTGCGCTAAACAAATGTACACACTCTTCTTATGTCAATTCATTAAGTCAAAAAATATATAGCCGATATACACAAGGACGAACACAGGATTTCAGGAGGGTGTTGCATAAAAATTTTCAGGAGCATATTGCACCATGGAGAATTTTGGACTATACTAAAGTTACATCATAAAAAGAAGGTAGCCCAATATACAATTGAGAGTTGCGCCTACCAAAAAAGCGATCATGTTTGAAAAAAACATTAACCACTTCATGACTCGATATCGGGTGTGACTCGTGCCACACCTTGTTTCCATGTAGGTCCGTCTTTGGGTATACAAGATGACTTGACGCTAAATATGCAAACAATTCCATTACAAAAAGTAGCATTGTTAACAGATCAAAATGTTCATGTAAAATATAATTAACATTGGTAAATCTTTTAACAACAAAAAGTTGAGAACTTATATTGTAAATAACATTGACCGGGATATATCTGAACACGATATATGATGTTTGAGTACTAGTTACATAAAAATTGCATGATTTTAAACCATAAATTGAATGATAAGACTTCATAAATATTTATAGCAGTTTTGTCATATCTCATTTTTAGGTTATTTAATGAGGTTAACAAGATTGCTGAAAATACATTCCACTAATATTACTTTACGTTATTTGTTCAAACCAAAGTATATAAGAAGCAATATATCATCTATTTGATCGATATGGGATTGAAAAGCATAAAACAAGTTCTCATAATTTTTAAACATATATACCTATCTAACTTCTTACACATTGTTTGATTCTTTTCAGTTTTCAAGGTATGATAAAAGGGTTGAGTTATTAGAACGGTGCCTACTTTTTTATTAAGACCCCTTAGTTTTTTTGTTTCTTTTTTATTTTTTTTTTTTATAATTTTGTTTATATCAAAAAGCTATAAACCTGAAAATACGGAACTGTAAATATAAAGTTTAATAAGCCAAACGCTTAAAACTGCTGTAAATACTGAATGAATCGACAAAAATCTGGCTTGTCTTTGAAAAAATAAGGACAAAGGAATATTCCCTATGAATGTAACTCCATAGGGAGGGTTCCAATAGTAGGACCCATGATAAAATTGATGCCAAATTGTATAATGACAACAGGAGTGGAGTTGGGTACTTCTCATGCACATCAATTTCACGAATTTGGTTAATAGATATACTTTTAGTGTAGTTTTACTTTTAAGGATCAAATGAGAAGTAAAATTAAGATGAGAATGGTGAGAAAAAACCACAACCGCACATTTTAGATGCATCTAAAAAAAATAGATGCATCACCCCCTATAAAAAGTTACCGTTATTTGACTCGTATTTATTATTCGGAGAGAATCAAAGTACTTTTTTTTTTTTTTAAATGTCATCATTTACAAGGATTTTTCCCTTGAAATATTTTCAATAAAGGTTTAAACAAGACAATGACAGACCATTCTTGGCCAGATTTCTTTGTTGGGTCCATTGTCTTATAGACAACTTGAATTTTACTATATCTTATAGTTATAGTTAATGAATGTATTTACAAACACACACTCACAGTGTTCGAAACACTATAAAACATAAATAATGACACACAAACTTTATTAAAAGTGGCAGCTCTGGCACCGGGCGAAGCACACATGTTCGATTTCTCCCGAGTTCATATGAATCATGAGTAAGCTATTGTACTAATTACAACAAGGAACATACAGGATATTATTCGAAGTTTGAAAAGACAAAAAGTTTAGACCTTACATGAATTATTGGGTAAGGTGGTTTCATGTTGTTTTTTAATTAACATCAAACACCATAAACCAACAACATAATGCTCATCCGAACTTGCACAAAACATATAAACCACAGTATATAACCAAGCAAGTTATATTGTTTTTGACCCATGCGGGACTACTTGATACGAGTGTTTAGAAAAGTGTCCGGTACAAAAAGTTGTTCTAAAGACATTGTTTTTAATCTTTTCAAGTTGTGAAAAATGGATACCAAACTCAAACACAATTATTTAGTGACCATGCAATTCGAGTTGGATATCTTCCATAGTTCACTCGCTCAACAATTGATCATAAAGTTAAAATTCGAGTTGGATAACCCTTGTTTGCAAAAAAGAAGGGTTTTTTCTTTTCTTTTTTTTAATCATATGGAATGATTGAAGGAGAAGACTGAAAGTTGTAAATAGTATCGAATTGTCTAAGTACAAGTATTTTTAATCATACATGAAACAGTTCAAGTATACCTATCATACTTTGATATAACTGGATATATAATATCTTATGCGTCTACTACATATGTGGTTGTTTGATAGCTACATTTAGTGGAGTTTATAGCTAGTATAGCTGTTAGAGATACTTGAAGTGAAATTGAGAAATGGTTGCGAAAACCGGTTAAGTTTGATATTCATCTCGAGTCTCTAGAGTGTGCTAAGTGTTTTGCATTTGTTGCTTAGAACTTGTTAAAATTTGGGGTAATAATCTATGGCAAACATGTCACTTTATCAATTGCTAATGGCTTTCAAGCTATGTTCTTTGCAGGGATATTACAGGGGTTTAACATGGACAAAGCATAAAGTGGTTTATAGTTCCAAGATTATCATTCCTGCCGAAGGCTCTCTTGTTTCTGCTGAAGTTCATTATTATAGCCGTTAGAGGGGTCTTAGTGTAACTTAATCCCCTATTTAATCCGTCCTTTATTCTAGGGTTACAAACACACTTGAGTGTGCAGTCTTTTGTATCACTCTCTTCTTTTCTTAGATCATTTCACTGATCTTGTCTTGTCTTTACATTCATATGATTATTGTCTCATTGACATTAATCTAATCTTGTAACATTTGGATACTATTAATCTAAGTCGACTATTGCGACTTAGATCCGAATAAAGGTTCATTGTTTATCTCTCGTTGCCTATACTTTCCTACATGGTATCGAGCTTGTGCTCATTGATTCTCTTGCAACATATTGTTGGTTTGGGGTTATTACTCTTGGCGTAATCACTGGTTATCTTCTACTTACAATTAATCCTAGACTAAGTGAATCTAGGGTAATTGTGATCCATTCTTCCACGTGCATATCTCTCTGTAAGTCTAAGTCTTATCTCTTCTTCAAACATACAAGACTTAAGTCTTTGTGGGTGCAAACGGGTAGACTAACATCTTGATCCGCCACCTTTGAGTGGTACGAATACCGCCTACGGTTTACCCTAGTCCATGTGCTTGGTGCTTGTTGTTTCTTATATTCATAGTCTTATTATTATCTTTGTCATCTTTCTGTCTTTATTATGGTTCTTTGGTGATAATCTTTGGTGGTGGTGGTTCCACCGAGAAAAGCTTATCCTTTGGGGATGCTTTGTACTTACACCCTAATAACACTAATGGGACTCCCATTATTTCTATCAAACTCACGAGAACCGAAAATTATAAAATATGGAATATGGCCATGACCTTTGCCTTAAGGAACCATAATAAGTTAGGGTTTATTGATGGTACTTGCATAAGAGATGATTCGAACCTAGTCTTGCTAATCAATGGGATACTTGTAACTCGTTGTGGTTACTTGGATTCTTAATTCTCTCGATTCGAATCGCTTTTTGGTGCTATATATGCTAAACCGCTTATGAAATGTGGAATGATCTTAAAGATACCTATGACAAGGTTGATGGTTCACTATTTTTAATCTGCATAAGAATATAAACTCTCTTAGTCAAAGTGGGTCCTCTCTAGTCGATTACTATAACAATCTTAATTCTTTATGGAAACAATTTGATTGTATGATTAGCTTGCCTCCACGCACTTGTGAGGTCGCAAAACATTTTGAAAACACAATCAACTAATCAAATTAATGCAATTTCTTATGGGTCTTGATGACTCTATGTTCCCATCGAAGCAATATTTTAACCGAGATCCTTTGCCTAATGTCAAACCGCTTTCTCGTTGTCTCGGAGAAGAATCTCACAGAATGTTTCATCCGGGAATAGCTCGCTAAACCCAATGCTACGACCTTTAATGCAAAAACCTCGATGGAGGAAAATTTTTGATAACAAAAGAGGTTTTAACAACAAAGTTTCTAGTTTTAACACTGTAATGACTCTAATAGCAGAGGACCAAATATGAACCTAAAATGTACCAATTGCAAAAGGCCCGGTCATCTGTTGATAGGTGTTATGAAATAGTTGGATATCCCGCTTGGATATGTTAAGAGAAACTTTAATGGAAAACCTTTCGGCGAGAACAATGTTTCTGCTGAAACTAATCATGTCACCGATAATAGTACTAGCAATTCTCCGTCTCCTTATCTAATGAGCGACTCTCAAGACTCATGAGTCTTCTCAATGACAACAAGGTGTCATCTGCTAATGCCAACTTGGCGGTAAAAATTTTTCAGAACCTTCTTTAATGGCGGTGTCAAGTTTAATGTGAACTTCAACAAGTTTTTAACAACAACACTAAATCCTTAACTGGAAACATCGGTCTTGGTTGGATTGTTGATTACGGTGCAAATCGACACATGACTGTGTTCGAAAATTTTAAATCAATGTTGTTAACATTTCAAATCTTGGCTCGACCGTTGGACATCCCAATGGTACTCGGGCCCTAATTACTAAAATTGGTGACTTAAAGGTCAATAATGACCTAACTCTTTTGATGTTCTTGTTGTTCCCGAATACAATGTCGGTTTACTATCTGTTCATAAGATTTCTAGAGACAACAAAATGTTTGTTGGATTTAATGAATCTAATCGCTATATCTGATTTACATCAAAAAGGATTGTGGGGATTGGTAAACAACACAATGGATTATATATTTTGATATAGAATCTACATGTAAGATTACCTCTAATAATTGCATATCTGTCATCATGTCTCTAGAAATCTCGGCATCAAAGACTTGGTCATCCTCGACCAAGTCCTACACATACTTAGACCCACTCTTAACTTTGATAGTTCATCCGAACCGATCATCTTTGTGATACTTGTAATAAAGCCAAACAAACCGAGAACCATTTCCTCTAAGTGAACACAAATCCACTAAAATTGGTCAACTTGTTCACCTTGATGTTTGGGGACCATATAAAATCACTAGCGAGATGGTTATAAATATTTTTAACTATTGTTGATGACTATTCCAGGGCAGTGTGGGTTTATATGCTCAAGGGAAGGATGATGTGTATGTTTCCATTGTTAACTTCACTCATATGCTATCAAATCAATTTGAACACAATGTTAAAATTTTTAGAAGTGATAATGGGACGAATTTGTCAATAATAAACTTCAACAATTACGTCATGAAAAGGAATTCTACATCAAACTTCTTGTGTCTATACACCTCAACAAAATGGCATTGCGAAAGGAAACATAGGCATCTCCTTAATGTTGCTAGATCCCTTATGTTTCGGGGGAATTACCTCTAAATCTTTGGCCCGAATGTGTTCTAACTGCTGCATATGTCATAAACAGTTGCCCTCTTGATTCTGTCTGCAAGTCCCCTTCTTCCATGTGTATGGGCATGACCCTTCACTCTCTCTCTTAGAGTCTTTGGTCGCTTATGCTATGCCACCATTCTCAACATCTCGACAAATTTGGTAGTAGGTCCGAAAAAGTGTTTTCATTGGTTACTCAAATGAGAAGAAAGGCTATAAACTCTTGAGCCTAGAAACAAAAATATCTTTTACTCCGAGATGTCAAATTTTATGAAGTCGTTTTCCTTCAAAATGAAAATCATTTGTCAAAACCTTTTGTTGAAACCTTTGTACCAAAAGATTTAAATCACAAAATTTCTTTGACTCACAAACAAGTCCCAATGATGAAGGGAGAGTGACATCCTATGATGATAGCACGGTGGTAAGTCATCCTACTAGGATTGACGAACCGGTTGCAACATCTATAGATGATAATACACACCACGAGGGCAACATATCACATGATTCACATCCGCCGATGCGGTTCTCGATCCTCGCTGCGGTTTCGATCCTGCCGATACCACGCCTGATTCTGCTGAACAAGAAAGAGGCTTGCCGACCATCATCGCTAGAAGGTCAACCGAGTTTCAAAATTGCCCGAGAATCTTAATGACTTTATTATAGAAGGAAAAGTCAAATATGGTGTTGAAAAAGTTGTTAATTACTCAAATCTTAACAAAGATAATTACTGCTTTGTTTCTAGTCTTAATAAAAGTATTGAACCTACTTGTTATGAAGAAGCTATCCTTGATAGTAATTGGGTAGATGCTATGAATTCTGAAATAGAAGCCTTAAATGAAAACCATGCTTGGGATATAACTGATCTACCTCCTAATAGAACTCCTATTGGCTACAAATGGATCTTCAAAATCAAATATAAAGCTAATGGTGAAGTTGATAGATACAAGGCTAGACTAGTTGTTAAAGGTTACAACCAAAGGGAAGGAATAGACTATGATGAAACCTTTTCCCTGTTGTAAAATGTCTCATCGTTAGATGTCTTATTGCCTTAGTTGTAAAAACAAATGGCCTCTATTTCAACTTGATGTTAACAATGCTTTCTTATATGGAGATCTTGATGAGGATATCTATATGACCATTCCCAAAGGGTTACGTAATGAGAACAATAAAAATAAAGTTTGCAAACTTGTTAAGTCTCTATATGGTCTAAAACAAGCTCCCGAAAATGGAATGAAAAACTTGTCGGTATTTTAAAGGAAAACAACTTTGTTCAATCATTAATGATCATTCTCTGTTCACCAAAACAGAGAATGACAAGTTCATTGCTCTTCTAGTTTATGTGGATGATATTGTTCTTCTTGGAACCGTGGTGATGAGATAAACCTATTCAAGGAGTTTCTAAAATCAAAATTTCATATCAAAGACTTGGGAAATCTAAAATACTTTCTTGGCATTGAGGTTTTAAAAGCGGAAACGACATCTGTCTCTCCCAAAGAAAATCTTGCCTTGAACTCCTCAAAGAATTTGGGCTTCTTGGTGCAAACCTGTGTCCACCCCTATGGAACCCAACTCGTGCTTCCATACATTCCCACCGATGATGACCCCTTGCTTGTCAACATCATCGGTTATCGAAGCTTCTTGGGAAACTTATCTACCTCACCCATACAAGACCGACATTTCATACTCGGTTCATTGTCGGCACAATATATGCATTCTCCTTGAAATCTCATCCGGAATGTGCCTCAACGTTCGAGGTATCTAAAAGGAGCTCCGGGAAAAGGTCTAAGGTACAAATTCAAGAACTCGAAAATCATCTTGAAGGATATAGTGATCTTGATTGGGCCAAATGTAAGAAAACCAGAAATCGATTCTGATTGTTATTGTGTTTTCTTCAATGACTGCTTAATCTCATGGAAAAGTAAAAACAAAACACTCTTTCAAAATCTTCCACGAAGCGAGTATAGATCTATGTCATCTGCCGCTTGTGAAATCATTTGGATTGAGAAAATCCTAAAAGATCTAAAAGTTGATATCAACCTTCCGTTAATCTTTTTGTGATAACAAATCGCTTTACAACTTCTCACAACCTGCTTTTCATGAAAGATCAAAACACTTTGAAATTGATGTTCACTTCATCAGGGAAAAAATTGCTAGAGGTGTTATAAATGCAAAAAAGATTGGATCTTCAAATCAAACTGCTGACATTCTTACAAAAAACCTCCCTGTCTATCAGCATTTTGTGTGAAAAATTGATAATGTTTGATATGTTTGCCAATCAGATTAAGGGGGAATGTTAAAATTTGGGGTAATAATCTATGGCAAACATGTCACTTTATCAATTGCTAATGGCTTTCAAGCTATGTTCTTTGCAGGGATATTACAGGGGTTTAACATGGACAAAGCATAAAGTGGTTTATAGTTCCAAGATTATCATTCCTGCCGAAGGCTCTCTTGTTTCTGCTGAAGTTCATTATTATAGCCGTTAGAGGGGTCTTAGTGTAACTTAATCCCCTATTTAATCCGTCCTTTATTCTAGGGTTACAAACACACTTGAGTGTGCAGTCTTTTGTATCACTCTCTTCTTTTCTTAGATCATTTCACTGATCTTGTCTTGTCTTTACATTCATATGATTATTGTCTCATTGACATTAATCTAATCTTGTAACATTTGGATACTATTAATCTAAGCTGACTATTGCAGCTTAGATCTGAATAAAGGTTCTGTTGTTTATCTACTGTTGCCTATACTTTCCTACAGAACTTTATCAAGTATTTTGTTGTTTCCCTCCCTTTCCCCCAAAACTTGTTTTCCTTAATTTCATAAACAGTACGTTTAAATACATCATCTCTATATGAAACGAGAACTGAGCATTATGTGGATACAACTTTTTGACGCAAGTCGTAAACAAAGACATGGAACATATACTTGCATTCACTAGCCCAATCAAATACATACAATTACAATTGACCTGAATACCTTGTAAAACCATACTTTAACCATATTACAGATAATTTGACTTGTATTAGCCAAACAAATGACACAAATGACGTTACAACAAGTCCAAGAACCATCTAAGCTAGGCTTGCACCGTGTGTAAAATTGTAACTCAACTTGAACAATGGAACAACCAGAATACAAACTTTGCACGAGATGCTTACATTCATAATGTTTAAAGGGTGTTAGTTTGTGGGTTTTAGAATGTAACAAATGGTTTGTAAGTTACTCCATACAATATTATGATCCAATATCCAAAACATCTGTAGAACATATTTTATACTCCTTTTTGGTGTTAATGTTGTTTGTTTCTTGACTTAAACAGTTGTAATTGTCTCGCGTCTCTCCCTCTCACCCACTGCCCATTAAGAATATGTTGAAATATGAGACCATATCTGTGTGTAAACATATGTAGATGATCAAATGTAAGTATACATTTTTATTATATAGTTTTCAATAAAAGGTATGTCTATTGTTTTAAAAGTAATAAAAAATCAAATTGCTAATCTTAATGGTCAATATTTTCATAATATAAAGGCATTAATTTTCCAAAAAGAGAAAGGTTCAGAACTAGTAAGAAGTGCGAATACTAATCGAAGAAGCTTGTAGTACTTAATCAGGATGGTTAATCCTATTCAGCAACATAGTATTAACATCAACCTGGTTGAACCATATACACATTATTGGATTTATTCTAGAAACATTTCTTCTCTTTGACCTATGTGGCACTGACAATATGTAACAAGTTTTGAAATCTAACAACCTTGTTGCCACAATGAACAATTAGTACATTGTTTTCTTTTGTATGTCATGAAACTTTTCATATATTTACTCTAGTTACTTACTACATAAAAAGACAATTTGTTTAACGTTCAAAATCACCAAAGGGTACTGAGAACATCTTTTGTTGTTATAACATAAAGGTCATGTTTGAAAACAAGTTTTTGAAGCGTTTAGTAGCGACAAGCGGTAACTAATTAGTTTGTATTTTCTTGGTACAATATTAATAGTTGTAGTAAAGGTGTACACGAAAAAAAAAACAGATTGAAACCTTATATAAGTAACATGCACATTTTTTTTAATACTACTATAAATTAACTAAAATGCACGATGTTGAACCAACAACGATAAGCATGCAAATTTCAACATCAGTTGACCTAATACACCAAGGTACATCAAAAGTAATATTATATATATATATATATATATATATATATATATATATATATATATATATATATATAAAAAAAAAAAAAAAAAAAAAAAAAAAAAAAAAAAAAGTTAGAAATTTGTAGGAAATTGTCGGTAAAGACGTATACCAGTTGTTTGTACAACCATCATACGCAAAAACCGACAATATCATAATAGTCACAACTTAACTAAGCCGTATACACCACAATATATAAATGTGTAGACTTTCTTTTCTTTACCGGATGTTGGATTAAAAAGGTACACCAAGTTTTACAAAAGTAAACCCATACAAAAAGCATTTATAGAAATTTGATACGACAATCAAACAATGTTATTTAGTGATAAGGCAAATGAAGTTGGATATCCTCTATGTATGATATCACACATAACAATTCATCCAAAGATAAAATATCAATAAATTTGGTATAAGAATATACAGTTTAGTTTATCTTTCTAGAGTTAATCGTACGTAAGCAAGATTATTACAAGCAATGATTAAAGGATCGAGAGATGTGAATTGGCTAAAGTATAAAAGAACAACCCAACAATTGAAAGTTATAACTAATCAAGTTGCTATTATTTAGTTTGTATTCATATGGATAAAAGCGATGTATATTTATCATGCGAAAATATTTTGACCTTAGCCTAACTCGATTCAAACATATCGTTTTGTATATCATCTTTAAAGGTATATTATTAAACAATAAGATATACATTGCCTATGAGTTATGCAAGAAATCGAGAACAAAGTATTGCATCAAATCAAAATTGGAACAAAGTATTATAACTAATAAGAAACTACGAACAAAGTAAAAAGTCTACAATTTGTATGAATATTCGCTTAATACGACTCAAGTGTAGATTGCGAATCTATTAGAAAGTGAGAAAATTTAAAAAGTGTAAAAAAACCACTTATCATTTGATACGTGTCCTTTCAATCTATTTTATTCAATCATCTTTAAAGGTATATTGTTAAACAATAAGATATACATTGCCTATGAGTTATTTGGAATTGAATATTGATACTTTATTTTATTTTCACATTGTTATAAAGTTTTTGCAATGTTTGTCTTAGAGAAGTTCCAGTGAAATGTTCTTAGAAATGAATAGCTAGTATAGGTTACTCGAATTCATATCAAGGTAAAATAAGTTACATTTTCTTGTGTTTTCTAATATTGACGACGTTTTATTAACTAGTTCACTTAATCAGTACAAAGAACAAAACTGATTAGTTTTTAACGTTTTACTTTATATTCAAAACCGAAGAAGCAAACAACTTCGTTCTACCATTACTCCTTTATCAAATCAAATTATAACATGCAAATTTCATGTAGTTATTTTAAACTAAGAAAAAAAAATAATACTAATACTAAATTAAAAATCATTCACATGTGGTGTTATATTATATGCATCACTAATGTAATTTTAATGGTGTGCATATCACTCTTTTAAATTAATGGTCACAAAATGATAGTTGTCGTGCATTGCAGCATATACATTCACTAGGCGAGTACCCGCGCCTGGCGGCAGCGGTTCCTAGCGGCAGACAATTAACGATATACGATGGTAGAGTGGTGCGGTGGTGTAGTGGTCCGGTGGTGGAGGGGTTTTGTGGTGGTGATGATGGTGGTTGATGAGATGTGTGGAAGAGGAGAGCATTTTGTATGTTTTTTTGAGTGAGTTGTGATAAGAGAGTATTAAATATGCTTTTACATATGTCTCTCTCTTTGTCTCTCTCATTTGACCATTTCACTTTTTCACTTTTCCACTTTGACTGTTTTTCCATTTTATGTAGTATAGATAACCACTGAAAAGCATGATTACATATATTTGTATCAACTTATTTAAACTTTTTACACCTCAATATATATATAAACAAGCAAACATTTCTTTCTTCAACCCACGTAGGACCAAAAACATCTTAATACATAGTTTCCCAAATTAATACCAAAGTCACTCGCATAATTTTATAAAATGCTAACAAATTCTGTAACTATTTAAATTGCATAAGACAAACACTACCTTATATTTGTTTGATTTAATTTAATAGTGAGTAAAAAGTAAAAACCTGATGTAACATAAATTACTCTAGTGTCACATTTACTATAGCTTAAAAAATTGATTATACAGATACATATAAACCAAAACGATATTGTCTCGCTTTTTCTGTTAACGCTGCATTTACTTTTTTTTTGAACGGCTGCAGATTTATTAAAAAACTAGCAAGGAGCTAGAGATTACAAATTACAAAGGAGATTTAAGCCAATCATTCCAACTACTAGACAATCGACCTCTATGCTTAATCCAAGAAAAAGAATACAAACGAATATAATCAAAAATGTCACTTTTCCTCAAGGAATGAGAGTTAAAAATGACACCATTACGATACCGCCAAATGAGCCATAAAGAAGTCGCAATAATCACGAAAAGACGATGCTTTTTGTCTCTATGAACGGGCCAAGAGTTCAACCAATCAATCCAATGAGCGTTAGAGTCGAAAAAAGGAAAAGAGTCATCACACCACCTTCTAATAATCCTCCAAATCTCCGTGGCAAAATTGCATTGAAAAAAGATATGAATATTAGACTTCACATTACCGTTGCAAGAGGGACAAGATATCTCAGGGATTTCAATACCTCTAGAAGAAAGATTAAGTCGATGAGGGAGCTTATCTAACTTCAACCGCCAAATAAAGATATTAACTTTGCGTGGGAGAGATTTATCCCAAGTTGTCTTGGTGTCTAAAGAAGGCAAAGCGTGTTCGTCGATTAGGCGTCTCAACTCTCCAACATTAAACAACCCATCATTCGCTAGAGACCAGGTACATTTGTCCGCATCAACTCTAATGTCAAGAAGACTGATTTCGGCAAGCAAATTATTAAGGAGCGCAGAATTTCGAATTCCAAGAGTACCACTAGACCAGTTCCAAGACCATTGTCCATTAGAAATACGATCCACAACCAAGCAATTTTTGTCTTGTTCTAAACGGAACAATCTGTTGAAGCTAATGGATAAAGGAGTATTGCCAAGCCAAATATCCTTCCAAAATCTAGTACGGGAGCCACAACCCACCTCAAAACGAATAGAATCCAATGGAAGAATAGAGCTCGAATGTAAATAGTTAGACGTCCCGACAATCTTTGACCAAATACCATTGAATTTGCAACCGATGAGATCAAAGCCACCTTCATTACCATGTAAGGCTTTAATGACGTTAATCCATAGGGAATCAGGAGAGGAATAGAACCGCCATCTCCATTTATGAAGCAAAGCAAGGTTAAAAGATTTCAGGCTCCCAATAGCAAGACCCCCTTTATCAAAAGAAGCTAAGGCATTAGACCATTTCAACCATGAGAGCTTTTTCGAATCTTGCGAGCCCCCCCAAAAAAAATTAGCACGAGCCATCTCCATAGAATTCAAAACCGCGGCTGGAGCTTTGAAGAGAGAAAGAAAATAAATGCCAAGGCTCCCTAAGACAGATTTGATAAGCGTTAGACGACCACCAAAGGAGAGGAGATTAGCCTTCCATGATGAAAGTTTTGAATAGAATTTATCAATCAAAGACTTCCAATTAGTGATGAGGGACATGTTAGAACCGATAGGAAGGCCAAGATAAGTGAAAGGGAGCGAACCTGCTTTACAACCCGTATTAGAAGACATAAACTGCACTTCATCAGAAGATACTCCAACTCCATAAATACTGGACTTATGAATATTGATTTTCAAACCTGAAGCAAGAAAGAAAACCTGGAATATGCGGATAATGTTGTTCAAATCATGAGCACACCAGTCCGTGGTAATTATGACATCATCGGCAAAGAATAAGTGGCTGATGTTTAAATTTGAAGTACCAATATTAATACCACGAATTAAACCATTTTGAACGGATTCTGAAAGCGCTAAGTGAAGACCCTCCATGATAATAATGAACAAGAAAGGAGATAGGGGATCTCCTTGTCTCAAACCTCGTTTAACATTGAACTCGGAGGTGGGATTGCCGTTGATCAGGATCGATGTCCGAGAGGATTCAAGACAAGCCTTAATCCAAGATCTCCATATAGGACCGAAACCAAGGTTGCATAACATGAAATCGAGGTATCTCCAACTTACCGAATCGAAGGCCTTTTCAAAATCTACTTTAAAGAGCAACATCTTTTTCTTCCTTTTCTTGTACCAATCAATGACTTCGCTAAGAATTAGAGGCCCGTCAAGAATTTGACGGTTCTTGATGAAAGCGGATTGCTCGTGGCTAATTATTTTGTCAACCACTTTAGAAAGCCTATTGGCAAGCACTTTAGCGATTATTTTGTAATGAACGCCTATTAAAGAAATGGGTCGAAAGTCATTCACATTAATTGGATTACTCACTTTCGGGATGAGGGTAATGAACGAGGAATTAGAACCAAGAGGCATCTTCCTTGAGGTAAGAAATAATGACACGAATTCCAGAATATCAACTTTAAGAATATCCCAATATCGCTTAATGAAAGCAAAAGTGTAACCATCTGGGCCGGGGGCTTTATCACTACCGCATTCCCATACCGCATCTTTGATTTCAACCATAGAAATGTTGGCTTCTAGTAATGCGCGGTCACTGTCATTAATCCTAGTCGAGGTGGGAGTAGGAGGGAAATCAATCAAAGAATCATTTGCTTGAAACTTATGTTTGAAGAAATTAAGAAATACTGCTTTGACAAGCTGAGGATCAGTAACCCAAACACCCTCGTGCATAATGCCTTTGATGGAGTTACATCTACGTTTTTGATTAATCAAGCAGTGGAAGAACTTTGAATTCTCGTCACCTTCAATGTCCCATTTGATCCGCGCCTTTTGAATATTGTCCATCGCCTCAAAATTATCAAGCTTATCAATCTCTTGAAGAAGCTTTAATCGCGAATCACGGTCTTCGTTAGAAGCAGAGCCATCTTCAATCATTGCTTCCAATAAATTTATAGCCTTTAAAACTTCTTGTTTTCGAGAGTGATCATTGCTTCTGAGAGAAGAATACCATTGTCTGATCTTTGGTTTTAAGGCTTTGAGCTTTTCATGTGAGGATAAAGAACCGAGGTTAGGCAATTCCGAGTTAATGAGATCGTCAAAACCTTCACGACTAAGCCATGAATGATACAATTTAAAGGGAATAGGGCCAAAGTCACGCTTATTGCAATGGAGAATAATGGGGATGTGATCAGACCATAGGCGGTCTAGAGCAGTGGCTTGGATGTCGGGGAGCGAATAAAAGACATCAGCGGAGATTAAAAAACGATCCAATTTACTGAGTTTCGTGCCTTGTTTATTCATCCAGGTAAACGCATGACCACCCAAAGGAAGATCAATAAGATTGGAGTTGTTAATAAAATTGTTAAAAACCTCAGCTTCACTTCTAGAGAAAATAGAACCATGACGTTCTTGAGCGTTTCTAACCTCGTTCATATCGCCAAAGAGAATGTATTTGCCCCTATTACATTGCATAAAGTCACCAATTCTGTTCCATAACATAGATTTAGCCGATGGGTCGTGAGGGCCATAAAGATTAACCATGTAACAGTCTCCAATCGTGTTTTTCCATTTTCCTTTGACAATAATGAATGCATCATCACACCAAATGTCTTCTTTCACAAAGTTAGTTGGATCCCACATGGAAATAAGACCTCCCGATCTGCCACGAGCCAAGCTACAAGCAAAATCAAAAGAGTAATTCCCCCACATTGATTTAAGACGAAAAATATCTAATCTAGTCATTTTGGATTCTTGAACACCCAAAAATTGAATGTTATGTTTAAAACTTAACTCTTTAACGCTGCATTTACTAGTCGTCTTATTCAGTGATTCGAGTTCGTTATTCAATAAAAGACCAATCTTTGTTCTAATATGCGCCTGTTTTATCTCTGTATCACATGAGATGTATTTTTGTGATTGTTTTAATGCCACTGATGAACCAAGTAAACTTGAAATGAAGGTATCGTTATATTCGTGAGTTGAGGTTTCTAAATCGTACAATTTATCATAATCATACATGTTTTAACAATGCACCAAGTAGAATAGATACTTTACACTAGAGACGTACATTCATCATGTTTGGATGTTTGGTTGTGTGTTTTAGGATATAAACTTCACAGAATTCCTTTTCTAGAGGCATAATACTAAAGTTGGCAATAAATAACGCTCCTATTTGGGTAAGTTTCCAGACGTGTTAGCTTGTTATGTGTTACCATAAGTTTCCGAAGCAGGTTGGTATGGGCGATTAATAGAATTTGGCTAGTTGATTAACGGTGCATACATGTCAAAGACAATTCACTTGTAGAGTGAAACACAAACACCGTTCACCTTTCAATCCCGTCATAACATTTATTGGAAATATATATGTGGGTAAGTTATAGCAATAAAACTTGTACCGTCATGACTAAAACAACAATCTTTAATTAACACATAAATGTATGTTGAAATATGAGAACATGTCTTAGTTTAAACATATGTAGATGAGAATGTAAGTATACATTTTGTGTTATGTAGTTTTTGATTTAAGGTACGTGTATGTCTATTGTTTCAGAATAATTTTAAAAACAAAGACAAAAACAAATTGCTAATCTTGCGATCTGGAGTATCTTTTATTGTATAGAGTTTGCTTTTACATTAAAAAAAAAAAAAAAAAAAAAAAAAAAAAAAAAAATATATTATTCATGTTGCCCACAAGGCCACAATTATGCACGCCAAATAATTTTTTTTAGTTATTTGACATGTTAAAGATGTAGTCAACAATTATAACTATATCAAGACAGGTCATAGGTTTACATTCTAGTATAACTACTTGTTAGGTCAGGATATTCCCGCCAATTCACACATGTTTGTGGATTAGCAATTGTTCTTATGTTTTACCTATATGAGATGCATAAATTATTCATTTTATCCAAAAGATTCAAAGCACGCAAATCTTTCGACGATTATCTGTGTAGCGATGTTGTTCTATTCAAATATGATATGTCATCTATCTATCATCTAGTTATGATATTGTTCGTTTATAGTGGGATGTCTGACGATGGACATGCTAATAACGTAGTGGCCAGGCTCTTTTATCTGACTTAGGCTAACCGGAGTGAGCGCGACTTCCAACCAGTGAGCCTTTGGTCACGCGCGAGCCACCAAAATAGCAACCACAGTCACGCGCGACTTGTGGTATAAATGTGTGTTGATGGTGAGCCGGTCACTATGTACTTCAAAAACTGTGAGCCCCATTTCATATATAAACGTTGCTTTTGGATAAAATAAAAAATTAAACAACTTTATTTTTCAACTATAAATACGTAAAAAATTCACCATCTTTTTATACTCTCATTCAAAAAACATTCCCTATAATCAATATATTCATCCACCCTTCTAATATTCAATATTTTGTACTCTTTTAACTTTTAATTTATGATTTGTTCTCTCCTCTATACTGTCAAAGAATTGAAAGCGTATATTCAGAAACAATTTGAGGTAGACGATTTCGCTAGAAGGTACTATTGGTGTTATCAAGCTGTTTGAGCAAGCAAGGGGAAAAAGAAGATTTGATAAAGCAATACGTAGAATGCAAAGTCATTTCGCCGAAAAGACATGCTCTGATTCAAAAATTGGACAATGAATCATGGAAAGATTACAAGGTTAAGGACAAGTTGTGATAATGTGTCTCAGAAATAAAAGATAATATCAGTAACAAAATCTGTTAGATTGACAAAGAAAACGAATAAGATGATCTATGTTTTCGTATTGTATCATAATGTATTTTTATTTGATTGTCATATCTTTATTTTGTATTGTAACTTTATTTCTATTTGAATAAAATGAGTTTGTTTTAATTTCATATGTTTGTTGTTTTTAATTTTGTACGTTTATATTTACGTTTTTAGTTTATGAATAAAAATTTTAATTAAAAAAAAATTGAATGAAAAGTGAAGGAATGTGACTAAAACAAGTGAATGGTGAGGAGTGAAAGGATAATGAAGGACCACTCACTTTGTTCTTAAACACGTAAAAAAGCAAAATAATATTCCATTGAGAAAGGATTTGTTGTTTTTTCGTACACACAGATTGATTTGGCGACTATTAAAAGGGTTAAAGGTCCACTTGCAGTTTGTGCAGCTTAAAATATAGAGTTAATTGCTTTTTTTGTCTATGTGATATGGTCAAATTGCAGGTTTGATCCTTAAAACTTTAAAAGTGCAATGATAGTTTTTATTTTAAAGTTTCGATTGCATTTTTTGGTCTTTGATCGATGTGAAATGACTAAATTACCTTTGTTTTCTCTCAATAAGGCAAAAGACATTTTAGTCATTTCATTTTATCTAAAGACCAAAATTGCAATCTAAACTTTAAAATAAGAACTATCATTGCACTTTTAAAGTTTAAGGACCAAACCTGCAATTTGACTATACCAGACAAAAAATGCAATTAA
Organism: Chrysanthemum lavandulifolium; assembly: GCA_022545495.1. Taxonomy (NCBI): domain Eukaryota; kingdom Viridiplantae; phylum Streptophyta; class Magnoliopsida; order Asterales; family Asteraceae; genus Chrysanthemum; species Chrysanthemum lavandulifolium. The sequence goes on along the minus strand of CM040242.1, from coordinate 287,367,625 downwards.
CTCTAAAATATATGAGAGAACATGTCTTTGTGATATGTTTCATCTGCGACTTAAGATTTTCATATATGCTCATTTATTATGTTACTATTACAAAATTAGGAACCAAAAAACGTGCAATTATGTAAAAATTTTAAAATTTACCAATGTCCTAAATAGGTGGGTCCTAGTTAGAAACTTATATCAAAGGTTGAAAAAGTTAACAATTCGTATAAATTAGCCACCTATAACATCATGAGATGGAAATTTTATTTATTGAAATGGTTATTTATTGGATTTTTGTTTTGTCATCATAAGTGTTTGATGAAATTCTTGAAAGAAGGGTCTTATATTGAATTTGATTTGTAAGTGTTCGATTTACTTGAGTTTTTACGGGCTATTCTGAGAGGATGCATATGGGTGGGTCACAACGTATTGAGGTTCGATTGTGTGTGGTTCAGTAGGTGTATTCAGGGTGTGTGTTCAGGGGGTGTGTGCTTTGTTAAGGGGGTCAGTTCCTCTTTTGTGCAATCAAGGAAGTGATTTAAGCATTTGGGGACACTCAATTTCTTGAAGAGTATTCAAGGTAAAGGTTCGGAATCTAAAAGCTTCCCTTTATTATTTCCATACAACTGACCCTTCAATACGTGTTACTGTTGTGTGCAGGTTTCGTTTCAGATTGGTTTGACATAGTTTGCGTCATTGGACAGCGATTGTTGGACCTATTGATAGATCGGCGGTTGCTAAAGCGATGGGGCCCGGGGTTGCTGGCGCGAACACGGTGCATGATTTGAATGTGCCGTATGAAGGCCCGAATGAGTATGAGACTCCTACTGCTGATTTGCTCTTTCCTCCTGTAAGTGATTGGGGTAATTGTGTAGCTACTTCGTCCCGATTTTATTGTTTATGGAGTTGATGGGTGTTAAGAGCTTTATCTGGAATTGGAAAAAACTCAGAAGCTTTGTTTGTTTCGGCTTATGAGCTTAGCAAGTTGAGCTCATTGGCTTAAGGGTTCTATATTTGAGTCATAGTAAGCTCATAAATCTGAAAATGAGCTGAAAAAATAAGCTTATGATTTATAATTCGAGTCAACTAAGCTCACAAGCCCAAAAATAAGCTTAAACAAACACCCTTTTAGTTAAGTAAATGAGCTTGATAAGCTCTTAAGCTAAAAACTCTGATCTTATGAGTTTTTCTAAATTCAAATAAGCTCATAAGCCTTGAAATGAGCTAATTTAAATACTCCTTGGGATACGTGCAATCACCTTTGGATATCGTGACCTTTGGATTATGTCACAGGGAGCTAAAACAACAAAAGATATCGTGACCTTTGGATTATGTCAGGGAGTTGATGTCAAAATATTCACCTTTGGATTATGTCAGGTTGCAAACAACATGTGGTAACGGGTGCCGCGAGGTAACGAGGTGTAACTGACTGGCTTTGTTCATGTTTTCTTACGCAAACATGCTTCTTTTTTAACTTTTCGACGAGAAGAAGCTGAGAGTGTTCAAGATTGATTAGTATATATGTCGTTCAGGTACTTTCTTTCCTTCCATATTTTAAAGTTGCACATGTATTTTGATTGTTAGAATAGACGACGCATTTTGCTTGATTTTCTTAAATGGGTTTAATTTTCATAGGTTACTTTCCTTCCTTCCATATAATAAAGCAACACATGTCGGATGTCATCATCAACCTTTCAAACTTAGTGCACTGCCGTTTAATTGGTACATGTAACGTGTGCTTCTTATTTTATATTATTTTAATTTCTTTTACACCACTGTTATCATTAACGCCCCTCTATAAGCTTATAAGTTCAACCTCTATGCAATCCAATTATGTATGTATATAGGTACTTGATGTTGGATAATAATGTTATCATTAACACCTGATTACTACGCTATAGTCATTTGTGTGCCAAAAAAGAAGTTGTACAAGTAAGTTCAACAACTTAGAGCGGTATTGCTGGATAGAAATTGTTACAGCTATTTAAATGCTAATATTATTGTGTATCATCAATCATGATCCACCATCATTTGATATGAATTTATGATTGTGCAGATCGGAGGTAGTGGAGTTTTGGTGTCTCCTTTGACCTATATTTTCGACGAAGAAACTCCACGGTTGCGTGAGCTTCTGTCAAAGCTTGGGCTTTAAGTTGCTACAACTCTATTATCATTATCGTAAGATCCGCTATTGCTACTTCCGTCTTCAAGTTCAAAAAAATTAAAAAATGTCTTATTAGCTTCTTAACTCTTACCGAGTCAAACGTCAAACTTTGAGTCATTTGTTCTGTTTTTTGTTTTTTTGGTACTATACCCACCTGAACCCAAGTGTTCCATATGATTTATTTGATTTGATATGCTGACACGGGAATTATACTTTAGGTCCAGTTCAAGAACTTTTTGAGAAGCCTTTCTTTGAGTCAGTTGCAAAAGCACTTCGTCCCGGTGGTGTCGTGTGCACACAAGCTGAGAGCATATGGCTTAATATGCACATTATTGAAGACATTGTTGCAAATTTCCGTCATGTATTTAAAGGTTCGGTCAACTATGCATTGACAACAGTTTCTACATATCCAAGGTAATTTCATGATCAACCACCATTATTGTTTATTGAGGAAAAAAAATATACTAAAATTTTCTTATGACCCGAACTTCAATGTGCAGTGGTGTTATTGGTTTCATGTTATGTTCAACTGACGGACCTGAGGTTGATTTCAAGCACCCGGACAACCCAATAGATGAAAAAGACGACCACAAAAAATCTGTAGGACCATTGAAGTTCTACAACAAAGAGGTAATCCTTTTTTTATAAGGATAAATGCTATATTTTCATGATTAAGCTTCATTTCTCTTGATCTTTTATCGCTTTTTGCACATTCAGATCCATGCAGCCGCTTTTTGTTTGCTGGACTGGAGGTAATATAACATTACCTGTTATATTGTTTAGGTACTGGAAGGTATCCTTGCTAATAACTAATCTCTTAAGAATTAAATGAGCAAGAAATAAAATAAAGAACTGTCGATATATAGTAAAAAGAATGAAATTTGATATAGGAAACCACATCTTTTTTTTTTTTTTTTTTTTTTTTTGTAATGATACAATACCTCAGTTGCCCATCTTATGAAGCAGCCTAAGGTTTACTTCTTTAATAAATTCAGCTCTTACTATTGTTTATATTCTTGAAATACTCTTTTGAGATTTATCTCCAGGTCTTAGAATTTGACTCTATAGTCATTTAAATTTTAAGTCCATCAATGCAGGAAAGGCAGGAAGCAGAAACCAACAAATTGCGGAAGAGTTTGACGTTTAAAGCTGCAACACTACCAACTTTTTACAAGTAACCTCCTCCGAAAGTGGAATTGAAGAAGGTATGTTATTAATTTTGAACCCCAAAGTCAAATGTTATTATGCTCTATATTCATATGGACATACCATTCTAATGCGGCTTGACCTTCAAGGTGGACTGAAACGATTTTCAGCTATAACTTATGTTTCATTAAGTCACTATTTGTGGTTTATCTTGAAGCTTTTCGTCTTATACAAGGTTATCATGTCATAACAAGCTTATATAAGCCAAAAAGTTTCCAAATAACTCACAAAAAATGGGCTTACGAAACATAAGCTGAAAACCACATAAGCCATAAGCCCGCGCTATATAAGCCGAAACAAACACCCCCTTATTATTAATGACAAAAGGAAAAAAAAAAATGTCATTCGTGACCGGGCCTCCCACCACGATCCTACCAGTTTAGCTCGGCGTCACCAAGAGGTGCAATGGTGATCCCTTCCTCACCTTGACCAAACTGTTAACGCCTATGTCTTAAAGAAGTCCAAGAACCATCTAAGCTTGGCTTACAAAGCGTTTGGACAAGTGATATATAAGAGTTTTCAGCAATATGCCAATTAGGATAATAACTAATTTGTGTTTATATATGTTATATTTTATGCAGTGGTAATGTTTTTGGGTCCTTTGTAGCTGAATGATGTCTTACTATGGCCGGGATGTAGAAAATTGGTCTTAACTATACATGATTCGGGTATAATTTCAAGCCTTTATTTGTTTACTGTGTTTGGTTTAGGATTCACGTATAATTCAAACCTTTATTCTCTTTTTGGATATATAAAAATCTTGGCCTTATTCTATTTGATTCTTTAGTTTAGGATTCAGGTATAGTTTGTGGCAGATGTATGCATATTCTCTTAATTCATTTATTTGGTTTAGGATTCAGGTACAATTTCAACCCTTATATTAGGCTTATATATTTATCAGGCATTCTGCATATTCTCTTTGTTTCTTTCGTTTAGGATTCCGGTATAGTTAGCAGCAGATATACGCAGATTCACGTTTGTTATTTAAATTGCTGATTGAAATACTAATCTGTAGTAACAATCTTACATCATGATCTTGACGTTACATGAGAATCTCACACAGCGTTTGGACAATTGTAGGATATAACAGTTTTGAGCAATGGGCCAATAAGGATAGCAGCTTTGCACCAGAGACTTACATTCATCGTGTTTGGGGGTGCTTGGTTGTCGGCTTTAGAGGGTAAGGAATGGTAATGGTAGCGTTCATTGGTGGTTTGTAAATTGAAACAAGCATCAGAACTGATCAACAAAAGATACTTTTGAACTGGCAAGTTAGTTTGGATAGCTTATTTTCACCAGACATTTGAAGTCTTGACATGTTCTTAGAGGTTGTAAATGTACATGAGTTACGTATATGTCACTTTTCCATACGGTGGCAAGAAACTGTACGAGGCATGAATTGGTACTTGCGTTGCAAGTTTATTCCTTTAATAGAATTTGATGTTCATGTGCAAGTTTATATATTCCATGTCACAAGTTTACATATGGCTACATGATACTAGCATCAACTTGTGTTGACCATTTATTCCACAATATAAAAGTAAGCAAACTTTTTCGTCTTCTACCAATGTGGGATATAAGACTTCATCCAAGTTTTGAATAAGTGTTGTGTGTCTAACCAAATCAAATACTAATTTATATTACCCTTATACAATTGGTTAGTGCAACTTTTAAGAAAGAGATGTGGAGGAAGGAGAAGAAGGATCTTTTTGTGTAACAGGTTCAAAGGTTTAAACAAAGGGTCAAAAGTCGAAGCAAGAAAAGGATAATCTTGAAAGTATATTGCAAAAGAAAGAGAAGCAAATTGTGGGGATCTTTTTAGCCCCTCTCGAGCTGTCAAAAAATAAAAATAAAAAATAAAAAAACCAATAATTAGTTGATGTTTTATTCGAATTAACTTGTTCAAGTTGCACCTTTAAATTTTGGAAAATCAAAATTTTCTTTCATGGTGTTTCATTTATAAAAACTAGAAGTGGCAATTTGTGCTAAAAAAAAGGTTATTTTAGGCAAATTTTTAAAAGATTTTGGTACATTTAGCCCAATTTTTTTTTTAAATGACATATATTGTCTATTTAAAAGTTAAATAGGCACAAACGGCTCATACTTTCTATCAGTTGAAAAACATTAGAATTGTTTTTAAAGAAAAACTTATAGATAGTTGAAGAACATTACAATTGTTTTAAAAAAAAAAACTTATAGATATAATTTATTTAATTTTTTAAATATAAATGAGGTGTTACATTTGAGGAATTTATTTTATCATTTTGAGTCTTTTCTGAAACGTTTCGTATAACATGCACCCATTAACCCGTTTGGTTTGTAGGTGGGTTTAAGATTTGGATTTGGTATAAGATTTGAATTTGGATTTGAATTTGGAGTATATATATATAAGGGTTTTTCTATCTTGTGCCCTAAGGGCACATGATAAGAAGGGATAAAAGTACAAAAAAGTACTCACGGACGCACAAAAAATAAATTTTTTATAGATATCTTGGTCCTTTTTGTGAGTCCATGAAGATCTTTTGTGTCTTTTATCCTTTCTATCATGTGCCTGCAAGACAAGATAAAAACCCTATATATAATGAGGTAAGAAAAATATTACATTTGATTTATTTAATCAAAAATATTATTTTAAATTAGTAGTGGATGAATTGAATAAGAGAGATAGAGAGAAAGAGAAAAGTTGGTCCCACAAAATTTCTAAACCCGTCAATTTAATATCTTTAGCACATCCCTAACTTTTTGGCATGAATAGCAAATCCAAAAGTTATGTATGTGAAACAAACAGATTTTTTCTTCTTGGAAACCGTAAACCCATCCCAACCCCGTCAAACAAACGCACTTAATATCTAAATACATGTAACAACCATACATACGGGAGTTTATAAGGAAGCCACATTTTTACTCTTATACCATTGTGGGACTGAAAACATAAATCAGCTTCTCATAAGGGTGATGATACTTATACGGCGCCAATTACTTCGCACACGGATAATTAATGTCCTGGTACTATTATATCCTTCAGGGCCGTCTTTGAGGGTGTGCAAGATGAGCTCTCGCTCAGGGCCTCAGAATTTTTTGAACCCCAAAATTTGTTCTGTTAATAATTATATGCATGTGTATACATATTTTTCACGAAGAAAAAAGTATTTAGATGAGAAAATATCTTAAATGAGTAATATGTTAGAACGTTTAGATAAGTAATTGCATTATATCTTATAAACTGTGACACTTTATATATAATATTGCTTAACGAAAGGTCTCATTATATAATTTTGTACAACGTCCTCAAAAATTTCGCCAATTCATGAGACCGCCCTAATACCCCTCAACACTCTTTTTAGTATACATCCAATTTTTTCATATTTCTTGGTTAGAAAAATTTAAAGATTATAACATATTAACATCACCGACGTCGTGAGAAGCACAATTGATGCATGTGTTTGTACAGTCGATTTGGTACTCTGCCATATCGCCTGCACTTATTTTTTGTTTATATACCATTTATTTTTTTGTTTATATATCATTTATCAGGATAAAAACCCTTTACCTAAAAAAACATCACCAGCGTCCTTAGACAAGGACTCGTGAATCCGTCATACCTTTGGATATGACACCCGTTTCAAGTGTTCAAGCTCTTTATTAACTTAAAAGATACTAATAATTCTTCATGAATACATGTGTCAACTCATGTGTCTTAGATTGCATAAGCAGTCGACAGAATGATAATCCTTCATGAATCATTAGCTTGTGTCGACTCTTTCTTTTCCGATACAAAATTCGATGAGTACCACTGGGAGATTTTAAATAATCGTTGATTTATAAAAGGAGGATGAGATCATTTATGTTACTTAACTATCAAAAAACATGTGTTCGGTAACTTCACAAATTATAAGTTGATTAACCTAAATGAAAGTTCGTTACTTTAGTAACATTTTTTTGGAAAGTTTAGTAACATATTCGTATGTTAACTCTTTTTTAGAAGATGGAAGAGACAAAAATAATAATAAAAAAAAATATAAAAAAAATAAAAAAGTTTAAGAAGTTGTACAAATTGATAGACATGGTAATTGATGTTGTTTCTTATTAAACATCATCAAACACCATGAACTACCAACATAATACACACATCAACTTATATGAAGGAGATAAAGCGCAAGGTATAAAGAAGCAAATATTGTATTATTTGACCTATGTCAGACTGCTTGAAACAAGTTTTTGGAAAACTAACTTCACACAAAATGCTGTTTTAAACACTAACACCTTCGTAGCCGTAATCAAATACTTCTTCATTGTTTGATTCTATTAAAGCTATGAAAAAATGTCTATTAAACTCAAACAGAGCTATACAGTGACAAATTTACAATGCAGTTGGAATTGGATATGTTACATGGTTCACTCGCACAACAATTGACCTCAAATATTAGATGCTAATATAAATTATGTAACTACATATTAAAACTGTTTTTTATCATATGGCATGTTTGAAGGAGAAGACTAAAAGTTTAAACCATTATCGAAATGGTTGACTGTATACTCCATGATCAAGAACCCTTTTCCTGATTACAAAATCGAATACACAAGTTTAAAAGGCTATATTGCATTGACTAAGGAGTGCTCTCGGTATCTAGCCACAAATTCCCTAATATACAAGCAACAACATAAGAAGTAACCAAGATTCCTTACACCCTGCCACAAATCCGAACATAACCAAATGGCTTCCTACTCTGTGCAAATATTCTTTTTACACAAATATTCTTTTAAGCTCAAACATACATATGGCATTGGCTAGTCAAATACAATCAAGTACAACTAGACCCATGAAAACCTAAGAAAACCAAATAGTAACCATTTTGAAAATATATTGGCCCGGTATAGGGCAGTAAATGACGAAAATGACTTTATAACAAGTCCAAGAACCATCCAAACTACGCTTACACTGCATTGGAACAATTTGAATCAAAACTTTTCACTAGAGACTTGCATTCGTCATGTTTAGCTGTGAGGTTTAGAATAGAAACATTGCACACATGCAACAAGATAAAAAATTACACCCCATGTGGTACTGAAAACATAAACAGGTTTCAGAAAAGCAACCTCATATAGACATAATACCAGAGTTGGCAATCACAAACCGTTCATTCTATAACAGGTCCAACTAGTTATACTGGTAGATCAGTCACGTTGATATGGATCATCATAAGTTTCAGAAAGGGGTTGAAATGGGTAAGTTATAGAGTTTGGATAGATCATTTACGGGTCATAACTGATGACGTATAGTCTATATCCGGGTCACGAACCCGACTAAAGTCCAACACTAACTTAGCCCGGTACGAACTGGGCTACGCTGATTAGATGTTTGGGCTCACGAAAGCCCAAGCCCAAATCTATTTACGGAATAGATATTGGATATCTCCTAAAATATGGAGATAATCATTCCCAACCGACTTAGGCGGGATACGCCGAAGGTTGAGGAACACGGAACCAACAAGGATTCCGTGTGTATATAAAGGGAATCCCATCCCTCGTTTAAGGTACGATCTGAAACCCTAATTCTCCTTTAACCCTAAACCGATTACTTACTCTCACGCCGGAGGATAATCGTGGGAGACAATCCCACGGTAAGCCTAACGGTGTCTTTTGTCTCTTAGTGCGCAGGTCTCAAGCAACAATCCTCAATTGGTACGAGAGCCGGAGCCCCGAACAAGGAACGTCCAACTTTTGTATCAACTAGTGGCGCCATCCGTGGGACCCTACACTAAGAACCAGGACTAGAATGACGAAGCATGGAAATCAGCGATCGCAGTCAGACCTTATGGGAAAGAAGTCGCAAAGCGGACTAACTCCTAAGCGCACCTCTAGGACAACCAGTACCGCTAAAATAAAGGATCGAGCTAAGACTTGATCTTCCTCCGGTGGAACCGCGCCCGGGAACAACCCAAGCCACTACAACCACCACGAGTGGAGTAGACCCACTGCGCACCGTCCTTACTACTCCCTTTCAATCGGTGCTAGAAACTGACCTGACAAAGGTACCAGATGCACCTGACCGGAATTGTAAAACCCTAAAAATCGTGAACGCGTTAAAAGACCATAATACCCAAATTGTGAAAACCCGTAACATGTAACTAGTTCATTAAATACATTAAGTGTCACCTTATAATTAATATTGTAAGACATAAAAATAAAACTTATATCTAAAATTAAAATGATTGTAACACACACAAAAAAAAAGTTTACTTGTAACATATATTACATCAAATAAATAAGTGTACAAAGGTATATTTTTGGAAGGTAAATTAGAGCCTTGATTTGGTCTTTGGAATTCCTTTTTGTTCGGCACATTTACACGCCTAAAGGCTCCAAAATAATTGCCAACTTTAGCTAACCTTATCACCATATAATTCCCTTATATCCCCTCTTTTGAAAACGTAAAACACATTACAAACCCTAGCACATAAACACAAAATGACGGCAAGGAATTTTACCTCTCTTCCATTTGACCCAACAAGCAAAGCAAGGTTCCCAGGCTGCTGCGATCGTGGTGTTGCTCTCCTTGTTTGTCTCGATCCAGCCCCGAAGCAAAAGCGTCCCAACTCTCTTCAAGGAAACAAGAATCGAAGGCTATGAGTTGGGGTCTTGAAGTTGCGAATCATTTTCTTGCTCTATACTGTTGGTCTCGTTAAGCACAGCAGGTACATGAATTCTTTGTTTTCTTTTCGACACGGCTAGAGTATGTATAAAATCTGAAGTAAACGATCTATCACAAATCATGGGCTGTAACATGCCTTCATTTATGTTTTATCTTCTCGAGTTAAGTGGTAGCCTCGTTAACCTGTTATCATGGGTCGATCATATCTCACGGGTTGTGTGTCTTGTGTGAAATCTTGTCTAAAACTGGTATAAACACAAATAAATATAGATGGGGTGTGCGATCAACATGCATGTTAAATGAAATATAAAACTAGGTGAAAGAAGTGAAGCTAATATGTGTGTTTACATTAGTAGCCTATCATCATGTGGGACTAATTTGCATTCATGTGTGTGGCATACTTACACTTTTAAAAATGTGTCTCGTTAATATTTAGTACATGCATGGGTATTGTTGCCTCATAAACTGCATGAAATCATAAGTATATACGCCTATGTAACTGGTTGGGTCGAGTCTATTGTGGACTATTTTGTGTGTCATTTGTGTGAGTCAAAAGAGGCCATACATGTTGTTTTAATCATGGTCAAGTGATGTTGTCTCGTTAAAATATATGTCTCGTAAGGTCGATTAAGGGTGTCGCATGGTTTTGTATTGAGTCGTTTTATGTCAAGTAAATAATTACAAGGTTTAACCAAGTTACATGTATGTATGTTTGGAAATGAGTCGGGTAGCTATGGTCACATAAGTGGGTTGTGAGTGTATGCATGGGGTCGGGTATACATACATGGTTGTTAGTCTTGTAAATAAATGGGTACAACGAGAATGATAGTGTATAAAAATGGTAAGTGATTTGTTATATAAATGTGTATAGTCTCATGTTTAAAAACCTTTAATTGGGTAGTTTACACAATTAACCCTAAACTTGGAGATTATTATTAACCCTATACTTTGCTAAAATGACATATAAAAACCGTAAGCTATGATATTTGTCGTGTAAAAACTTCAAGTTAACCTATTAGCATTTGTAAAACCCGAGGTTGGCTAATTAATGATTATTACCCTAAAGTATTTTAATTCGGTCAATTACTAAAAATGAGAATACGCTTAATAACTCTAAAAATGTTAATACGGTTTATATGAGCAATAAATCCGTTATGACTTAAATTAACTAATAAGTATTATACGAACCGTAACCCGTGTAGATTCGTTGAAGAAGACGTGGCGTGTTTCCTTGTATTCATTCATTAGTTTTCTTTCCTTTCATTGGCGATAAGGTACAGATATTCTATCCCTTTTCAGTAGGGATTTCTCCTGACTTTTCAATCCTTGACTTTACTTCACTTATGATATCCCTTTGCTATGATTTCCTTATGCTATGATCCTTTTGATATGATTCCGACTTAATCCTTTGATATGATTCTATTCGCGATGATATTAGTTTGTTATGATTATGAACTCATGATTATGAATCATCTGATTATGAACCTCTGATTATGAACCATCTGATATGAACTTCGATATGAACTTTGATATGAACCCTTATGATATGATATGATTATGCTTTGACCCTTCAGTTTGATACCCGAGCCAAATATGTTTCCTAGTCAGGAAGGTAACCTGACCGTGTCATTGATGCACCAATGGCATGACTTTAGTGTGGTTGAGTGATGTTCCACACCGTCCCCATTATGATATGATTATGAGCTCACTATATGTATATGATTTGGCCACTATGTTTCCGGGGCGATGGATGCATCCTAGACATGATATGTTTCGAGGATTTGATCCGTTTGGAGATATATATGGTGAATGATGTCGGGTGCAATCCGCGTCTTCACAATTCCGAGAGCTAGCTACTCCATTTGTTCTTGAGGTCTCCTCCTATTATGTATGGTATTCGAGGTCACCCTCCGAATACAATGGCTACTTATGATATGATATGATATGATATGTTTCGGGCTCGGGTAGATCTCGATAACCCTTACACTTTTGATAAACCTATATTGTACCATCCGTATTCCCCAACGCACCATAATCAGACACTTGTTCATTACTCAATACCCTTATATGATTCACTTTTACCAAGATATAGATACTCCATTACATTGATCATCACACTTTCATTCCGTTACTTTAGACTATGGTTCCATTCACGTACCGGGTTATTATATGTCATTGGATTGATTATGATATTCATGTTTATATGACTACTGATTACTCTGTATGATATGTATGTATGCGATATAAGATTTACCTGTTGTCATATGATGATATGCTATCTTACTGTTATGTGATCCTTTGATTTTTCTGGTAACCGTGCTTGTGTGAAATCGATTATTGATCTGTTTATCTTTTGTACCTCGTTCGATTAATCTCGTGGACTATGACTATCCGTGGCGTCCTTATCTGCTTGTTGTTGACCTGCCATGTTTGCATTTCTGTGTTTCATTTGGTGGGTGGTTCAACTTATGACGTCTAGCTTGTTAACCTGTTTAATATTCCTGCTATGTATTTAATTCATTTAATTATAGTGTTCATACTGTATTCCTATTTGTTACTTGTGACTGCCATGTTTTGACTACCGTTATGATACTGATCATGTCTTCAATTAATGGTTTTGACCTGTGTGAATTGCCATGCTCACTGATTTATTAATTGCTTCCACTTTCCTGTAGATATTTGTTTGGCTTGTATTTATTTTGATTTCCTGAATTGATTGTATGTCATATACGTTGTGTGGATGCTATGCCTGCTATACTTGCTTATGTTTCAGTCTTGTATGTCTGGTTTGTATGTGCTTGTTGATATGTCATCGATGCCTTACTTTGCTTTGTTCTCCTCGTTTCTCTTCATTTTAGATATCTGTATAATGGTGTTCTGCAGGATCCTCCATGACTCATTGATTCCTTTCCATTGCGACCTTGTTATTGTTCCTTTGTTTCGTTTCGTATTTCTGATTTTGTTTAGCTTTCGTTTTGTTATATCTGTTCACTGGGCTTTTTAAGCTCAGCCGCATTTCTTTTCCTGCGGCAGGTTTTTAGGTTTGAAGATGGGCTTGTTGGGCTGAGAGTTGGATCATTTGAGTGGACTAACCATAGTTACCTTCTAGTTGGACTTATTTTGGCGGGCTATTGTTTTGAGATTTCATTTTATCTTAGACATTTTGGGTTGTAATTCTCCTTGTAAGTCAATTGTGATTATGACTTGGTACATTATTATTTAAGACCTCCGCTTTTAAAAATTTACTTGCATGTTCTGATATGACACCATAATGTGACACTTCTACCCTCGTCGGGTTGGGGTGTTACAGGAATAAGGGTATAGTAATAGAATCAAACACACTCGCTCTTGAGGGGGTCACACCAGAGCTAGCACCAGAAGATTTCGTATCCCAAAACTACGAAACATTAACTGCCCTCATGCAAGAGGAAGAGAAGAAGAGATCAGGTCGGAACTTGAAAGCCCGACTCAATTTCGATTCTCGAATACGAGACTTCCCACCGCTACCGTCGAAAGAGAAGCGTGGGAGAGCGACCGCCGACCCCAAGATTCAATGAATCGGGAGGAGAATTGAGGATGATGAGACATCTCACTCGCATCATCCGAGTGAGAGTGATGAAGATGAAAAGCGTAACAATGTCCACACCAGATCGGGTAGCCGCAGAATCCAAGATGATCGGGACGACGCTATTCCCAGTGAAAGTCCCAGTACAAACTCGGAGGACGCTGTCGGTATGCGCCGAAAGAGGAAAAATTCATCCTCGAAAATTCCTCGGACAACGAGGATGGTGAAACCGGACACCGAAGTCCAAAAATGATATAATGACCGGAGGATGAAGATATATCCTCCTTGGCGCCGTCAAAGGTGGATCGTTTACTCGGCGCATCGGTGACTTCTCGAAAGCAAAAGAAGGCGCATGCACCGCCAACGTAAAGACCTATGATGGAACAGTGACCACGATGATCACCTCAAAATTTTTGAATCGGCGACAGTTGAAAATTGGCCACGGCACGTGTGGTGCCACATGTTCAACTCCACACCGGTGGGAAACGCGAACTCGGTTCAAGAAGCTTCCACGCAGAAGCATCAACGGATTCGAGGAATTGAGAAAGGCGTTTCGCCTAAACTTTACTCAGAGGAAGAAGTGCGCTAAAAATCCTGTCGAGCTCGCCAGGGTAAAGCAGCGCCAAGGAGAATCTACAAGCGCATTCATGGAACGCTTCAAAGATGAATGCATGCAAGTTAAAGCATGTCCCGAAGTGTTGAAGATCTCTGGTTTCATGAACGGGATTAACAATCCAGAACTCATCAAGAGGTTGAACGACAGGATTCCTGAAACCTTTGATGAACTAATGAAACGTTCTCGGTCCTTCGTCCAGGGAGAAGCCGCTGCGGCGGATAGCAAAAGGAACCACTCGAACTACCGGTCACAGGAACAACCTGGGAGACAATCCAATGACCGGTAGTAACTGTAATAGAGCTATCGCGGCTGTGGGAGCGGGAGGGATAATGATGATACACCCCGCTAATCAAGACCCGAAGGAAATACTAGCAATGAAGGTGCGAATTTTCCAAGACCGACGCAGATCGCACTCGGAGGATCGGCGCCTGGGAATGGATACTTGATTACCATGCACGAAGGGCCATACCACCAACGAATCGTCCAACTACGCCACTCATCGACAAGATGGTTAAAGAAGGTAGATTGGACCACTTGGTCAAAAACATTAAAGAGGAAAGGATAGACAAAAAGTGGAAACAAGAAGGAGACACCCAAAGACAAGGTCGACACGATCTACATGATACAATCATGGCGGTGAATCACTAGGCGTAAGATCGGCCAAGAATTTTCAAGTGGAAAGGAAATCTCTTTCCACCTTAATCGCGGACAACGCAGGTGGAACCACTCACTATAGAGATAAGCGCGGGTCACGACATCCACCGCATGTACATTGACGGTGGAGCTTCGCAAACATCATGTATGAGCACCGCTTCAAGAGGCTACATACGAAATACGCAATCGCTTAAGCCGGTTAACGACGGCGTTGACCGGTTTTGGTGTGAAAAATATGGCCGATGGGGCAAATAAGACTATCGATCAACATCGGAACGAACAACATTCCGCGACGGCTGGATGGAATTCATGGTGATCAAATCTCCATCGCCATATAATGGCATTATCGGAGACACGGATATCGACTATGCGCGCGATGCCATCAACAACGCGACGGATGCTTAAATTCCCGGTGGAAGGAGGCATTGTCACCCTCTGCGGTGCCACTATCCCACATAGAGAATGTAACACGATTACATGCGAAACGGCACGAATCTCGAACAACGTGCAACCGTAATTCCAAATCAAGGTTGCAATTCACCACGAATACCCGCACTGTGAAATATCCATCGGAGGTTCACCGTCGGACAACCAGCAAGCGGTACGTGCGCGGCTTACAAAAGAACTTGGACATTTTCGCATGGGGCCAAAACACATGACCGAGTACCACGCTCCATAACAGAGCATAGACTAAGAATCCGACAAGGTACTCACCAATCGCCCGGAAGAAGCGTGGGCGGGCTCCAGAGCGCAAGCAATCTGGCGGAGGTACACAAACTTGTGGATGCGGAATTATGGGAAGTCTATTACCATGACCGGCTTTCCAATCCAGTCATGGTAAAGAAGAGCGACGGTGGCGTATGTGTGTAGACTACACCGACCTTAACAAAGCATGTCCACAAGATCGCTATCCATTACCGAGATAGGCGGAAAGTAGAGTCTTTGTGCGGATACCCATTAAAGTGTTTCCTCGATGCATACAAAGGATATCATCAAATACAGATGGCTAAAGAGGACGGGGAAAAAACGGCCTTCCACACAAGCCAAGGCGTTTATTGTTACACAAAATGCCCTTTGGCTTGAAGAACGCGAGCGCCACCTACCTACCGGTTAGTAGATAATGCTTTCAAAAGCGGTGGGCCGCAATCTAGAGGTCTATGTTGATGACCTAGTCATAAAGAGCCATCTTGAAGGTGAGTTAGTACGCGACATTGAGGAAACGTTCAAAACCCTACGAGATCAACATGAAGTCAATCCGAAAAAGTGTACCTTCTGAGACTATCAAGGCATGTTTCTTGGATACCTTATAGAACCCGACGGTATAAAACAATGCCCGAAAAGACAAAGGCGGTCATCGATCTTCCTCACCGCGCGTTGAAGGAAGTCCAATCCATCAACGGAAAGCGGGTCGGCCTAAACAGTTCCTATCCAAGTCGTGAGAAAATCGCTACCCCTTTTCAAGACACTCAAGAAGTGCAAAAAGAAGGGTGATTTGGTGGACCACGGAGGCGTATGGCCTTCACTCGGCTTAAACAACATCCGCAACGCTCCCAACACTTGTTGCACCCGACCGTGGGAAGAGCGATCATGTACTTGTGCTCAGAATCGATGGAGCGGTCGGTAGCGGTGCTACTAACAGATAGGGATTCAAGACAAACCCCATCTACTTTGTAAGCAAAGCGCTCAAGAAGACGGAGATGAATTATAGCGCAATGGAAAAGTTAGTTACGGCATTGGTATTTGTCGCCAAACGATGCGCAGTACTTCCAAGCGCACCGATAGCGATAATCACGCACCAACCGATCAAGCAGATCATCTCCAAACCTGATGCATCAGGCCGACTCCAAAAGTGGAGTGTATTGCTAGGTGAACACAACATCTTTTACAGACCACGTACCTCAATCAAAGGACAGATTCTGGCAGACTTCATCATCGAGATGCCAAACACAGATGAGGTACCCGCCCCAAGTAAGAAGGTACTACAAGATCCATGGATCTTGTTTACCGATGGATCCTCATGCGTGGACGGATCAGGAGCTGGCCTCATTCTCACAAATCCAGAGGGAATGGAATTCACTTACGCACTGCGTTTTGAATTTACAGCGACAAACAATGAGGCAGAATATGAAGCTCTAATCGCCGGACTACGCATTGCAGCTCGAATGGGTGTACGTAACCTGGAAGCAAATGTGGATTCCCGGCTAGTAGCCAACCACGTGTTGGGCGAATACGTGGCTAAAGAAGAAAATATGATTCAGTATCTCGACAAGACCAAGACACTGATTAAAGGCTTTGATAGATTCTCCATCAAGCAAGTTCCTAGAGGAGAAAACCGCAAGGCAGATGCACTAAGCAAGATCGCTTCGACAAGCTTCGCACATCTGTCAAAGCAAGTGCTGGTGGAAACACTGAAAAGCAAATCCATATCGGAGATGGAAGTCTCCACGGTAATAGAGGAGGAAGGTCCTACATGGATGACACCGATAACGGAATTCCTAAACAACGGAATCTTACCCCAAGAACAGAAGGAAGCTCGTAGGATACGGCGCACAGCACAAAGATTCGAACTTCGAGACAACATACTGTACCGACGCTCCTTCCTTCAACCATGGCTCCGCTGTGTAGGACCACTACAAGCAAATTACGTGCTGCGAGAAATCCATGAAGGTTCATGCAGCATGCACTCAGGACCATGGTCCGTTGTGGCACGCGTCATGCGATCGTGGTACCATCGGCCAACCATGCACGCGATCGCGCTGACCTAATTAGGAAGTGCAACGATTGCCAAGTTCACCGACCCGTCCCGCGCCAACCACAGCACGAGCTAACACCAATCACATCCCCATGGCCATTCTACAAGTGGGGTATCGACATTGCAGGACCTTTTCCAGTCGCAGCGGGAGGATTAAAATTCCTCATAGTTGCCATAGATTACTTTACTAAGTGGATCGAAGCAAAAGCAGTGGTAACAATCACTGGCAACCAGGTGAAATGCTTCGTCTGGGAAAACATTGTATGCCGCTTCGGTTTACCTGGCGAAATCATCTCGGACAACGGGAAACAATTCTGCAAAAATCCTTTCAAGGATTGGTGCGAGAAGTTGAACATCACACAGCACTTCGCATCAGTTAAACACCCACAAACCAATGGCTTAGTAGAGCGCGCAAATCGAAGCCTGGGTGAAGGAATTAAAGCGCGCCTGGACAGGCACAAAGGAAGATGGGTGGAAGAGCTCTCGCATGCACTGTGGGCGCACCGCACTTCCATAAAGACCAAAGACGGAAACACCCCTTTTCACTAGTCTATGGAGCGAGCGGTCATACCGGCCAAATTGGAATGCCAACTATTCGCATGCACGAAATTAATGTGGCAACCAATGATGACGAATCTGTCGATTTAGACACGCTTGAGGAAAAGCGGGAACGCGCAGCGATACAGGAAGAGAAATCAAAGTCAAGAATGAAAGGATACTATGATACCAAAGTAAGCAGTGTCTCATTTAGACCAGGTGATTACGTCTACCGCGCTAATGATGCGAGCCATGCAGAGGACACGGGCAAGCTCGGACCAAAGTGGGAAGGACCTTACGAGGTTATTGAAGCATCAGAAACAGGCGCATACAAGTTACGAGGCTTGGATGGTAGAGAGCTGTCGCGCACATGGAACATATGCAACCTCAAGAGGTGTTACCTATAGGAATGGCTACGGCCCAACGCTCCGACGCTCCCGCACTTTACTGAAGTGCCAAATAAACATTCACGTACTTACTTTTTTCATTAGTATAATGTCTTCTTTATTTCTTTCTTATTAAAACTTGCAAGTATCAATAAAACGCCGCGGTTTCTAACTAACTCCGCGACACTTCTTACATTGTTATTTTCATATACTGTATGTTTTAACAATTTTTAATTTTATGCTTACGCGCGTGCATGCACTATCTTAAAACCCACGATGGTAAAAGGATAAGTTAACCTACTAAACAACTTGTTGAATAAGAGGGTTGCAAACCCATCAACACCGGATCACGAGTCCTTGTTAAACACCTTGTTCTCAAGACGTTGGAATAAGCTTTGTGCGCACCCCACGACGGATGCGCAACAACGCACATGTGCACGTTTAACAACTTTGGAACCAAGATACTTGATTCCTTAATTTGGTATTTACAGTACGCTGCATATCATTAACATACACGATTATGATGATACTTGGAAATTTTTTTTTTAAGTATCTTAGGATCTCCATACATGATTATGGATTTCTTGTATTATTCACACTTGCATACACATATAACAACGAATACGTCTTTTACACGAAGACAAACAGACAAGTATGTATGCTACGAATGGCAATGATACAAGATGATTTTTATTAAATAACTACGAGTTATTACCAAAGGTGTGCTGCCTTACAACATATACGCCTACCAACTATTACAACGCTCAATAGATGAGCCACCCACGCGGTTCGAGGTATCTTTGGCCTCGTCAAGCTTCTTCAACAGATCTGAATCCTGCCGAGACACAGTAGCAACACTTACCGGCACCCCATCAGACCTTGGCTGGTGCGCTGCACCAACCCCGCACAAGATTGCTTTTCCCTTGATACCTTTCTTTTGGGCAAGTCTGGTCGCATGCGCTTCCAGTACCTCCTTCAAAGGCACTTCTTTCTCTAAAACAAACGGATTCAAAATATCCCTTGGACGCGCGAAAACATGTACCCGAAGCTGTGAGTCATGGGGTTTCAAGAAGTAATCCGGCTGGGCTTCTGCACCCTCGGCACGATGACGCGCAAGAGTCAACCCTGCCATGATGAAATCTACAGGATAATCCTGATCGCGCTCAAGTTTAGCAATCATAGGGAGCTCTAACGCCTTCATCCTTTTCATTGCAGCGACCAGGTGATCATACGCCTTAGCATCATAATTTGGTACCTCATTAATGGGTACCTTTAGCAGTTCCGATTCATGCAGCTTGTAGGACCTTAGTTTTATCAACCTTATCACTTTACCAAGCAAACCCAACACGTATACAAGTATGCCCACGTGAAACAAACACAAACAAAGCTTAGAAAATAAGATGAGAAAGATGGTGACTTGAAGATATAAAAATCCGTGTATGTTATGAGTAAGATATGCAAACAATAAGTTGTATATTCCTTGAGAGAGAAAATATACACACACACACTTTCAAGCACACCCCTCAAATGACCATTTGAGGGGTATTTATAGTACAAGATATGAAAACCTAAAAGGCTTTCCTATGGGCTTGGCTTGGGCTTTTCGTGGACTTGGGTTTGGACATGGGTTACACGCCATTATTCAATGCTAGCTTAACTAAACTAAAGCCCATTTAGCTTAGTCCAATCCACGAGCCCGTTGACTATTCTATCACGATATCTAACACACGTTACAAAGTTCCTAAACGTGAATGACCATCACTTCTAATAAAACTATTAAGGCTAACAATCTCCCCCTAAGGGGTGGTCATTCAAAAGATGCTCCACTTGATTAGGTCTCTACTTTTCTTGAGCTAGGACTTTGTGTGTAGATATTGAATAGTCTTGATTCTTTGTTCCTTCATGCTTTGTGATCAGATAATGTGGTTGTTTGTCGTTGTCAACTTCGTTGGTTAGGTGTCTCCACGTCATTCTCCACTTCTTTCTCCACCATGCTCACACTTCTATTTGTCTATGAGTTTCCAATGATGTAGTTCTCGAGTCTTTAAACTATGTAGATTCTTTGACATTGATGAAGAATCATCTCCTTTGATTATGATGAGAACTTTCATGTGTTGTTGGTATGAGCATGTGGCGAGTCTGCACGATCCATCCGCTCTGGAGCTTCCATAAGAAGAAAACATAAAACATTGTTAGTAATAAGCGGATTCCGGCACTTACAAGTTTGAATTTCGAGGGTGTTAACAGCATAGTGTGAAAACACGCCTCTAATTCTCACAGAGGCCGTTCTGAACTGGAGTCCCACAAGTGAGATAACGCGATATACCGGTACATCTACATTCGGATGAGTCGCCGAGGTACACCAAGCATCACCCCGCGACAGAGACCGTTTGAGACACACTAAGCGTGATCCACGGAATTACCGAAGTGACTGCTTGTCGGTGGCATTTGATGTTGACCACGGCGGGAGTTTCCATTCAATCATCAAGATCACGTAGTGAAACTTCTCATAAATGTTACGGCGATTGCTAAGATCTGCGTGGGACTCTAGAATATATCACTTGTGTCCTTATTGATGAACAACAAGCGATGTCATGTCAAGTGTTCCTATGAGATCTTTTGATGAATCTCGTGGCTCTAGACTCAATAGTGCATTTTGGTTTTCTGAGCGGAGACTAGGAGAGGGTCTCCTTCTTCAATACCAACGATCTCTAAGAGAAAGTCAATAGATTATGTAGGGTTCGGTGAGAATGAAACAAATCCTTTTAAGAGGAATTGAGTGGCTAGAAGGTTTAGTGCGGTGCGTCATTTGGGTCCATGACGTCTTTGTCTTCAATACCGTTTCATCTAGTGACAACCAAGAGCATATGTATTGAACCCGGTTTCTGCCCTAAGGTTGAATATGGAGGGCTATTTCTTTTCACCCTTTTTCAATACATTTCTTTTTAATTCTTCAACCCCTTCTTTCTCCTTTCTCACATTACTCCTTTTTTTCAATCATTCCTAAGGACTTCTAATTCTAAACTATTGGTGATGTCCTTGGGTAGATCCCTCCGGCTCTGGCGGATCATAGGACGGATTTCCTATCCTTAGTCACCTTATAACTCCATGACTGTCCTATTGTTGCCATAAAACCGTTTTTCATGAAAATGTCTCAGAGTGTTTATGATAGAAAACATGTTTGCAACACTCCGTGAGTTTTGTATTTTCAGAAACACTCCCCTTCACATGTGCTCATAAGTTTTGATGTAAATCGCACATAGAGGGTAGAGTTCGCGTTTTGAATTGATCGACTTTAAATGAACTAGACCGATTCGAGACACGTTTACATCACTAGCGAACTAGCTTGAAATTATTACCCGTCCTGGTCAAGTCCATAGAAAGTTTCTCGAGATGGTACATAATTGCTCGTCAATTCATTGGTTCCGTTTGAGTCGAGCTCATTTGAGATTCAAACCACGATCATTAAGCTTTTTGATCACATTTTAATCACGTCTCCTCCCCCTCAAAAATAGCATATTCGTGATATTTTTGATATCAACGGATTAAGCAAACATTTTAGAATCTTTTGTGGGGAGATAAACTAATTTGGTTTAAGCATGAATTTGGAACATTTTTGTTTTATACTCCCCCTTTAATAAAGCATATTCAATTAAAGGGTTTTAGAGGGAGTTATCTTGAGCACAAAGTATTTTGAAAGATTTTGAAAATCTTTTGAACAATCTTGAAAAGGTGCTCAAGATGATGATGATTTTCACCATTTTTAAATGTAGTGCCTTTGAGCGTACACCTCATTTTTCGATCAAAGCACGAGTTTTGATTTGAAAATAATCAAAAGTCATCATTTCGGTCCGGGTTTCGTCTTGATGTATACGAAAGCCATTTTATTAAGAAATTTTGAGAAACGACATGTTTTAGAAAAAATTAAAGAACTCTCGCTCAAGCATCCGTACATGCCCGTATCATTGTTGAATGACATTTCTAGATACGCATGAGAATATCGATTATACAAGAGACATGTCGTGAAGAATATTTTTGGATTTTAGATTTTATATTGTTTTTGTATTTTTGAAAGTTTTATATTTTTATATTTTGCTTTTGTTGGTTTTCAAATTTTGTATTTTGTTTTCAAAAATATTTATAGCGAAGCTTTTGGAAAATCATTTTCAAGAAGATTCGAGAAGACGTTCTAACTCCTCGGGGTTGGGCTTCGCATTCAATTCGTCGAACTAAATACTCAAACCTTTCTTTTGGAAGGGCTTTTGTTAATAGATCGGCGAGTTGGTAATCGATCTTCACGAAGAATAATTCAACGATACCATTTTCGACGCACTCTTTGATGAAGTGATAGCGGACTCGGATATGCTTAGTCTTTGAGTGATGAGCAGATTGCATGATATGGCTATGGCTCTTTTCGAGTCACAATACATAGGTATTTTATCGAAAGTAAAGCCATAATCTGTGAGTTGTGTTCTCATCCATAGAACTTGAGCACAACACGCAGATAGAGACACATACTCGCCTTCGGGTTGATAGTAGAAAGGCAATCTTGTTTCTTTAACGACCGACACTAGCTTTTCTCCCAAAATTGTGCTCCTCGGATGTACTTTTGTCAGAACTTGATCACTGCGTGGTCCGCATCCGAAAAGGCAATTAGATCAAATCCGGTTCCTTCGGATACCAAAGTCCCATGTGAATGGATGTCTTCGTGCACCGAAGATCCGTTTAACCTCTTTGAGGTGCGATTCGGTGAGCTTTGCACGAAACCGTGCTAATAAGCAAACAACAAAATGAATATCCGGTCGACTAGTAGTAAGATACATGAGAGAACCAATCATGCTCGATATTTCTTGGATCAATAGGTTTCCCAAACAAATCGGCTCCAATTTTGGTGAAGTTACCATTGGTGTTCGACCGAGTCACAATTGTCCATACCATGATTTTTCAAAATCTCGGTTGTATACTTAGCTTGATTTATAAAGATTCCACGAGGGACCGATGTATTTGTAAACCAAGAAAGAATTTTAGTTCCCCATCATGGACATTTCAAATTTACTTTTCATGAGATTTTCAAAATGTTTTGAAAGATTCGGATTAGTGGACCCAAAGATGATGTCGTCCCACATAACCGAACAATCAAAATGTCGTTTTGCATTTTGTGTAAACAAGGTAGGATCAACTGTTCCTTTGGTGAAATTGTTTTGGATAAGGAACGAGGGCGATTCGTCATACCACGCCTCGGAGCTTGTTTTAAACCATAGATTGCGTTTTTAGTTTGTAGACGTAGTCGGATGTTCCAAGTCAATGAAGCCTTACGGCCGACTCACGTACACTTCTTCTTTCGAGTTCCATTCAAGAACGCGGTCTTAATGTCCATCGATAAACCGTGATGTTTTTGTGAAATGCATAGGCCAAGAATATCTGGATCGCTTCAAGTCTAGCTACCGCGCGAATGACTCTTCAAAGTCTATTCCTCTTCCCCTGTCTGTATCCTTTGGCCACAAGACGAGCTTTGTTGCAATTACGCTCATTTCTTCATCCCGTTTGTTCTTCCATAACCATTTAAGATCAATGACTCGAGCGTCAATGGGTCTTGGAACCTTTTCCCACGAGTCATGTAGACGGTATTGAAGAAGTTCCTCTGCATTGCTTCTATCCATGCGGGATCCGCCATTGCCTCGCGAATGTTCTTTGGCTCTAGATTGCTAATTGAGCAAAGGTAAATGCACAAGTCGCAATCGGTGGCAAGTTAGCGTCTCGTCGAATTGGCCTTGAAGGTTCACCAATTACTTGTTCAATTGGGTGGTCTTTTGTCCACTTCGTAGTGTAGGATACCGTTGGTTATACGTGTCACGAGTTAGATGGTTCTCGTAAGCATGAAGAAGATTCACCGATTCCGTAGCAAGCGGGTTTTCAAATAAGTCTTCATCTAACGTTGCATCGTTATGGTTTTGGTTTTGCTCATCAGCTGCGGTAGAGCGGGTGCAATAACTTGAGTAGATGTAGATGATGTTGATGGAGTTGGTGCATTGGTTTCGACCGTTGTAGATGCATCTTACATTGGTGGTGGAGGATGGTTTTGAGCGGGTGCGGCGGAATGATGGTTTGATGCATTTGTCAAGTTCCACCATAGTATTCATCGAACATTAACTCGAAGAAATTCTCCCATTCTTGTTCTTTAGGATTGTCAAGCGAAGTTGATTGAGCTCTTTGAGGTACGAGTCCCGAATCGATGTGTCCAAGTCATCGGTTTAGTGCGGGTTCTAGAGCGAGTCTCTCGAAGCCATTAGTGTAAGTTCGTCAAACTTCACATTCATCGT
Organism: Chrysanthemum lavandulifolium; assembly: GCA_022545495.1. Taxonomy (NCBI): domain Eukaryota; kingdom Viridiplantae; phylum Streptophyta; class Magnoliopsida; order Asterales; family Asteraceae; genus Chrysanthemum; species Chrysanthemum lavandulifolium. The sequence goes on along the minus strand of CM040242.1, from coordinate 287,342,791 downwards.
CTCCATGATCCTCCTAGTTCTCTGTTATACACCCGAATGCCCTCGAGTTATCTCGAATATCCAATGAAGATTCCAATATCACCTTTGCTTTCGCCCAAGATCTTCTCTGTCGTTCGTCGGATAGCACAAAGCGCCAAACACGTGAAAGTAAGAGATATCGGGTTTCGTTGTTCACAAGCTCATATGGGGTTTTATTGAATCTTGGATGGATAAGAGATCGGTTCGAGTGAAACAAGCGATGGCGACGACAGATCGACCCACGAAATAACGGTGCACTAGAATAGATTAGCATTGTGCGGCGCTTCCACAAGAGTTCGATTTCTTCTTTCAACTACCCCATTCTCGCTGTGGAGTCCTAACGGTGATGTCCGTGAGTAATTCCAACATCTTCAAAATAAGTTCTTAACTCACGATTAGTGAATTACGTGCGTTTATGCATTCTTACAACCCTGCGGAGTTTGAAGAAGTACTTGAATGCGTTTCAAAAGGTGATGATGATGCACGGTGCTTCGTCTTTTGATCTCGAAACTTAATCCATGTATATCTTGAATAATCATCGGCGATAACAAGAATATACTTTTTCCGTTAATGCTTTCAACTCTCATTGGGCCACATAAGTCCATGTGCAACATATGCAACTTTGCTTCGAACTAGGTACGGATTGGGTTTATATGATGCTCTTTTGCTTTTTCCTTGTTCACATGATGGACATAAGTGATCCTTGGTGTATTTGAACTTTGGAAGTCCATTGACGATGTTGTCTTTGGCAATTTTGTTGATGGTGTCACAATTGAGATGGGATAACCGTCGTGCCACAACCAGGATCGAGTTCGGATGCTCGTGTCATAAGACATATTGGTGATGAAGAGGCCATTTTGTTGATGTCGATAGCATACAAGTTTGTATCACGATTCCCGTTAAGAGATCGATGCCATCCAAGTTTCGACGAAGCAAGCATTTTCCTAAAGCAACCTCTAAATCGCATCACGAACCGCCCGACCGAGAACAAATTGTGTCCCAACCCTTGGACATAGTAAACCCGAGTGATCAAATAATTTCCAAACGGTAGATCTCCATAACCCATGATAGCTGCTACATGATCATTTCAAACGTCGGTTCCCATGAATTTCGATTTAAATTGATCGCCAGCCTTCAGATTCCGGTCATGTGCTTGGAGCAACCCGAGTCGACGATCCAAAGACATATTTCGATAACACGCCAATCACGTAAGAAGAAGATTTTGGAAACCGTTTTGATTTTGGTTCCTTTGGGTTAGAGGTAAAATCGATCACACTCATAGAAGTCATCTATTGGTAAGGCAGTGCATCACTCATTCTTCCATTCTCGAGTGTGAAAGTTCTACCGTGGGTTTCAAATGTCATCCCTAAAGTAAACATTATGCTCCCTATCGGTAGTGTAAAGCCTAAGTCTCGCGACTAGTCTTCCTATTCGTTTAGCATAAGTTCGTTTGGGAACATTCTTCTTAACAGCTTAATAGTCTCATTCTTAGAAACACAATCATCATGAACATTAGTTAAAGATTTCTTGCAAGTTAAACAAACAGATTCAATGATTCATTAGACTTAGCAAGTTTCATAGGTTCATTACATTCGGATGAAATGTCTTTCTTATTACAAAGCGGTAAATTCCTAGGGTGTTCTTCTACTTTCTTCTCTTTATTCAAGCGACTACTCTTAGAGGCCGGTGAGACTCTATTGTTCTTTGTATTGCTCTTAGGCTTTAGTCTGCTGCTCCTAGAGGTGCTTTCTAGTCTGTAGAAGGTGAGGCACACTCATTAGGATTCACATTTTATGAAGGGAGGTGGTTTCACTATCCTAGTCTCTTTAGATGTGGAGGCGCGCGCATTAGTGGTACTCATCTTAAAAAGTCCAGTGCTAAAACTTTTGGTTTCTCGATAACCGCTTTTCCTTATCAACATTATGTTTAGGTCGGGCGGTGGAGTGACCGGTTTTGATGAAACAATTTTCTCATTGACTTTTGGAGGAGGCATAAAGCAGTACATTTTGGTTTGGAAACGGTTTGGGAACATTTGCTTTCTCCTCGGTCAATGGTTTTGTAATCACAAGATCCACTACCTTTCCTTTTGACTTTCCATCCGAGCCCTCAAAAGATCATTTTCGCTTTCATGTCATTGTAGGCACGCTCATACGACAATTTTTCATACTTGCATTCCTCGGTTTCTGATCAAGTTGTTTAAAATATGAGATATTTTCTTTTCAAGTTTCTCGAGTGCTTTTCATATTTTGAAACAATTTCGAGGTCTCGATCGAGTCTTTCATGATCTTCAATGAATATGTTTGCAAAATGATGGACATAATATCGATGAGTCGAACATCTTGAAGAGAGTCATTTGAATTTTCCAAAACTTTGATTTGTTCAACACGGTCATTAGCTTGCTTTACTGTGGATTTATGGTCCTTGACAAAGTCGCTTATTTCTTTCAAAACGCTTGTTCAAAATGAATTACCCTTGCACCGATGGCATTCACCGAGGGCAATTTGAGATTCAAAAACTTTCTTTGTTCGATGTCAAAACTAGAGAACCGGTTGTTAGGTGTAATAGTGGTTTTAGTTTTAACGATGTCTTGAAGATCCACAATTCTAGTTTTCACATTGTCTAAAATACTTCTCGCATCACTTGTGTTAAAAGGATTGTTTGAAGACATTTGTTCAATGTTCGAAAGAGAATTTGAGACAACCACCGGTTTTGAAACAGTTTTGAAACAGTGTTGACTCTTTGTTTGAAACACTTGTTGTGATGGAGAACTTTGACTTTTACGTTTGATTAACAAAAGTAATTCCGTTAATTTTGTTCCATTTGTCATAATCAATAGGTTTGATTTCGGATTCTTTTGTTTCATTTTGATCTACTCTCCTCGATAGTTCTAACGTTTCAAGAGAATCACGAACAATTATGGGTTTATGCAAAACATTTCCATTTTTAACACATTAAGATTTCGAGCTTTCTTGAGGAGCGAAGAAGGTCGTTACCAAGTGCCATTCTATTATTAGTATGAAAACGCGGATTTACTTGATTAGAAAGCATCTTGATTGTTTGAGCGAGAATGACCCGTTTAAGAAGCAAATTTTCCAAAGTTTGGATTTTCTCATTTTATCAAGAATTTCATCAAGAAGAGAATCTTCTCGTTTTGAAAATCGGTTATCAATCGCTTCTTCTCTTTTCAAGATCGAAAACTTTGCCTTTTGTTTAGAAAGTTGGTCATGTAAGTCGAAATTTCCTTGTTTAAAGATTTAATTTTCAAGTTCAAATTCACATCGAGTGTGTTGTACTTGATTTGCAAAGTTGTTCTTTAGAAACCAAATTTCGATAACCAATTTCTAATTCGATTCTTTGTTTTCCGAAATTCAAAGGCTTTTATGTTCTCCTTGTAACTCTCAAGCTCGGTGGTCAATTTAGCATTCGCGGCCTTAACATCGCGATTGACCTTTTAACTTTCTCAATTTCAATGCCACAGTTGTTGATTAATGATTCAAAATAAGCACGAGTTTCCTCATCGGTCTCGAGATTTTGTGCCACACGTCTCCACTAGGATCCACATCCGAGTCTCGAGTTAGTATTGCTACAACTCGGATTGTCCGTATGTATCATAAGTAGGTGCCGGTGTCACGAAATCTTGTTCGATTATGAGTAAACACATCAAATATGACATTGTTATAGCATGGATCAATGATTGGTACCTCGACATCTGCGTTGGCGTCATAGGCGGAGGTGAGTCGACTCCGTGTCATACTTAGCTTCCTCAAGATTTGCCATGAAGATGCAATTAGCATTGAGTTCCTCGAGGTCTTCCAATTCATCCACAATAGCGAAAAGTCATTTTCCTCGGCACTCAACGTAACCCGCATCTAGCTTATCTCGCTAACAAAGCGACTTTCGAAGAAAATCACCATTCTTCTTGTGCGGTTTAGTGGGACGGTTTCTTGCCATGTGACCCACTCCTTGACGTTATAACACGTGTCGATTACCACGATTCACATTTCCATAATTCCCAACGATCGGGCGCAACATTCCATTCGATTTCCCATCGCTTATTCCCAACATTCGACCCATCGATTACCACGATTCGAACCGCTGATTACCCATGCGAAATCCAAGAGCATATCCTCGATTCCCAATAACTCCAACCATTTGACCTTGATTACCCATATTCACACCCTACCGTGCAACTTGCCCGCTGCGAGTGTTTGATGAAATCCTTTGGTTGTTGTTAGTTGGTGTGGAATAGCGACCTCAAATGCTTTACCCAAGAATGCAAATGCTTGAGACAAAGCTTCTTCTTGTTCCATTTCAAGATCGGTGATTCCTTGTTCACGTAATGTTGTTGTTCGGTGGATAGTTTTGTTGTTGAGGGATGTATTCTCGCAAGTTGTTGTTAGTGGAAGATGATGAAGGTTGTTGTTGTGTATTCACCGGAGTTTGAGTCTTTGCAATGAGTGCCAATGGATCATGATTCTTTGCTAGTCTTTCTTGCGACTTCATTCACTTCACTTGATTTTGTTTCGTAAAATCGTTGAGTTGATCAAAGTTCACTTGATGTAAGTCTTTGTTTGGTTGACAATAGTGACATATCGTCCCATTCTTCCGGTAGATTGTTCAAGAACTTGATGTTGCTCACGATAGTTCGGGTGTCAACTTGTTTCGATCGACTCATTCATTAAAGTGCATAACCTTCCATAGTAGGATTCGATGGATTCTCCCGGAGTAGATGTAAACTTCTCCCAAGCGCTTAGCAACTTGTTCTCTGTGTCTTGTTGACCAATTTACATTCCATGACAAAGTCGTCTAACACGTTCCCACATATCGAAAGCGGTTTCACAACCGTCTCTGAAAGAAAAAGATGTCTCTTGGTAAACCCGGTTGGACAATATGAATTGCCATGTCATCCGCTTGACTTTCTTGATCCTCTTGAGTATTCCGATTCTTTTGAAGACGAAAAAATGGTGGGGTGGGAGGTGTTGCATCAGCATTTCGTGGTCTTGGACTTGTCGAGGTATGAAGGGTCCATCCTGAATGGATTTGATCATCAATTTTCCATTAGGTTTTGTCTTGATGTAACAAAGCATTCGACTTGTCCATTGAAGATAACCACCTTTTTCCAACATAGGAGGTCGGTTTTCGGCACCGGCTGCATGAATGTCTTGTTGAGTTGCTATAGATGAAGGTATGATATGATAAAGTTGATGTAGGATCGATTCAACGATAAAGGAGTTGTGGTTGATGAAGATTAAGCTCAGTTGAGGTGTTTCCGAAAGTCGTACTCGTAAACTCGGTTCTCAAAAAATTTTCGCCCAAAATTTGAAATTCACTATACAAATCAATTCTAAGGTCGTATGAAAAATTTGAGTTATGACAATTTTGACGCAAAATTTGACCCGAAAAATTTGAATTTAGGCCCAAAAATTTGAATTTTGACCAAAATTTTCTCGCTTAAACCAAAATTTGAATTTCGCGTAAAATTGAACGTTTAGTCTCCTCAAAAATTTAAATTTTACTCAAGTTTTCCCGCCAAAAAAACTTTTTTTTTTTTTTTTTTTTTTTTAAACTTATGCGTAGAAAGAGCTTAGGCGTAGAAACACAAGTTACGAGTAGACAAGGCTTATGAGTAGGATCTTATGCGTAGGATCTTAGGCGTAGAAACCTTATGCGTAGAAACCTTAAGCGTAGGAACCTTAAGCGTAGAAACCTTAAGCGTAGGAACCTTAGGCGTAGGAACCTTATGCGTAGAACCCAACTTACGCGTAGCAAAAGTGCTTACGCGTAGGAATAGCTTACGCGTAGGAATGGCTTACGCGTAAGAATGGCTTACGCGTAGAATCCAAAAATCCTTTACACTATCACAGTGTAAAAGATATCCAAAAGTCGAAGTGTTCCACAAACTTATCCAAGTGAGGGAAGCACCGAGTCACCGTTATAGCACGAAGATTCTTCACCAAAAGTTACGAGTAGAAAACTTATGAGTAGTTGACTTTCTTACAGTAGAACTAGGGTTTTGACTTACTCGTAAAAATTTCCAATGATTCAAACAATTTCGCTTGCACGGATAGCCTTAAAACACTCGAATAACCCAAAATGTTGACCTTTTTCACCCAAAGTGCCTAGAAAAGTTACGGTAGAAATGACCAAAGAACCAAAACGAGCTCAAAACTTAACCAAAACGCGTAAAGCTTGAACTTTTGCAAAAACTTAAACTTTAGCACCAAATAAACCTTAAACCACAAGAATCTTGAATTTTAAGTGCAAAATTAAAGCTTTAAGCGTGACAACGTTTATAACAAAGCTACGCGTATCAACCTTCAAAACAAACACAAACACTCCTAAACCATTGTTAGGCGATTGATACCAATTGTAGGACCTTAGTTTTATCAACCTTATCACTTTACCAAGCAAACCCAACACGTATACAAGTATGCCCACGTGAAACAAACACAAACAAAGCTTAGAAAATAAGATGAGAAAGATGGTGACTTGAAGATATAAAAATCCGTGTATGTTATGAGTAAGATATGCAAACAATAAGTTGTATATTCCTTGAGAGAGAAAATATACACACACACACACACTTTCAAGCACACCCCTCAAATGACCATTTGAGGGGTATTTATAGTACAAGATATGAAAACCTAAAAGGCTTTCCTATGGGCTTGGCTTGGGCTTTTCGTGGACTTGGGTTTGGACATGGGTTACACGCCATTATTCAATGCTAGCTTAACTAAACTAAAGCCCATTTAGCTTAGTCCAATCCACGAGCCCGTTGACTATTCTATCACGATATCTAACACACGTTACAAAGTTCCTAAACGTGAATGACCATCACTTCTAATAAAACTATTAAGGCTAACACAGCTTCTCTACAACCTCTGCCTTGCCGCGCTCCAGAGCGTACTGAACTACTTCCCCAAAGGCATTAACCACTTCTGGTGACTCCAGGGTATTAAGTGCGGCAAGACGAAGACCATGACCCACGAGCCACCTGCGCTCAGTTATAGTAGACATCAGCTGAGGATACAACTCGTCGTCGTACTCAATGCTGAGTTTGCGCAGTTTTGCCTCTTGCACCTCCAGTGCATCTTTCACAGTAGCACAGAATCCTTCAAGTTGGGATGTCATCGCATCTTTGCCCTTCTCAAGGTATTTAAGTACCCAGTGGCACGCAGACTTGTACCCGCAACATCTGCGCTCTTGATTTATTTGGCACATCGCCATTTTTCTTCACCGCTTCGAGCGTCTGGCGCTCGGATCCTTTGCTCGGCTTGGCGCTATCCACCGCGCCGGTGCTCGCCGATTGCGCCTCCGGAACGCTATTGTCTAGTCCTTTGCGAATCTTGACTATCCCCACGAAACTCGGTCTTTCGACTTCACGATTAGCGGCTCGATGTGCGAGACCGCACCAACTCTTCGACCAATTGCTCTATGGGTGCATCTACATCAGACAGGTATTCATCGTTCTGACTATGTGGCTCCGAATGTGCTGAACGTGCAGGACTAGCCTTGGGGGGTGACTCTACAATCTGCTCCACCCTGTGTACGTTCACCAGAGAAATGTTAGACTCACATATAACACAACTGGCGCATCAACCAAAGAAAAAAACATATATATTGAAGGCATCACTTACTGCGGTTCCGCGATATTAGCCGAGGGGTGCGAAGACGCTTCATCAGTGGACGATAACTCCACAGTGTGGATCATGTATGCGTTTTTCCTTGAAGTGCCTGCGCCATCATCTCCTCGTGTCCTTTTGCGACTGAGCCCAGATTTCTGTTCTTCTTCCTCTATAGGGTGAGGCACAGCTACGGGTGGTGGCTGCGCCACAGGGGAAGGTACTCTGGGATTTGGAATGCTTTGCAGTGGTGTCGCCTCCACTGCGACCGAGGAGCTAGTTCCTGTTTCCCCTACATTCAGCTCCATGGTACGCCCTGCGGTAGCAGCTAGAATCGGCTCCTCATCATCCTTCAAGGGCCGTACTCCTGTCTTTACCTCTACGGGCTTTGCTAGCTGTACTACGGTGAATAGATCCATCTCTGCGCAATACAAGACAACATACACATAGGTTATATAATGCGCGAAAAAAATTGAAGAGTGCTCTTACATTATTTACACACAGAGGTACGGAGGAATAAGTACCCACCCTGGCCATTGGCGTCTAAGAAGATTGGGATCTCATCTTCGGGACCGAAATAATTACTACCGATTCCATGTGTACCAAAATCCCTCGGGATAGGCACTAATGGGGATGCGGTTAGCATTTATCGATTCGCATCCTCGGCGATATAAGACCGAGCAAGGGCATTCATCCTCTCTAACGCACCGGGTATAAAAATCATAATTCTAGGAAAGCACATATCATCTACCCGTAAGAAATACTCCTCCGGTTCCTAAGTGAATCTAGTTTATCCGTAACACAAGCAACCTACCAAAGACGCTTCGCGAAAGATACCAACCCATGTGCCCACGTAGTGTGATAAAAGGCACGGAATAAGTGGATGGTGGGGTTAATCACCAACAAACGGCAATTTACCTCAAAATTGGTAATTTTGGCCGCACTGTCTGATGGTAAGCTGCGATATGTGTAGATTATAATAGTTTAACACGTCGCACAGAAAGCGTGACAGGGGCACACGTTGATTCGCGAAATCGAATAACCGTGTATATACACCCACTTTCCCTTCGGGGAAGTCCGCAATAGTTGCTCGCGCACCCGGAACAACCGGATGCACATCCAGGGGTATAAAGTACTCCGAGGTGAATTCCATCAGATCGATCACGGTGAGGTCGGAGGTGAAGTCAGACAACTGTTTAACCATAGTGTTATTATTTTTTGATAAAGTGCACGCGCGGTTACCTTTGTGGTAGGCTATTTTCTGGATTGCAACTACAAGAATGCTTTAACAATGGCGGATTGAGTTTTACTGTGAGAAACACAGTGAAAATGAAACGGTAGGTTATATAGTTTTTCGGATCCACGTGATGAGAGACACGTGGACTCCACCAACCCTAATTGTGTGGTTGAGATTGCTTGATGGGACACGGGTGCAGTAACTTTCATGTGGTACTAAAACATAAATAGGTTTCAGAAAAGCAACCTCATATAGACATAATACCAGAGTTGGCAATCACAAACCGTTCATTCAATAACAGGTCCAACTAGTTATACTGGTAGACCAGTCACGTTGATATGGATCATCATAAGTTTCAGAAAGGGGTTGAAATGGGTAAGTTATAGAGTTTGGATAGATCATTTACGGGTCACAGACGATTCACTCACATAGTGGAATACAAACACCGTTTACTTTTCAATCCCGTCATAACTGATGACGTATAGTCTATATCCGGGTCACGAACCCGACTAAATTCCAACACTAACTTAGCCCGGTACGAACTGGGCTACGCTGATTAGATGTTTGGGCTCACGAAAGCCCAAGCCCAAATCTATTTACGGAATAGATATTGGATATCTCCTGAAATATGGAGATAATCATTCCCAACCGACTTAGGCGGGATACGCCGAAGGTTGAGGAACACGGAACCAACAAGGATTCCGTGTGTATATAAAGGGAATCCCATCCCTCGTTTAAGGTACGATCTGAAACCCTAATTCTCCTTTAACCCTAAACCGATTACTTACTCTCACGCCGGAGGATAATCGTGGGAGACAATCCCACGGTAAGCCTAACGGTGTCTTTTGTCTCTTAGTGCGCAGGTCTCAAGCAACAATCCTCAATTGGTACGAGAGCCGAAGCCCCGAACAAAGAACGTCCAACTTTTGTATCAACAATAACAGTGATCGTCACCACTTCAGCCACCAACGTATGTGTCGACGTCGTCTGTGGCTGTGGGTAAGGCACCACGGTCTTAGGGAACCATTAGATATTTTCCTTATTTATGTACATTCGCTTGGCTTACCATGTTCCTTATTTTGATAGTAAACTTGCTTTCGAGTAGTCTATGGTATTTATAACTTACCATTTATATAAGTTAATTTGTTAAGAAAACAATGAGTTGCTTTGCACCTATAAATTAGCGAGACTATCTCATCTAAAAACATGTAAAAAACGTAAAAAACCGTTTAGTCTTTTGGGTTATGAGAAGAAGACCACAATATCCAGCTTTTATAGTCCAGACCAATAGCTTTCCTTCACTTGACTGATAGAGTCCTCCAACTTTTACTCTTGCCACTTGATGCCAATAGCCCAAACTTAACACAACTGTAACTAACAAGTGTACACAATAAGTCCCTAAACAAATAAAAAACCAGAATAAGATTATCTTTTCATCACCCTCCCTTAATCGTATTCTAGAATAAGTCAATAAGATTAAGTTTAGAACATGGCAAGCTATGTTGCTTTATATCCAATCCTTTAGTTAGAACATCTGTTATTTGATTAGCAGTGCCTATTTTAACAGTTTCAATTGCCCCAGCAATAATTTTTTCCCTTACAAAATGTAAGTCAATTTCTAAGGGTGCGTTTAGTTGAGGGAAAACACCCTTGTCTTCCACAAAATATTTTGTGGAAAACAAAAATCGCATTCAGATTAGTGTTTTCCAATAAAATTCTCTACATAACACAAAATTCCTAATTCCAACTTTAATACACAAAACTACAAAACACTTTTTTTTGTTTTCACCTATTTTCCTTTAAAATACCCCTAATCCGTTTTCGTCCATTTTAATACGGTTTCGTCGGTTTTCTTCCGTTTTTATACGTTTTAGGCAGTTTTATACGTTTTTGTCTTTTTTTGTCCGTTTTCGTCCGATTTTTTACATTTTCTCCGATTTTTTCGTTTTCGTCTATTTTTTTACGTTTTTGTCCGTTCTTTTACGTTTTCGTCTTTTTTTTACGCTTTCGTCTGTTTTTTTTTTTACGTTTTCTTTTACGTTTAGGTCGTTTTTTTTTAATGTTTTCGTCCGTTTTTTTATGTTTTCGTCTGTTGTTTTACGTTTTCGTCTTTTTTTTTTGTTTTCTTCTGTTTTTTACGCTATCGTCCGATTTTTTACGTTTCCGTCCGATTATTTATGTTTTCGTCTCGTTTTTTACGTTTTCGTCTTTTTTTTTTACCTTTTCGTCCAATTTTTACGTTTTCGTCTGTTTTTTTTACGTTTTCGTCTGTTTTTTTTTTATGTTTTCATCCTTTTTTTACGTTTTAGGCCGTTTCCTTACGTTTTCATCCATTGTTTTACGTTTTAGTCTGTTTCTTTACATTGTCGTCTGTTTTCGTCCATTTTTTTATGTTTTCGTCTGTTGTCACACCCTCGCCGGAGGCGGAAACACGAGGTGTAACGGAAGGGAACATAAGCAAAAGATAATAGAACATACCAACGTTAATATTTAAAATAAGGAATACACCATTACAATACCAGTTTAGCCGTCATCGGCAAATATATTACAAAGTTTAGTTCCCAAAATATTGAATTCTATTACATAATGATTTGTAGTGACAAGTGAAAACTTCATTATGCAAGACCTGGTAGAAAAAGCTTACTAACGATCACCTGAAATGCATAAGAGAAAAACGGATCAACTATGAAAATAGTTGGTGAGTAAACACGTTTAGCAAAATAAGAAAACTCGTAAGAAATATCCAAAGCTTTCGGTCGACGAAAATGGTCCACAAAGCAAAGGCATTGTAAATCCACTCAGTTCCAAGTTTCGCCCATACAAAACTTGCAACCTGTGTGTTCACAACCCACTGCCAAAAGTAGTATGTCTAATAGTCAAGTATAAGCGGTCATAATAGTTCACAATAAAGTACCACGAATATAATAATTCAAGGATGCTCCGAACATGGGAGACTTTGCACTGCTCCAACAAGGGAGACTCCTTTGTCACTCGACCACCTAGGCGAGAATTATTGAGAACGCTCCACCAATAAGGCGAGACTTCATAGTGATGCTCCGAACATGGGAGACTTTGCACTGCTCCAACAAGGGAGACTCCTTTGTCACTCGACCACCTAGGCGAGAATTATTGAGAACGCTCCACCAATAAGGCGAGACTTTGCACACTCCACCGATAAGGCGAGATTTATTGAGAACGCTCCACCAATAAGGCGAGACTTTATAGTGATGCTCCGAACATGGGAGACTTTAGGTCAAGGTCATAACATGTACGGTTCAATAAGTTCAAGTAAGGCATTATTTCATAATTAAATTCAAAGATTTGTTTCAAGTTCATAAGTTCTAGTCAAAAGAGTTCACAAAAGTAAGATCCAATTTAATTCAAGTATGATTCATGCATTCATTTCAAAATATAGTAAAACGGTAAGAAGGGGTGTGATTACTCACTCGATGGCTGGAATGATGACAAGAGTGAGTACACCGAGGTATAATGTGATGTGTTAACCGGGACCTATTACGAATGATATGATATGCAATGAGTTGCAATGTAATGTTATGCATGCATTTCGTATGTTATTTATACCATTAGCGAGTTTTGAAAATATTACTAATCGTCGAAAAATACTCTTTTGACGTCTTGACCCTTCAAAAATCACTTTACAAGTTTTTACGTCAAAATGTCATCCTACAATGGTTTCGTAATGATTTATGGTGGAATTTTCACTTTTCGTCGCAAAACAATGTCGTCGGAATTTTCATGAAAGTGATAAAAATGGCTTCGAAAAACTAGTCGTAAAATGGTGTACGTCGATCGTTAGAGAACGAACTCGACGGTTTTGGAAAGTTTGTATCGAAATCTAGAAGTTTCAGTTCAGGAGTTTTCGTCATAAAGGTCTCGAACATAGAGATAATAAGGGTTAAAGATAGTGATTTTGGCTAATTGTGGTGTAAAAAGTGAGTTTCGGCCAAGTTTGAACATCCGTAAATAATTTACTACAACTCCGCTATACAAACGGCTTGTCGTTTTGAAAAATATGCTCGGTGAACTTGATTTTACTAGAAGACATTTCGTTCCAAAAGTTTCAAAACCTTGTTAAAACAGCCCTCAACATGGACGTTATACCACCGTAACACTTGTATCGTAAAATAATATAGTTTTTCGAAAATAATAGTTACGGCAAGTTTATGAAAACGTGCATATCTTTGTCGTTTCAAATCCGTTTTCTACGTATAATACGTCCTTAGCTTCGTATCGAAGTAAACTAATATATTTTTGATAAGTCGAAATAATTTGTGAAGCTTAAGGCTCGTTTTTGACCCGTACAAGAAAAATATAGTATGCTGAAAATTCTGAAAATTATATTTTTCGTCGTCAAACTTGTAAAATCCATAACTTCTTCGTTATAAGTCCGTTTTTATCCGTTCAAGCGGCCACGGATTCGTTTTAAAGTATATTTTCTAAATATCAAGGCCAAAAAGTCGTGCCTACTGTCGGTTTTTCCAGAAAATTAAAACAAGGACAGAACCTATTTTATAGTTATCGAAAATAGTATTTCGCGGACAAAATCTATTCTAATCCCTTCAAATCAACTCCAAAACTAATCTAATCCTACCATACACCTTCTTAGGGTGTCATGGGTTCCTAGACATCATCAAGACCAAAGTATACCAAGGGATAATTATAGGATGACTTTATATATATTTATCTCTAAAATCATGTAAAATGGTATAAACAACACAAGTCTTGCATGTTTGCTCCAAAAATGAAAAGATACATATGAAATGAAAAGGAAACATGAAAAATGAAAGAAACATGCTTACTAGTTAAAATGATGAGGTGCAAGTAACAAGGTTTAGCCAAAACACTCTTGGTTTTTATTTCAAAACCTAATAAAGAGTGTGATCTAGATTGTTAAAACACTTGAGCTAGAAAAATTTAGAGGATCCCTTGGAAAACCTCATATGGCCGGTTCTTGAGGAGAGCAAAAACAAAGAGAGAAAGTTTTCTTGACTTGATAAAATGAAGTGAATGAATAAGATGAATGGAAGTGTAGACTTTTAATGTTGAGTATAACTTTTAACAATCAAAGAAAAATATCACCAACTATACCAATCAATAAATGCATATCCTTACAACTTTGAAAAATTTGAGGTTGAATGAATGAGAAGTGTGAAATAAGTTAGTTTAGTAGAAAGTTGCAAGTTGATAAAACAAATATCTATGACAAGAAGACATAAAAATTTAATGAAGGAAGGGGGGGGCGTGGCTTATGTAAAAAAAAAAATCTCATAGTTGGTGACTCTTGTTTATAATATAAGAGTTATAATATGTATATACTTGTTGTTGTAAGAAAAGTGTAAGTAACTTGTGTAGGAAAATGTAACTTGTAAGATAAATGGTAACTTTTTGGTACAAGTGAATTTTTAATAGATCAAAATAGAATATAATGAAATAATAAAAATTGTAAAAATACATTCCTTGTGAAATTTGAGTGATAAAATAATTACCGAGTAGTTTTTAAGAAAAACGTCGTAATAATATAAATTTAACGATTTATGAAAAAATAAATTTAGAACACTAGGTAAACTCAAAATATAGTTTTTATAAACTAAATGTAAGTATAAAAATATGTCGGGATCATTTTTGAAAGTAACGGATTAAATACTCAAAATAATAACTCACGCGATAACGTTTATTTAATATAAAAATTACGCGGTTAATGTGAAATGAAAAATCATGAATGAACTAACATGATGCATATTTAATTTAAGAAATGACCGGAATTAGAGAATTGTGACATTCTTCCCATGTCGGTGAATCACGTCCCGTGATTCGATTAACGATACTATGGTCCGAACCTCGACAAGAGTTCTAAAAGTTCATGCTCGTCGAGCAGTCCTAAATGATCATATCAATGCCCATGCGCATGTGTTCCCCATTCAACTAAGTGCGTGCCCGTGATTAGATTGGATAGGGTAAACTTGCCCAATATCGAACGTAGCTCTCAAAAGACCTTTAGGTAGTCGATTCTAATTTAATCCCACAACTCATCAAACAAGAACTGTCACTAGATCAAGCTAGGAAACAAGTTGTTAGAAAGATAGGAATCAACATCCTTGAATGAAGTCTTTTGAAAGATTCGCTCGATATTGGATTTGCTTACACAAATCAAATCAAATCAACAAAATATATAACAACTAAGGTCGATATCAATAGGTCTCAAATTAATCAATGTCGTGAATGTGGTAAAGATTGGAAGGAAGTTATGCACTCAAAATTATGTCGCACAGAAATAAAGTGGCTGTTCAAAGGAATGTACCCGTTACGCGTTGCGGGCTTCCTCGGTACCGGATAGAATGCTCGACCACGCGGGAGGAATTTCAATGTTCGATCTTGTGGGCCTTCTATTGCCAACGCCAGTTTGGACGATTACCTCCTTGATTGGGAGTTCTTTTCAAGATTGGACAAGTATTGCGAAGGTGATCTAGACTTCCGCACTTCGTAACATGCTTTTCTCATCCTGATTCCCGCCTGTTTGAGCAATTTCGCACGGTGACCCGTCTGTCCACATTTTCCGCACCTTCGGCGGTCTCCGAGTGATGATAATTACATCGAGTGCACAAAGGATGTGGACCGCATATCCTTTGCGCTCGGGTGGTCGCCCATAGTTCCGGGTTATTCGCCGCCTCTTGTTTTGCCGATTCGGTCTCGGCTTCCGGTGATCCTCCCGCCGCTTTCGTACATAGTCGTTTGCTTTTGTTAGTTCTCCGGACTGATCACATCATTTGTCAAGCGATCGCCATACTCACGTACGCGTTGTTGTCCGGATTGTCATTGTTGTTTGGGTTGCCGTTGTTGTTGCCTCCCGAGCGTGTGTTTCTTGCGACCATGATCCTGACAAAGGACCAAAACATCGGGTTGAGTAAACGACATTCGAACGAAATCGATGAGGTGCGAGCGGTGGTAATGTGTTATAGTGATCGAAACATGACAGGAACGGAGACATGCTATGTCTAACAAGTCGAAAGATGGAAAAGAGAAGATATGAACAAGGTACGGTAATGTAGACGTGAACGTAAAAACATGCCATGCATACCCACCCGACCAATGCAACTTCAGGTGACCAGACTCTAAAGACTCGACTAAACATGATTTAAAACTACTACTCTTATCATTGCATGGTTCTTCATAAATTAGACATAGTTGATCAGGCTATGTATAATTTATGATTAACGATGCAACGATAGGACTAGATGACTCGGATGATGTTCAATGTTTAATAAAATAAAATAAAAATTTTTCCGGTTATAGCTGTGATTTTTATTTTTGAAAAATCGGCATTCTCTATAACCTTTGGCTCGGTACCAATCATCACACCTCCGGAGGCGGAAACACGAGTGTAACGGAGGAACATAAACAAAAGATAATAGAACATACCAACGTTAATATTTAAAATAAGGAATACACCATTACAATACCGGTTTAGCCGTCATCGGCAAATATATTACAAAGTTTAGTTCCCAAAATATTGAATTCTATTACATAATGATTTGTAGTGACAAGTGAAAACTTCATTATGCAAGACCTGTAGAAAAAGCTTACTAACGATCACCGAAATGCATAAGAGAAAACGGGTCAACTATGAAAATAGTTGGTGAGTAAACACGTTTAGCAAAATAAGAAAACTCGTAAGAAATATCCAAAGCTTTCGATCGATTTAAAATGGTCCACAAAGCAAAGGCATTGTAAATCCACTCGGTTCCAAGTTCCGCCCATACAAAACTTGCAACTGTGTGTTCACAACCCATCGCCAAAAGTAGTATGTCTAATAGTCAAGTATAAGCGGTCATAATAGTTCACAATAAAGTACCACGAATATAATAATTCAAGGATGCTCGAACATGGGAGACTTTGCACCGCTCCAACAAGGGAGACTCCTTTGTCACCGACCACCTAGGCGAGAATTATTGAGAACGCTCCACCAATAAGGCGAGACTTCATAGTGATGCTCGAACATGGGAGACTTTGCCTTTGCTCCAACAAGGGAGACTCCTTTGTCACTCGACCACCTAGGCGAGAATTATTGAGAACGCTCCACCAATAAGGCGAGACTTTGCACACTCCACCGATAAGGCGAGATTTATTGAGAACGCTCCACCAATAAGGCGAGACTTTATAGTGATGCTCCGAACATGGGAGACTTTAGGTCAAGGTCATAACATGTACGGTTCAATAAGTTCAAGTAAGGCATTATTTCATAATTAAATTCAAAGATTTGTTTCAAGTTCATAAGTTCTAGTCAAAAGAGTTCACAAAAGTAAGATCCAATTTAATTCAAGTATGATTCATGCATTCAGCCCCAAAATATAGTAAAACGGTAAGAAGGGGGTGTGATTACTCACTCGGTAAACTGGAATGATGACAAGAGTGAGTACACCGAGGTATAATGTGATGTGTTAACCGGGACCTATTACGAATGATATGATATGCAATGAGTTGCAATGTAATGTTATGCATGCATTTCGTATGTTATTTATACCATTAGCGAGTTTTGAAAATATTACTAATCGTCGAAAAATACTCTTTTGACGTCTTGACCCTTCAAAATCACTTTACAAGTTTTACGTCAAAATGTCATCCTACAATGGTTTCGTAATGATTTATGGTGGAATTTTCACTTTTCGTCGCAAAACAATGTCGTCGGAATTTTCATGAAAGTGATAAAAATGGCTTCGAAAAACTAGTCGTAAAATGGTGTACGTCGATCGTTAGAGAACGAACTCGACGGTTTTGGAAAGTTTGTATCGAAATCTAGAAGTTTCAGTTCAGGAGTTTTCGTCATAAAGGTCTCGAACATAGAGATAATAAGGGTTAAAGATAGTGATTTTGGCTAATTGTGGTGTAAAAGTGAGTTTCGCCAAGTTTGAACATCCGTAAATAATTTACTACAACTCCGCTATACAAACGGCTTGTCGTTTTGAAAATATGCTCGGTGAACTTGATTTTACTAGAAGACATTTCGTTCCAAAAGTTTCAAAACCTTGTTAAAAACAGCCCTCAACATGGACGTTATACCACCGTAACACTTGTATCGTAAAATAATATAGTTTTCGTAAAATAATAGTTACGGCAAGTTTATGAAAACGTGCATATCTTTGTCGCTTCAAACCGTTTTCACGATAATCGTCCTTAGCTTCGTGTCAAGTAAACTAATATATTTTTGATAAGTCGAAATAATTTGTGAAGCTTAAGGCTCGTTTTGACCCGTACAAGAAAAATATAGTATGCTGAAAATTCGAAAATTATATTTTTAGTCGTCAAACTTGTAAAATCCATAACTTCTTCGTTATAAGTCCGCTTTTATCCGCTCAAGCGCCACGGATTCGTTTTAAAGTATATTTTCTAAATATCAAGGCCAAAAAGTCGTGCCTACTGTCGGTTTTTCCAGAAAATTAAAACAAGGACAGAACCTATTTTATAGTTATCGAAAATAGTATTTCGCGGACAAAATCTATTCTAATCCCTTCAAATCAACTCCAAAACTAATCTAATCCTACCATACACCTTCTTAGGGTGTCATGGGTTCCTAGACATCATCAAGACCAAAGTATACCAAGGGGATAATTATAGGATGACTTTATATATATTTATCTCTAAAAATCATGTAAAATGGTATAAACAACACAAGTCTTGCATGTTTGCTCCAAAAATGAAAAGATACATATGAAATGAAAAGGAAACATGAAAAATGAAAGAAACATGCTTACTAGTTAAAATGATGAGGTGCAAGTAACAAGGTTTAGCCTAAACACTCTTGGTTTTTATTTCAAAACCTAATAAAGAGTGTGATCTAGATTGTTAAAACACTTGAGCTAGAAAAATTTAGAGGATCCCTTGGAAAACCTCATATGGCCGGTTCTTGAGGAGAGCAAAAACAAAGAGAGAAAGTTTTCTTGACTTGATAAAATGAAGTGAATGAATAAGATGAATGGAAGTGTAGACTTTTAATGTTGAGTATAACTTTTAACAATCAAAGAAAAATATCACCAACTATACCAATCAATAAATGCATATCCTTACAACTTTGAAAAATTTGAGGTTGAATGAATGAGAAGTGTGAAATAAGTTAGTTTAGTAGAAAGTTGCAAGTTGATAAAACAAATATCTATGACAAGAAGACATAAAAATTTAATGAAGGAAGGGGGGGGCGTGGCTTATGTAAAAAAAAATCTCATAGTTGGTGACTCTTGTTTATAATATAAGAGTTATAATATGTATATACGTGTTGTTGTAAGAAAAGTGTAAGTAACTTGTGTAGGAAAATGTAACTTGTAAGATTAATGGTAACTTTTTGGTACAAGTGAATTTTTAATAGATCAAAATAGAATATAATGAAATAATAAAAATTGTAAAAATACATTCCTTGTGAAATTTGAGTGATAAAATAATTACCGAGTAGTTTTTAAGAAAAACGTCGTAATAATATAAATTTAACGATTTATGAAAAAATAAATTTAGAACACTAGGTAAACTCAAAATATAGTTTTTATAAACTAAATGTAAGTATAAAAATATGTCGGGATCATTTTTGAAAGTAACGGATTAAATACTCAAAAGAGTAAACTACACCATTCGTCCTTGTGGTATACGTTGACCATCAAAGATCGTCCTTTGACCAAAAAAATTGCACCGTTAGTCCTTAACTGCTAAACGTTACTCAGCGTTGGTCCCTCACCCTAACTGACGTGAGTAACGGGCGTTAAGCCTATTTAAGTCGAGGGTATATTGGTCTTTTTATTACTTCTCTCTTTAATCTTTCACCCAAAAAAGTTTGACCAAAAATTTTTAATCTTTCATCCAAAAAGTCAAAACAACACATGTACTGTTTGTGTTCAACAACAACATCTTAGAAGTACAGTAAGTTTTAGTTGTCGTAAACAGAACACAAAGACTCATCTCATCATATGACATTTGTCCATTAATCGATCCCGTACTTTTCCTTCCTTCAAGGTTGGTTTCTTTTTATTTATTTACTACATTACTTATTATTATCATCATCATTTGATTTAATCAGAAAAAGAGTTATAACTGGGCTTCATTATTATCATACCAAAAAGTCAAAACAACCTGAAAATCAAGATTCAAGAACTTTAATCTTTCACCCAAAAATTTTTATACCTCTAATATCCAAACACACATATATACACAAGAGCATATTTTCATCCAAAAAAGCCCAAGATGTCACAGCCACCACCACCCTCGACCTTGAACCATTGCCGTCACCACACCTCCATCGTCCAAACAAGATTTATGGTCGAATCTTGATTTTAAGAGGTTCTAGATTGTTGCAAATCAGATCTCGAGAGTATGGTGTTTGCTTATCAAATCAATTTAACCACACAGATTTAAGCCCATATACAAAAAAGAAAAGAATAATGAAAATAAAATTAAATGGTTAAGGAATTGGTGATTTTGCAGCTTTGATGTTTGGATCATAATGACTAGGAATAATTATAAGATGCCTTTTTGTGTTATGTTTGATTTGATGGATTTGAGTGGCGGCGGCGGCAGATCTAAGTGAAGGTGGATGTGGTGTTTGAAATGCCGGAAATGGTGAAGGCGGCGGGTTGGGGTTGAGATAAAGGTAGATGGGTTGTTGTGGAGGTTTTGAGATGTGTGTTTTATGTTTTGTGTTTAATCCCAGATTGCCTTATTCATAGATCTAGGATAGATGTTGATACTGACAAGGTAAGGGATCAGATGTGATCTTCTTTCTTTCTTTCTCTTATATGGTGGGAAATGACAAATATACCCTCCACTTAAATAGGCTTAACGCCCGTTAGTCCAACCAGTTAGGGTGAGGGACCAACGATGACTAACGTTTCGCAGTTAAGGACAAACGGTGCAATTTTTTTAGTCAAAGGACGAAACTTGATGGTCAACGTATACCACAAGGACGAATGGTGTAGTTTTTATAAACTAAATGTAAGTATAAAAATATGTCGGGATCATTTTTGAAAGTAACGGATTAAATACTCAAAATAATAACTCACGCGATAACGTTTATTTAATATAAAAATTACGCGGTTAATGTGAAATGAAAAATCATGAATGAACTAACATGATGCATATTTAATTTAAGAAATGACCGGAATTAGAGAATTGTGACATCTGTTTATTATGGTTTCGTTCGATTTTTTACGTTTTCGTCCGTTTTTTACGTTTTCGTCTGTTTTTTAACGTTTTCGTCCATTTTTTACGTTTTTGTCCGATTTTTTACGTTTTGACCATTTTTTACATTTTCGACCTTTTTTTAAGTCTTCGTCCGTTTTTTTACGTTTTCATTTGTTCCTTTACGTTTTCATATATTTTTTTACGTTTTCGTCTGTTTTTTACGTTTCCGTCTGTTTTTTTTATGATTTCGTCCGATTTTTTACGTTTTCAACCGATTTTTACGTTTTATTTTGTTTTTTAACGTTTTCATCCATTTTTTTTTTATCATTTTCGTCCGATTTTTCACCTTTTTTTTTTTTTTAACGTTTTTGCCCCTTTTTTATACGTCTTCGGCCATTTTTTTTACCTATTCGGCCATTTTTTACGTTTTCGTTTGTTCTTTTACTTTTTCGTCTATTTTTTATGTTTTGTTATGATTTTTTATGTTTTCGTCCGATTCTTTTAAGTTTTCGTCTTTCTTACGTTTTTTCGTTTTCGTCTTTTTACGTTTTTTTAGGTTTCGTCTGACAAAAACGTAAAAAATGAACGAAAAAGTAAAAATAGACGAAAACGTATAAAAGCGGACGAAAGCATAAAAAAAAGACGAAAACGTAAAAAAATGGATTAAAACGTAAAAATCCGTGAGAAATTGTAAAAAACGGCTGAAAACGTAAAAAAACATAATAAAACGGGCGAAAACGTAAAAATATGGACGAAAATGTAAAAATAAAATACGAAAATGTAAAAAAATGAACGAAGACGTAAAAAACGGGCGAAAACGTAAAAAAATATGAAAACGTAAAAAATCGTAAATAAATGGGCGAAAACGTAAGAAATTTACGAAAACGTAAAAAAACTGACGAAAACGTTAAAAAATCGACGAAAAAGTAAAACCGGGCGAAAATGTAAAAAAACATACGAAAACGTAATAAAACGGACAAAAACATGACCCAAACCGACCCAACCCGACCGGTTTGCCACCTCTAATAAAACGTATAAAATTGTTCAAAAACATATAAAAACGTACTAAATGGATAAAAACATACAAAAACGGATGAAATAGAAAATTTTACTTTATGTCGAATTTAATGTTTTTCTGTCGAATTGTAGTCGCTTGAAGATGTTTTCATGTTATTTGATGTTATATTTTACTTTTTTAATTCTTTATTTTCTCGTATTAGATTTTTTTAGTTATTTTATAATTTAGTTTGTTAGTTTATAATATTTGTTTTTGTGTTTTGAAGATGTTTTTATAATATTAAAAAGGTGAATAGAGAATTGAGATAGAAAACAACATTTAAACATTTTTTTTAGTTTTGCAAAATGGAAAACACAAACACATGTTTCTCAAACTGAACGCGTTTTTTAAATTTTTCATTGTTTTGTGGAAATAAAACTCTTCTCTCTTTTCCTACAAAACAAGAAATAGGAAATGAAAGAAGATGTTTTCCAACTAAACACCACCAATATTTAGCTTGTTAGATTTTACTTTTGGTGATATTTATCGTTGTATACTTTTTTTTTTGAAAATGTGTATGGCCCAAAAGTCAACGCTTTGTAAGCTAAAGGTCCTAAAAAGTCAACAATTTATATATTAGCATGGAGTCAACAATCCAAGCAAGTATGTATAAATTTATGAATTCATATATACTTGCCCACAAGTTAACCCAAGACTACATAATACTAACATCAACCCATTTAAACCATGCACACTGAAATATATAAACAAGAATAATTTGGTTCTTTGGCCAATGTGGGACTGAACACTTCATAATAAATGTTTAAAAAAAGTTGCTTAAGAATCAAAATCGTTGTTGTTGTTAGCCTGTAATCTAACACAAGTACTAATAGTATAAATAACAAATTAGCATGCTTATGAAAAGTATAATTATCAAGATGGTACATTGTTGTCAGTGTTCCTTTTTATTAACGATTTTTAAACTTGAACCAACATAAGCTTCAGTTTTACTCTACTATTACAAATAACATGGAAAAAGTTTGAAATCAATAAGCAAACGACTTTGTTCCAACATTTTTATTAACACCATGTTTGCTCCTCCATTTAACACAACAACATCGTCACTCTTGTATCCATACAAGTCAGTAGAATTCATTATGATGACATTTGAATAAAGTTTCACACACCAGTTATATTCTTCCTTCACTGATCTGTTGCAATCATCAAATGATGTGATTGGGGGCATGTTTGCCAGGGGCATTTTGGAGGAGATATTAGCTTTTTGTTACAAAATAATCTCTTATAAAATAAGTAACTTCGTTTGGATGCATTACCTACAAGCTTTTATTTCAAACAAATAGCTCCAAAATGAAAAGCTGATTCATGAAGCTTTTTAAATGTCTATTAGCTGTTAAAACTTTAAATTACTAATATACCCTCTAAACATTTATTTACAATTATAGATTTGTCCTTTTATGTCATTTACATCTTATAATTACATTTAACAGCTAATTTACCAAACACTGTTATTAAAAAAAAGATACAGCTTGTAGCTCATGTTATGACTTTTATACTTCATTTACAACATACAGTTCTGAAGATACAACTTACAATTAGTTTTGCCAAACATACCCTGGGTATGATCTAGAATGTTTACTATCTATGACTTTCAATTTCAAGCATTCATCATGTTATTACTATGAAATTAGAAATCAAGAGTGTTCTCACCACATCACTATTACAAATAAAATGGAAAAAAGTTTGAAATCAAAAAGCAAATGACGTTGTTCTAACTTTTTTTAAAAATGCGTCTAAGGTAACAAATTTTCACAATGTTAATTTGGATTACTGAGCATATGATACATGCCATTTTTGGGGTCACCTAACTTATAAAAATATACGCAAACATCCGTGAATTTTTAAACACACGACATTTGTGTTACTCAGCTATCAAAAAACATGTGTTCGGTAACCCTAAAATTATAAATTCAGTAACCTAAATGAAAGTTCGTTACTTTAGAAGCATTTTTTTTAAAGTTTAGTGGCGTGCTTCTTAAAAAGATGGAAAAGACAAAAAAAAAAAGAAAAAAAAAGAAAAGAGGTTGTACTAATTGGTAGCACTAAATGAGTGAATTTGTTTCTCATTAAACATCATCAAACACCATGAACTATGACATTTGTGTTACGAAACTATCAAAAATGCGTTCGGTAATACAAAAATTATAAGTTTAGTAACTAAATGAAAGCTCGTTACTTT
Organism: Chrysanthemum lavandulifolium; assembly: GCA_022545495.1. NCBI lineage: Eukaryota > Viridiplantae > Streptophyta > Magnoliopsida > Asterales > Asteraceae > Chrysanthemum > Chrysanthemum lavandulifolium. The sequence continues at coordinate 287,318,486 of CM040242.1, read as the reverse complement.
AGAAGCATTTTTTGAAAAGTTTAGTGACATATTTGTATATTAACTTTTTTTTTAAAAGATGAAAAAAAAAAAAAAAAGTTAAAAGAAGTTGTACAAATTGATAGCACGAAGTGATTGAAGTTGTTTCTAAAAAAACATCATCAAACACCATGAACTACCAACATAATACACACATCAAATAATCATAACGGGATAAAGCACAACATATAAACAAGCAAATATTGTATTCTTTGACCTATGGGGACGAAATGTTGTTCTAAAGCCGTAATCACACACTTCTTCATTTTCCGATTCTTTTAATGCTATGAAAAAGTGTATCAAACTCAAACAGGGTTATATAGTGACAATGCACATATTTTTCATGTTCACTCGCACAACAATTTACCCAAATTATTAAATGCTAATATAAATTAATTAAATTTGATTTAAAATATATTGGATAAGTACTTATTAAAATTGGTTTAATTATATGGGATGATTGAAGGAGAAGACTAAAAGTTTGAACCATTATCGAATTGGTTGAAACAGTTTGTACAAACCCATTATACTTTGGTATAATTGGGTACAGATATCTAATGCACCAATTGCATATGTCGTGTTTGTTTAATATATGCATTCAGTGGAGTGATAACAATTATAGCTGCTAGGGAAATAGTTTAAGTGAAATTAAGAAAATGAGGGAAGAGTGATTAAAAAGGGTCGCGGTAAGGGGTTGAGTAAGATTTCCGGTTGGAGTCTCAAGAGTGTGTTAAGTATTTTTCGTTACCAAATTAGGTGGACAATACAAGCTTGAAAGCAATCCACTAACTATAAATCTTGAACCTTCAACTTTGAAAATTAGAGTTGACCATTCAACTTCGAGTGGGATATCCTCCATGGATGGGTTACTCTATTATAGGGATGAGCACGGTACCGGTCCCGTACCGATTTCGTATCGAATTAGTGGTACCGATTTATTCCCGAGCATAAATTAGTGGTACCGGTACCGTATCGAACGGGATTCGGATACCGGTACCGGTACCGGAAAATCGGGTTTTCCCCGCTTTTTTTCGGGAATTTCCCGATATGGTACCGATCCCGTACCGAATTAGTGGTCCCGATTTTTTTTCACCTTATTTCGTAGTCCCGGTACTGTACCGTATTTCAAGAATCGATACCGTTTCGAAACGGTTCCGGTTCGGTTTCGAGATTCGGTTCGAAATGCTCATCCCTGCTCTATTATAGTCACGCCTCTCGTTTTATGGATATTGTATTATCTAACAGTCATTATTTATGGGATAATAAACTCAAGTTGCAATTATCCATGTGTTCTAACAATCTACAAACAGCTAATACGAGAAAATAAAGAATAAAATGTTCAATCTATTTAAACCCATTTGTTTACATTTCTTACATTTACCCTAGTTACTTACTACATTAAGGAGACAAATTGTTTAATGTTCAAAATCACCGAAGGGACAAAACATCTTTCGTTGTTATAAGTATAACACAAAAAATAATTAAATTGCAGAGACACTTTATTTTGTTTACCAATAAATTCATGTTTACGAAGGGACAAATCTCCACCATCCATCTAGTTTGATCTAGTGGTGGGGATTAACCTAAGATTTAATAGATAAACCTAAGTCCATGTTTTTTTTCTTGTCTTTTTGTCTTTCTTTTTTATTCATTTTTTTTTCTTATTCACGTATTTTCTTAATTAACCTTTTTTTTTTTAATTCGCGCTTTTTTTTTAATTTATTTATTTATTTTTTTTTTATTCGTGTTTTTTTCTTCGATTTCATACATTTTCATCTGTTTTCATACGTTTCTTATCCGTTTTCTTACGTTTCGCCGCTTTCATAATTTTCTTTCATTTTCGTCCATTTTCATACGCTTTTATCGTGTTTTACTCTTTCATACGTTTTACTTTGTTTTCATACGAATTCGTCCGTATTCTTACGTTTCGTGCATTTTCTTAAGTTTTTGTTACTTTTCATACGTTTCGACTATCACAAGTGATTTATGTGATATTCGAATATCACTTGTGATTATCGAATATCACTTTGTGATATTCAAAACACAAGTGATATTTTGTTAATATCACTTTGTGATTTCTGAATATCACTTTGTGATATTCGAAAAACACAAGTGATATTTTGTTAATATCACTTTGTGATTTTCGAATATCACGTTGTGATATTCGAATATCGGTTGTGATTTTGTGAATATCACTGCGCGATATTCGAATATCACCGTGATATTATGAATATCATTTCGTGATAATCAATATGAGTTTGCGATATTCGAATATCACTGCGATAGTATGAATATCACTGCGATATTATCAATATCACTTGTGATTTTCTTGATATCATCGTGTGATATTTTGAATATCACGATGATTTTCATGTTACAAAACATTGGTTGAAAATCACTTGTTATATTCAAAAATCAATTGTGGTATTCGAATATCACAGTGATATTCGAATATCACAGTGATATTCGAATATCACAGCGATATTCGAATATCACGAATATCACTTGTGATATTCGAATATCACATAACATCACTTGCGATATTCAAAGTATCATTTGTGCTATTCGAATATCACTTGTGCTATTCGAATATCACTTGTACTATTCGTAATATCACTTGTGATATTCGTAAACGATGAAAACGCTTAATAACGGCCGAAAACATTTAATAACGGACGAAAACGTATGAAACCGGACGAATATGTATGAAAACGAAAACACATATGAAAACGGACGGCGTATGAATAATGGAAGAAAACGAAGAAAACGGTAAAACGTATGAAAACGGACGAAAATAGATGAAAACGTCTCAAACGGACGAAAACGTATGAAAGGGAAGAAAAACGCGAATTAAAAAAAACGTAAATAACGTGAATTAATAAAAACAAACAAACAAAAGAAAATGTGAATATTAAAAATGCGAATTTTGAAAAAACTAAACGTGAATATTAACAAAAAACGTTAAAAAAAAAAGAAAAAAAAACCTGATTATAACAAAAAACGTGAATAATTAAAAAAAAAAAAAAAAAAAAAAAAGAAGAAAGAAAGAAAGAAAGAAAGAAAGAAAGAAAAACAAAAAGACAAGAAAAAAACATAGACTTAGGTTTAGACATATTAAATCTTAGGTTAATCGAGGCACTTTATTTTGGATACCATTATTTTTGCTACTTACCAAGGAATGGATCTCCACCGTTGGATCAAAAGACAAATTTTAAGAATAAAATACACGGAGGGACTACTTCTGTAAATAATGAATTGTTGCCCCACCTTACCCCATACCCATACCAGTCACTTTCCCCAAATTCAATATCAACAAATCTCACTTTCTCTCTCTAACCAAAATCAAAACTAACATAAAAATTCAAAATCAACCACTTTTAACCGTTAAAATCAAAAAGAAACAACAAAAAAATGAAACAATCAACGCATGTAGAACCAGATCTAGGAAAAAAACGGTTCAAAATGAACCGATTCAAACTCAAGATGATCGTACGGTACTTCCAAATCTTTATTTAGTTGTTATTTTACTATTTGTTGTGATTTTATTTATGTTTTTGTTGTTATTTATAAAAAAAAAATTGTGTTTTTTTAGTTGTTAATTGATAGATTAATGTGATGATGAGATGATTGTGATGATTTTGTTCTTGAATCTGGATTTTATTTGTGTTTTGAAAGATATTTATGAGAATTTTTATGAGGATTTTGTGTTTTTATGATAATATGAGATATTAGAGGTTAGATCTAATTGAAAACCAGATATATTATGATCTTTCTGTTAGCTTTGTATACATGGATGTCCACCAAGTGTTTGATAAAATATGTGAGTGAAAAGTATCATACGTGTAGTATCACTAGTGATATTTGAAGTTGAATTGTATATATGTATTATCACTTGTGAAATTTTATTTATATGATAGGTTTTTTGTTTATTTGTTAAGCTTTATTATATGTCATGTATAGTATCCCTTTTGATATTTCATTGTTACTGTTTTATAATCATAGTTAAAGCATTTTTTTTAACTATTTACTGTGTGTTTTATCACCTTTGTTTTATATCATAATTTTGATGTTTTATGTGCTTTTTGTGGATGATAATTGTGTTTTGGTTACTGATAAGCTATTTATTATAGTGCAATATTGCTTATTATTTAAGTTGTTAGATTAACCAGGTTGATTTTGCTTTAAACACATAGTTATTTAGTGTGATTTTGCCTATTATTTAAGTTGTAATTGAGTTTGTCTATTTAATGGATATATTGTGCGTATTTCAATAGGTTTTACAACGGGATTTGAAAATATCTATGGGTGAATCAGCAAATTGAAGAAGTTATGGTTACACAAAGCACAACATCTTCATAAAAACTGAAGAAGCTCAAACATATGCTATATCACATATCAGAAGTTATGGTTACACAAAGCACAACATCTTCATAAAAACTGAAGAAGCTCAAACATATGCTATATCACATATCACACGTGATATCACCTGTGATATCATACGTGATTCAACAAATAGAAGAAGTCAACACATCCGTGATGTCACCTGTGATATCAAAATATCCTCCAAAAAGTTGAACAACGGAGAATGAGACACACAATAAATTAGCAATATAAGTGTGGTAGTTAGTAGTTATTGAGGGATTGTTGTGATAATGTGATGAATGTTGTGATAATATGAGAAATCACAAGAGATATTAAGCTTGTAACATGCTTCTGTTATATTTGTAATGCATTTATTTTCTTAATTGATAGAGTGTGCATGTTTCGATAGGTTTAACATTGTATCACATGTTTCTCCATCACCACTATTGATTCAACAAATAGAGGAAGTCGACATGCCTGTGATATCACAGATGATACACCTATGATATCACCTATGATATCACGATATCACAGGTTCCTCCAAAAATCCGAACAACATGTTGCATATATATTTTTTAAATGCATTATAATATCACAAGTGATAAATGAGTATATATTGGTCTCTAATAAACATGACCTATTAATTTTTCCAGACGGACATGCTTTCGAGGCACGTGATGATAAATAATCCATATGAAACTTTATGAAGAATTGCAGCAAAGATAATTCTACATCAAGTAAACGAAAAAATTAGATAATGTCTGATTCTGCAAACAAGATTGATATAAAAAAATTAAAGATGACTAGATAAAGAGAATAAAAGATGAAACAAAGATGACTGGAAAAGGAGCAGGCGAAGCAAGAAGCAATCCTTATGTTGCTTAGTTTAAAAATGCAATGCGAGTTTGGGGTAACCTAAGAAGGGTGCGCTCTATTAGGTCCCGAACCACATTGCTTGGTGCCGGAGTTTGTACTACTTTTGGGAAACACTAAGTGACTTGTATGATCATTTGTATGGAAAAGTATTAATGTAGCATTTTATTCTTTTATCACATGTGATATTACTCTTAGCATTTTTTATTACAATAAAATGTTTCATATCACAAGAGATATAACACTGCATATTACATATACCAAATATGTATAAAAGCAAGAAATAAAACTACAAAAATAAAAAACTTGACATATCTAAAATTCAAAGAAAGTGTTACATCAAATTTAACAGAATATCATAAGTGGTATAAACATCAAAATCAAAACCAAGTGTTGCATCATTTTTAACAAAATATCACAAGTGATACCAGATACAAAGAACTGTATGAATCACAAAAATCCTCATAAAAAATATTCCAAACTATTGAGCATAAGTTTTTTTTAGCAATATTGAAAAGCTATGAGTTACAAGTGTTACATCAAACAAAAGAAATTAAAAAAAGAAGAAGGTAAAGTCAGACTTTGACTGCAGCAGATTCACCTTCAACAGAGCCGCCTCCAGGAACACCGCCCCCCGGGGCAATGACTAGAGAATACTGGTAACGCACTAGCCGAAACTCTAGGAACCCAAAAAAACTTATCCCCCAAGAGTGTCAATAAACTCATGACGATTAAACAACTTATGTGTTTTCACACTATAAGAAGCTGTAAACAAAGGTAAACATACGGTAAATAGGGAATCATCACAACTTAAAAAAAAATAAGATTTAAGAATAATTATAAAACAATAACAATGAAATATCACTAGTGATAATATACATGACATATAATAAAGTTTAACCTATAAATATCAAACTTATAAAAAACAAAATATCACAAGTGATACTACAAATATCACAAGTGATACTACAAAACTACAGTTCAAAGGCAAGAATTTTGTTTATTTGTAACTCTTTTATACCCAGTTGATTCCCTCTCAGTTTCAAGTGTACAAATATCCTATTGGGAACTGAACTCACAAAGATATGTGCATACTATGACAATTATGTTGTACCATTCAAGATGAGACCGAAAATGTAAAGGTAGATAACACCTAGGCAACGACCTCCACAAGGATAACAACCAAAATCATTTTACTAGGAAATAAATATATCATAAATTGTTTTACCTTGTCCAATAAGATGAAAGGGGCCTTGAATGGTTCTAAAACTTTTTCAACAAGTTTTGCAGCATCAATCTGAGAGAAATTTTAGTTCAATGTTAAAAAGTATAAATTGCGTAAATGTGCATGATCACGAGCTTCACCACGCATCTGATAATACATATTTACTGTGATCTCTACAAAGTTAAAGCATTCATACATCACAAACATTAATAGAACCAATCTTAACAAGCACTAAGTTTCATAAGAAAAACATTACCGACGCATCTCCAGTTTCAAGCCAAACAGGAGCTGAACACCCTGAACTCCGGTTAACTAATTTATTTCCATAATTCAAACTTCCATGCCCACCATTATAAGCATCTGCCAAGACACGAGAGCTTCTACTGCATCCAATGGTTGTATCTTGAGAAGCACATAAAACAACAAATTTATAATATCATCAATTTCATATATCACTGGTGATACTACACGCACGATATAGAGCGATTCAAAACAAAGAATCGACATAAAATAGCATTTCAAAGGTCTTTAAAAACATAAATTCAACTAACAACTTAATTAATAAGTAAAATTACATGAGCGAATAACAAGATTATCAAATATTTTTCACTCACACATTTTATCAAACACTTGGTGTGCAACTTGATAAGAAGGATTGTTACACAACTTGATCCACATAATTAACAACTGATTCAACATCATTATCAACCACAACAATATAAATCAGATAAGCTTCTGAAACAAATGGTTCATTCAAATCAAAAGAAGACATAAAAAAGGATGACAATGATCCGGAGGTGATGATGAGATAATGGTCGAAACGGTGATGGTGATCGGCATGGTGATGGTGATGATGATCAGAACGGTGATGATGACCGGAATGGTAATTGTAGATCGGGATAACTAATTTTTGGAGGGAAAGAATGAGAGCAGAGGAAAACATATACAAAGTGTGTGTAAAAATGACGAATGGTAAAAAAGAAAAAGAAATAAAGGCTTTATGTAGTTGGAAGATTAAGGTTAAACATATTAAATCTTAGATTAATCTCAACCATTAGATCAATCTAAATAGAAGGTGAGGATTTGTCCATTGGTAAGCACCAAAATAAGAGTAAGCATTTGAAAATTCCTCTAGGTTAATCCCCATCATTAGATCAAATTAAATAGATTGTGAGGATTTGTCCCTTTGTAAGCATCAAAATAAGAGTAAGAATTTGAAAATTCCTCTTAAATTGCATTTTCTTCTTTCACATATTATTAATTGTAATAAGGTGCCAACTAAAATAAATAAATCGAGAACTTATATTAGCAAGGTGCACATACAATTTTTTTTAGAATACTATTAATTAACAAAAAATAAACACAATGATGAACCAACAAGGATAACATGCGAATTTCAACTTTAATTGACCAAATAGGTACATCAAAAAATAATATTAAATAATCAAAGATAACTTTTCAGTTGACCGAATACACCAAACGACATTAAGATGTACTACATCTTTCCCATATTAATTGTCCTGTTTTAACTTTTTAAGTCTTTCTTTCTCAACTTTGACTTAAATTTTTTTTTTTTGTGTTATATAATATTTAATCAAAATTATACCAATGAAAATGCATGTAAAACTCAATCTATTCATATAGTTTGCATCAAGTATTATATAAAACAAACAAAAATATTTAAGGTCAAAGTTAGAAATAAAAGACCTACAAAAATCAAAGTGAACAGTCAATAAGAGACGGAGGGAGTAATATAAAAAATAAAAAATAACAAAAAGTTAGAAATTTGTATAAAATTTTCAGTACCATACACAGAACGTTGTGTGCACAACTACAACCATGACATGCAAAAATATTTAAGGTCAAAGTTGGAAATGAAATACCTAAAGAAATCAAAGTGAACAGTCAATAAAAGACGGAGTGAGTAATATAAAAAATAAAAAATAACAAAAACTTAGAAATTTGTATTAAATTTTCAGTACCATACACAGAACGTTGTGTGCACAACTACAACCATGACATGCAAAAATATTTAAGGTCAAAGTTGGAAATGAAAGACCTAAAAAAATCAAAGTGAACAGTTAATAAAAGACGGAGGGAATAATATAAAAAATAAAAAATAACAAAAAGTTAGAAATTTGTATTAAATTTTCAGTACCATACACAGAACGTTGTGTGCACAACTACAACCATGACATGCAAGATACTGATAACATAGTACAAGTCACAAGTTCTCTAGGCCATACACCCAACAATATATAAATGTGTAGACTTTCTACTCTTTACCCGATGTGGGACTAAAAATGTCCACCAAGTTTTACAAATGCAAACCTAAACAAAAAGCTGTTATAGAAATTTGATATGACACTGAAACAATGTTATTTATTGACAAAGCAATTGAAGTCAGATATCCTTTATATATGATATCACTCACATAACTATTCATCCAAGGATAAAATGTTAAGAAATTTTGGAAAAGGAATATACAGTTGTTGGCGTATATGGCCGGACGACTCAGTGTCCGGCGAGATCTTTGGCCGGACGAGAAGCTCTACCGTCCGGACGACAGTGACAATATCCAGTTTTTAAGGGATTCTCGCCACGTGGCCTATCAACTAGGGTGGCTATAGACCTGCAAGCAGGTAATATAGGCCTGCGCAAATAGTGCTTCAACAGTAACGAAGGTACATAGTTGGGGTAGTATAAATACCCAACACATTTAATGTTTTGCAATAAATACACACACACCCACATTAATAAAAGCATTCATTACTATATTTATTACCCTCTAGCTTACTTTCACGCCGGAGCTTGGTCCTGGATATCATCCAGGGCGAGGCTAACGCGTGTCGTGTACTGTGTGCAGGAAGGAACGTTTATTCCCTCCGGTATCGTTGATTGAAGCCGAACTCTCAAGTCAAGTCAGACCGCGGGAATTTGCTTCAACAACAGTTTTACTTTATCTTTACTAAAATCAATCGTAAGCAAGATTACTCATAGAAAAAGCCAAAAATTGAAAGTTGAACTAGAGATAATTCACATGACACTTCTATTTTTCCTTTTTCCGTCCTACTTGATTTTTATTTTTATTATTATTTTTCTGGCACCTTTTAAAATATACACACACCCACATTAATAACAACACCCACATTAATAACAACATTCATTACTATCTTTATTACCCTCTAGCTTACTTTCACGCCGGAGCTTGGTTCTGGATATCATCCAGGGCGAGGCTAACGCGTTTCGTGTACTGTGCAGGAAGGAACGTTTATTTCCTCCGGTATCGTTGATTGAAGCCGAACTCTCAAGTCAAGTCAGACCGCGGGAATTTGCTTCAACAACAGTTTTACTTTATCTTTACTAAAATCAATCGTAAGCAAGATTATTCATAGAACAAGCCAAAAATTGAAAGTTGAACTAGAGATAATTCACATGACACTTCTATTTTTCCCTTTCCCGTCCTATTTGATTTTTATTTTTATTATTATTTTTCTAGAACCTTTAAAATATATTTGTTTCTCCGCCCCTATATGTAAGTAGGCTTTCTTTTCTTTACCCAATGTGGGATTAAAAACTTGAAACAAGTTTTCCAAACATAATCCCATACAAAATTTACTATAACAAATCAAGACTACATGGAAACTATACTCATGACTAAACCAAAACTCAAGAAACTGAATTTTCAGAAGAGTATTAAACCTACTAGTATCAAAATTAAACCATAACACATGATAAACATATATCAAGACTCATCAAACAATCATCATCCTGACCAAATACAGTGTGACACATTTCCGATTTTGAATTGATCGAAGTGCTCACCAGTTAAACAGAAAATACCAGAACTATGAGCAAAAATTATCATCACTTCTGGTACCATTTACACCAAACCATTTTGAGGATGAACTGTGGTAAAGTTGACCCACTTCTACCTTAAAAACCGTATAGTAAGCATTTTGAGGATGCATTGACCAATTATAGTCAACCAAATGACAAAAATGACTTTAGAGCAAGTTTAAGAACCATCTAAGTTAGGATTGCACTGCGTTGGATGATGGTGGTAAAATGGGTGGGTCGCATAATAGGTCAATGGGGGTTTAACGGGTTCGGCCTATGGGTAAGCAAGGTCAAACGGTGGTCAGAAAGTGCTACTTAGTAAGTGGAGACTGTGCATGAGTGTGAATCCCGTCCGCGTGAGCTATTTAAGACTTGTTCTACCTGCCTGCAACTTACAAAGAGCTGCACCTTGGCCTGTAAGACCGTTCTCTAAACTTGGGGTTGACCAAATCAACCAAGCAGAAGCAAAAATTCGACCCAAATGGACCCATAACTTAAAGAATGGTTATAATTGAAGCCCCTAGTTTTGAACAGTGGACCAATTAGAATAAAACAATTGCAACAGATACTTACATTCATAATGTTTGGAGGTGCTTGGCTATGGGTTTTAGATGGTAATGGTAAAGATTGATGGTCGTTTGTAAGTTATTGCATATAATAGTATGTTCCATTATCCAAAACTAACTTACTTTAAGTTGAGAACTTGTATAAGTTGACCATCGTAAATTAACTTGTTATGTTTCTTATCTTTAGACTAAGCTTGTGAAAATCTCTAGAGCACAACAGCTTTGTTTCCGCAATCAAATATTAGTTATATATTTATGTATATATTGTTTTCTTGAACCTGCAACTCTCAAGACATGAGTTGACCATTCTTAGTCAGATTACACAAGGTGCAACAAAAGAACCAAAATACAAGTAATATGTATCTTTGTCTTGTTGGTTGTGACTTGTGACTACACACATGTACGAATGTATGTTGTTAAACAATAAGATACACAGTACCTGTAGGTTAGTGATGATCACGCTTCACAACGGATACATAAATCTCCACTTCCAATTGATATGAATGGTGCGTGTTTAGCTAATAAGTGTAAAACATTGCGCATAGGATTTATTTTATTTTATTCATTTATTTTTTTTAGGAATCAAACAACGCTATGTTTTTTGTTTTTCTTAGAGAAGTTATAGTGAAATGCTCTTAGAATTGAATAGCTAGTATAGTTTACTCGAATTCATATCAAGGTAAAATAAGTTACATTTTCTTGTGTTTCTAATATTGACAACACTTTATTAACCGGTTCACTTAATCAGTACAAAGAACAAAACATCGCTTTCCACGTATTATACTTCGGGCGAGACGTACATCACTTAATCAGTACAAATAACAAAACCAATCAGATTTTCACGTCTTACATTAAACGTAAAAAGAATATGAAATCAAATTATAACATGCAAAATTCATGTATTTATTTTCAATCTAATGCTAATTTTAAATTTAAGTGCAATCTCTCCTTTTAGTTGGAAATTTCATATATGCATTCAATACTTGCACTTTGAGTATAAAAACATGGATTAAAAACATTTTATATTATGCATTCATTTGAGTATAAATAAAATTAATCATAAAGTAAGGAGATATATAAAATTAATTCTAAAATTAAAGGTCACAAAAAGTTTGGAACTTGTATGAATTAACCATAGTGATAAAGCATGGTCAATAAAGATTACATAATACTTGTATTACGTAATTTAATTTTACACCTCAATATATAAACAAGCAAACTTTTCTTTCTTCAATCCTTGTGGGACAAAAAAACATCTTCATACATGTTTGGAAAAGAGAGGTTCAAGAGACACAAACTCAATAATGCGTTCATTTGAGTAACTTTATAGACGTGTCAGGTTGTTATGGGTCACCATAAGTTTTCGAAACAAACTGATATGGGTAGAGTTCGGCTAGATGATTAATGGTGCATACAAGTCATAAACGACTAACTCGTAGAGTGAAATACAAACACCATTCACTTTTAAATCCCGTCATAACAGTGATCGTAAACATATATGCAGGTAAGTTATAGGGATAAAAGTTGTACCACCATGACTAAAACAACAATCTTTAATTAACACATAAATGTGTGTTGAAATATAAGAGCGTGTCTTTGTTTAAACATTTGTAGATGAATGTAAGTAACCAAGTATACATTTTGTTCCCGACGGACTAACTTTCGGTATTTAAATTATATCACATAGTTATGTAGTTTTTGATTTAAAGCATGTATGTGTATTGTTTTAACATAAAAGATAAACAAAAATAAAAACAAATTTTTGCTATTTTTAGGATATATGTTATATATGCTTTTACATAAAAAAAAAAAAATTGAAATGCATATCATATAAGTTGACAAACAACCATATATGTTGACTTCTAAGTAGCCAACACATAGAGATGCTGGTCAAGCTATAATAATATATATTATAATATATACTAACCACCATTTGTGGGGTGTATACAAAATGGTATAATACATGCTATGTTGGCAAAACCTTATTGGTCAATTTTATTTTTATACAAGCTTTAGTACAAAAACAGATGGTGTGGCAAATGAAGATTGGTTAAAGTGTGTTGCAATATTTCCTGTTCATCACAACCCACAGTATCTACACAGTTACATATACATAACTATTATGTATTTACACATATATCACAACTACTTTCACCTGCCAATTCCACCTTCCAGAACACGCACTCCACCGCCTTCCAGAACACGCACCTATAAGAAACACACTAATTTAATTACCTAATTGGAAAGGTAATTAGATCAACCCAAATCTCTTCATCGCTTCCTCAATTCATCATCAAACCAAAGAAATTTTTTCTTGAATTTCAAAAGCTTTTTATTTCGATTCGACTTTTGATTCGCAATCCTATGGAGTTAACTAGCGGTGGTCTCGCATCTTGATAGGTCCGTAAGTTATATTCTAATTTATTTAATATCATTTGTCATCTTTAATAAGTGTTTTGGGATCTCGATTTTTTGGTGTATCTAGGATATGCTATGGATTTGCGTAATACTATTCATCATAAAAGTAAGGTTTTTTTTTTTTTTTTTTTTTTTTTTTTTTTTTTTTTTAATGTTGTCTTGATTTTAATTCGTTCTTATACACTAGAATTTAGGAGTCTTTTGTGAACTGTGATTTACGAAGTTGGTTTTAAATTTTGTTAGTTTATTTCATTAATTATGATGTTTAGTATTCATGCATACAAAGTGTTTGTTTTTATGCCTTATTGAATTAATACCTAAAAACCAAATTTTGATTTCGATTCGCTTTTGTATTTAACTTGGTTTTATGTTTTTATTTATGTACAAACAGGTATTACGTCTAACAAATGATATGTAAGATAGCGTGCCCACGGAAGAACAACTAGGGATCGAATACCTATGAATCAGATGAGGTGCTCATGGAATTTGTCTCCTAGAAACGAGTTTGTGATGTTATTGCGAAATCTGTGGTGGAGGTCTGTCATGTTGCACAATTTTGCGTTAATCACGATGTTGTCATACACCGCATTAGATCATTTCATTATTAGAAACTAATTGTTGGTTATATTTTTTGTGTTTAATTTTCAGATACTATAAATCATTGGAGCTTTAAGTCATAAAGAAATGGGTAGCATTTGGAAGAAAAAGTATTTTTTGGGTTGGCAAGGGAGACTTGCTAGAGAAGGACCGCAAGATCATCACACTCACGTAACCACAATGGTGAGTATTTCATAGTCTGTATTTTGTATGCCTAATGTCTTCGTCTTTTAAATATTGTGTTTATGATTGTTTGGTTAAGTTAAGACTTTTGTGTGTTTGATTCTGTGATAAAATTCTACCATTTGTTCATTAGTGTATGGGAACAGTGCTCAACCAAACACCCTTTAAACACATATAAGTAGCTTGCGGTGTTTAGAAGAAGAAGGGGATTAAATCTAATATTGAGATAGGTGTCATACAATGTTTTTTGGAGAAAAAAAAGTAGAGGATGAAAATTATCAAACTTAAATAATAGGATATGCATGATGCAAAGATAAGTTAGGTCAAGCTATGAAAGTGAAAGAAACATACTCAAAACTTATTGTGAACCGGTCTTCCGAACACGTAATCGGTATAAATGTTTGGTCGCTATCCGAGATTGTCGTCAATGTATTCATCATATTTATGGTTTTATCCATTCTAACATGATAAGTTAGCATGTCGGTCACGAATCAAGGAAAAAAGTTAATATAAGGTATCAATTCAATTGACATATATGACGTTCTTATAGCTTGCTTTGTCGCTTTATTGGATTAATTGGTCCACCATGATTTGTAGATAAAGAAATGTATTTTATTAAGAAATTGGTTATACATCTCAAATACAAATTTTGAGATTCATACGAAAAACTTAGAAATAAGATGCCACTTCAAGTACATTCCTAACCGCTTACATTCTTAGATTTTCAAAAGCGAGTGAATTGGTAGCGATCAACACGGATCGTGTTAAAATGTGTCATTTTTCAAGGTGGAAACAAACCGATTGACGTTAACGCTGAAGTTAAATAAAATAAAAATTAGTAACGTGGTCACACATTTGAGCCCCTTATTATAGTACTAGAAATTATAATTACGATCCACGAAAATGAACGTGGAACACTTTTGGCGATACAGATAAACTCTTGAATAGTAGACTCAAGTCTATACGGGAGTGAAATCAGAAAAAGAAGCTACATAGACTAATAAAATAGCGAGATAACCTGCTTTGTAAGGGTGTTTGGGAAAAGTAACATTGCAAGGAATTTTGGGCAATAGACTAATAAATCGAAGTTACATAGACTAATAAATCGAAAGTTATTTGATCTACCTATGTTTAGGGCAATACATTTAGTTCTAACTTACGACCCTTTACTTCATCGGTCCATGTTTAGGGCAGGACATTTAGTTTAAATCTTGGAAAAAGTAACATTGCAAGGAATTTTGGAAGATATTATGTGTAATAATAGCTTCATTGCTTAAAGAATCTCACATAAGGAATTATACATGATCTTAAATGCACATTACTTCTGTTTGACAGGAACAATTACATTTTTTAGTGCTTATACATTCAAATATCTAAGCATTGCGCCAAGGGTATCTTTTACTTCAGTATGCATATTTTGTTATGTGTTTAACAAGACCTTTTTCTTGCATTCCGGATCGCTTGGTACAGATAAAATCAAAAAGATTTTGACGCTGATGCTTTAGGTACAAATCGTTCTGATTCGCTTATCATATAACTTTCTGGAACAGGCTTCCTGTTTATTTGCTGTTAGACATATACAAATATAAAGGGTGTTTCGATTACCTTGATATAAATTTACATTATATTTATGGCCATAAGTTCTGTGGAGAAAAGTTAGACAATATAAGTAAAGGGGTCAACATGCCGCCCTTGCACTCATAACAAAGTTATCTATCTATTTTACCAGATCTAATTTTAGTTGCCTTTTAGTTACCCTTTTGACCCGTTTTAGATAGTACCGAAGATGCAATATGAATGATTATCAATCAAATATTTTGGGAAAGCGATTGAGGTTGTTTTTAAGAAAAGATTCATGTCTTATTTACCGGTTAACCTGTTTTAGATACAAATCGTAACATAAGTTGGTCAACCGCTTGACAATTAAGTCCAAACCTGTATCAGCAATTCAGTAACATAGCAATCATTTAAAATGTATCAGAAATTCAGTAACACTACATGCGAGTGTGTTTACATAAATTTTTAGCTTTTTTTGTATCGTAAATGTTTTGTTTTAAGATGCTACTAATTCATGATGTCCCCAGGTATATAAGTGTGTGCTTCAGGAGGATCATTAAGCAACTACTGCCATGTATTATTGAAGCTAAAATTTGATCAGCTCAGACTGTTTAATGTTGACCTTCAAGGTGAATAACATTTTTTGTCTCCTTTATCATGTTGCTTTCAAAATATGGCTTCATTAACTATTGGAGTATTCATCTGTTTTCTTTTTGTTTTTGAAAACAATTCTATATAAGTGTCGCTTCTTCTTGCAATTGGAGGCGAAATCTTACTCAGCATATTGTATTGGTGTCACGAATCATCGACGATATTTACAGAATCGGCCTTCAACAAACAGCTACAAGCATCAAGTCAAAATGAAGTTCCTTTTTTTAGGTATACCTTTGGCGTTCAGAGTCAGATCGCACGGTGTTTCGGTTCATCCGGAACACAGCTATTTTGGTATGCAACCCACTTATCATACAGATGGACATCGCATATGAGTTTCATTGACGTTAACATTGAAGGTAAATAAATTTTTTTAGTAACGTGGTCATACATTTGAGCGCCTTCTTATAAGCTTCAATCAGAAACTATCGCTATACTATCCTTCCACCATATTCACGTAATTGTTAGCAACTTAAATATATATTTCTTCAAATCTAAAAATGTTTATTCAAAGTTTTACTCAACTACTATGTTTTGTATATGACTGAGATTGCATGACTTGCACAGGTTCCTATAATAAAAGAATTTGACAAGGGTGAACTTAAAGAGGTAATATTCAAACTAATTGGTTCAGGAAGGATGTTGCAGGGTCTTGGAAGTATTTAAAGACTTATCAGGTAAAATTTTGCGACCTTTGATGGGCCTTTGGTTTCAAGCTTTATAGTACTATTTGTGAACGGTCCATGAACAAAACATAATTGTAAATATGAGTTCATATATTATCAATATGTTACGCGTAAATGTTACAAATTTCAAGTACTTACAAAGTTGTGGAGTTTTTGTAACTTCATTTGTATATTGGAGTACTAAATTTATGCCATATATTATATCTCGCAAGTGTCAACCAATCTCAATTCAAAAAAATGAAGCCCCGCAGCAACGCGCGGGCTAATATGCTCGTATATATATAAAGACAAGCGATGGGTTTACATTCTAGTATATAAACTAGCAATGTTTCTTATGTTTTACCTATGTGGGATGCGCTAAGTATTCAATTTATCCAAAATATTCAAAGCACGTAAACGTCTTAACTATTTTCGAGTTAGTAACGATGTTGTTCAATTCAAATAATATACTCCATCTATCTTTTCATCTAGTTATGATGTTTTTCGTTTACTGTGGGATGTCTGATAATTGACATGCTAATAATGTAGTGGTCGAACTCTTTTATTCGACTTAAACAATTAAAAAGCAAAATAATTTTTCTTTGAGAGAGGAGTTGGTGTTTTTCCATCACAGAGAGATTGAATCTACGACTTTTAAATGGGTTTAAATTAAAAGTCCACTTGCTGTTTTATGCAACTTAAGATATATGAGTGAACTTGTCTTTGTGAATTTGTGTGTGTAAAAACTTAAGGTACATCAGGGTGAAAATCATACTAACCAAGTTTGAGATTTATTTTAATTTGGTCAGTCAAATTTTATATGAACCATAAAAACTATCAAAGTTTCAAAACTGTTCTATTCTTGTGTAATTTTTATGTTAGAGTAACCTGAACAAAACACACTTTCGAACTTGATTATTGTTTATATTAATCTACATTCACCGATGAGTTTAAATTAAAAGTCCACTTGCTGTTTTATGCAACTTAAGATATATGAGTGAACTTGTCTTTGTGAAATTGTGTGTGTAAAAACTTAAGGTACATCAGGGTGAAAATCATACTAACCAAGTTTGAGATTTATTTTAATTTGGTCAGTCAAATTTTATATGAACCATAAAAACTATCAAAGTTTCAAAACTGTTCTATTCTTGTGTAATTTTTATGTTAGAGTAACCTGAACAAAACACACTTTCGAACTTGATTATTGTTTATATTAATCTACATTCACCGATGAGTTTAAATTAAAAGTCCACTTGTCGCTTTATGCAACTTAAGATATATGAGTGAACTTGTCTTTGTGAAATTGTGTGTGTAAAAACTTAAGGTACATCAGGGTGAAAATCATACTAACCAAGTTTGAGATTTATTTTAATTTGGTCAGTCAAATTTTATATGAACCATAAAAACTATCAAAGTTTCAAAACTGTTCTATTCTTGTGTAATTTTTATGTTAGAGTAACCTGAACAAAACACACTTTCGAACTTGATTATTGTTTATATTAATCTACATTCACCGATGAGTTGCAGTTCCATAAAATGACTTTATGAGAGTTGCTCTAGAAGGTTTCATATTCATGAAGACACTCAAATTAAGTTTGTTGGAGTTAACCATACATACAAGATCCTATAAACAATTGATTTGCATACATGACACTTGTATCAACTTATGAAAATTATTTACACCACAATATTTAAGCAAGCCAAAATTTCTTTATTTGATCAATGTGGGAATACAAGTTGTTAGAAACAAAATATTTGTTGCTGAATTTAGGAATATAGTAAATAACTTACTAATGTTATGTTCTTGAGTTTGATTTAGGGGAAAGGAAATGATTTGCAAAGAAATTAAAAATTTTTGTGTTCTCAAGATGTTTTATGAGAAAGAAAGGAAAAGAATCAAAAGAAGAAGGAAAGAAGATTCGGTGTTTTTTTATGAAGATATATTCCGCCCATTTTTAAGAAGTAGAGGAGAGAAGAGAAGTGGTTGTATCTGTTGTGCTCTTCTCTTCTTTTCTTTTATGAAAAAACTCAAGAACACAACGCAAGTACTTTACAAAACATCAAGCTTAAAAAAAGTTGAGTACTAGTTACATTAGAAGACATACATTATATTACTGTGGAGGGTGCGGTCATACATTTTTCTTTGCCATATCAACTCCACATCAGTTTTTTCTCTTTTCAAAACTTTTTTCCTTCAACTTTCCCTCAACCATTGCAACACCTCCTCTCTTCTTTTTTTTATATTTTTATCATTTAAAAATACACATCAAAACACAAATACCCACTCACAACATAATAAATTATTGTTTATCTTTCTTCCATCTCTCCTAAACTTTTTCGGGAGTATATTTCCGCAAAGCAAAAATAAAAAATGAAATATAAAAAATATAAACTTCTTTTACCGCTACAATAGGTGAGGCAAAAAAGGTTTTCCCTCTAGGGAAAAGAGACTTCCCGCTCTCGACACCCTCTTACCTTATAAACTTATACATATTTCAAATCCCTTTTTCCGCATCCATTATAAACTCATACATATTACATACTTTTTGTCAACACCACGCAATACGAACTCTCTCCTTTCTCCCAACTTCATTCCTTTGCCTCTCATCCTCCATTTTTGAACTTGTTATTCGCTCCCCTATTTCTTTTAAAAATTTGCTTACTTTCACCATAATTTTTTTTTCGACCTTCATTTTTCAATCATTTGACCATTTTTTTTGGGTAAAAGGGATCAAGACCCCGGTAAAATATATTAATCCCAAAAAATCCAACCAGTACAATGGAATGTGGTTGATGTACCACATTAACCTCAAGCACCAACTTGAACCTCTAACTAGCCGAAAGACATGCCAATCGATATTATTTGACCATTTCAATATTATACGATATTAAGAAGAAACTCATTCTTTGTTAAATATTTATAATTTATGAGATTTAAAATGGCAGTACGATTTCTATTTGTTTGTGTATTACGAAGACTTGCGAAATGAAAGAAGGTTAAAACAAAGGAAAAGGAATAGATGGGAAATAAATAATATGAAGATGGGTGAAGAGGGTGGCAAACAGGGCGTGGGGGCTAAGGTGGGTCATGGCCCACCCACAAAGCCCTAGTAATTATTATGTGTGTTGTAGTTCAAAACCGAATTTACTATCATATATTAACATCTGATCCACCTACAAACTAGATATCTCTCTATTAGTTTATATACTTAGTCGCTCATCCATCCATCAATCCATATTCAGTCCTATAGCCAAGAATTTTGGTTCAGATTCATTTTTAGATGATTTTGGTTATGCAAATGAATGTCGCGTGCAACCAAAACGTTGAATAAACAAATATGTTGCAAACTTTTTACATAGTTATATATTATACTCCGTAATCTTTTGTTTCCTTTCTAACATGCCGGTGTCTTCTAAAATTTTTTGGCCCCCTGAAAAGAATTCCTGGCTATGGCCCTGGTGGCAAAAGATTAGCACAAAAGTATTCTTGGGATTTAGAAAAAGACATATATTTAACAATATGACACAAAAGTGTGTCACGCTGAAAATAAGTGACGCGTGATTGAGTCATAGATATACAAATTTCCCCAAATATACCAAACACAATACAGTAAAACATCTATAAATTAATACTTGATAAATTAATAACCTCGATAAAATTAATAATTTGTCCAGTCCCAACTTGGGAACAGTACAAATTTAGACCCCAATCGATAAAATAATAAGATAATAATTTTTTTGAAACGCCAGTATATATATATTAGTCCCAACGAAATATAAACTAATAATTACTAAAATTTATATATATATATATATATATATATATATATATATATATATATATATATATATATATATATATATATATATATATATATATATATATATTAATTGCATTTTGGTCCTTGTGGTTTGCCCAAATTGCAGGTTTGGTCCCCAAAACTTTGAAAGTGCAACGATAGTCTTCATTTTGAAGTTTGGATTGCATTTTTGGTCCCTGGATAAAGTTAAATGACTAAAATACCCTTTGTCTTCTTTAGAAAAAGATAAGGGTAATTTGGTCATTTGACAACGATAAGGACCAAAGATGCAACCCAAACTTTAAAATGGGGACTATCGTTGCATTTTTAAAGTTTTAAGGACCAAACCTGCAATTTGGCCAAACCACAAGGACCAAAAATGTAATTAACTATATATATATATATATATATATATATATATATATATATATATATATATATATATATATATATATATATATATATATATATATATATATATATATATATATATATATATATATATATATATATATATATGTGTGTGTGTGTGTGTGTGTGTGTGTGTGTGTGTGTGTGTGTGTGTGTGTGTGTGTGAAGAGAGAAATACACTTCAAAATCTTAAGATTGTTTTGTAAAAAATAAATACATAGTCACTTGTTTTTTTGTTAAACTTCAAATCTATATTGAGTTTATCTTAAAATCTTCTTATTGCATTAAAGAGTTGGTGCGTTGTCTTCTCATACTGCAACAAAAAGTGTTAATTTTATTTTCATAAAATGTGAATGTTAATTCATAAAATGTTAATTGGAACTTGTTTTTCAAATTTATTTCGTCTCTAATGAGTATACATTCTAAATAGCTAGTATATTAGACTTGAAAATTTAATAGTCATACGTAAAACATCTTTAAATTAATAAATTATTAATTTATCGATATAATTATATCTCGCTAAATTAATAAAATATCTCGGTCCCAACACTATTAATTTATAGAGGTTTTACTGTATTCCATAGATTAAGCCTAACATATAATTTGACATCTAGTCCGACCAAAGTTTGCGGTAGCTTAAATTTATGTGCAAATGTGATTTTTTTTTACTTTTTTTTGGTAAAAAGATTATACCCCGATGAATATATTTTTTCGTACTTTTAGCTATGTTTAAGTTATTAACTTGATATTTGAATCATACAAACTGCCGCACAATCTGTGTTTTACTCTACTATTAAAAATAAAATGGGAAATATATTCGAAACCGAAGAAGCAAAAGACGTCATTTCACCATTTTCATTAACACCGTGTTTGCTCCTCCGTTCACCAATGCAACATCATGACTCTTGTATCCATATACCATACCATTGCTATGTTGGGGTTTCAAATGTAATTATATATACAAATAGGTCGTTAAAATTTAGTATCAGATCATCAAAATAATGTTACACTCTAGTATACATGTTTGTCGTATTAATTACAATCTTTGTTCACGGGTTGGTTGCAATTTCATCAAATGATGTGATCAACGTTGCTCACAAAAAGTCAACAGTTTATATTAATTAGTCCGGGGAAAATGGGATGAGAGTATATGTAAGTATATTCATATATACTCGCCCGCCAATTAACCCAAATGATGTGATCAACGTTGCTCATAAAAAGTCAACAGTTTATATTAATTAGTCCGGGGATATTGTGATGAGAGTATATGTAAGTACGCCCACCAAATAACCCCAGATTACATAATACTAACATCATTTCACCATTTTCATTAACACCGTGTTTGCTCCTCCGTTCACCAATGCAACATCATGACTCTTGTATCCATATACCATACCATTGCTATGTTGGGGTTTCAAATGTAATTATATATACAAATAGGTCGTTAAAATTTAGTATCAGATCATCAAAATAATGTTACACTCTAGTATACATGTTTGTCGTATTAATTACAATATTTGTTCACGGGTTGGTTGCAATTTCATCAAATGATGTGATCAACGTTGCTCACAAAAAGTCAACAATTTATATTAATTAGTCCGGGGAAAATGGGATGAGAGTATATGTAAGTATATTCATATATACTCGCCCACCAATTAACCCAAATGATGTGATCAACGTTGCTCATAAAAAGTCACAGCTAAAATTCATTAGTCCCGGATATTGGATGAGAGTTATAATACTAACATCATTTCACCATTTTCATTAACACCGTGTTTGCTCCTCCGCTCACCAATGCAACATCATGACTCTTGTATCCATATACCATACCATTGCTATGTTGGGGTTTCAAATGTAATTATATATACAAATAGGTCGTTAAAATTTAGTATCGATCATCAAAATAATGTTACACTCTAGTATACATGTTTGTCGACATTACAATATTTGTTCACGGGTTGGTTGCAATTTCATCAAATGATGTGATCAACGTTGCTCAGAAAATGGGATGAGTATATGTAAGTATATTCATATATACTCGCCCACCAATTAACCCAAATGATGTGATCAACGTTGCTCATAAAAAGTCAACAGTTTATATTAATTAGTCCGGGGATATTGTGATGAGAGTATATGTAAGTATATTCATATATACTCGCCCACCAATTAACCTAAATGATGTGATCAACGTTGCTCATAAAAAGTCAACAGTTTAAATTAATTAGTCCGGGGATATTGGGATGAGAGTATATGTAAACACTCCACCAATTAACCCAAATGATGTGATCAACATTGCTCACAAAAAGTCAACAGTTTATATTAATTAGTCCGGGGATATTGGGATGAGAGTATATGTAAGTATATTCATATATACTCGCCCACCAATTAACCCAAATGATGTGATCAACGTTGCTCATTAAAAGTCAACAGTTTAAATTAATTAGTCCGGGGATATTGAGATGAGAGTATATGTAAGTACGCCCACCAAATAACCCCAGATTACATAATACTAACATCATTTCACCATTTTCATTAACACCGTGTTTGCTCCTCCGTTCACCAATGCAACATCATGACTCTTGTATCCATATACCATACCATTGCTATGTTGGGGTTTCAAATGTAATTATATATACAAATAGGTCGTTAAAATTTAGTATCAGATCATCAAAATAATGTTACACTCTAGTATACATGTTTGTCGTATTAATTACAATATTTGTTCACGGGTTGGTTGCAATTTCATCAAATGATGTGATCAACGTTGCTCACAAAAAGTCAACAATTTATATTAATTAGTCCGGGGAAAATGGGATGAGAGTATATGTAAGTATATTCATATATACTCGCCCACCAATTAACCCAAATGATGTGATCAACGTTGCTCATAAAAAGTCAACAGTTTAAATTAATTAGTCCGGAGATATTGGGATGAGAGTATATGTAAACACTCCACCAATTAACCCAAATGATGTGATCAACGTTGCTCATAAAAAGTCAACAGTTTATATTATTAGTCCGGGGATATTGGGATGAGAGTATATGTAAGTATATTCATATATACTCGCCCACCAATTAACCCAAATGATGTGATCAACGTTGCTCATAAAAAGTCAACAGTTTAAATTAATTAGTCCGGAGATATTGGGATGAGAGTATATGTAAACACTCCACCAATTAACCCAAATGATGTGATCAACGTTGCTCATAAAAGTCAACAGCTTATATTATTAGTCCGGGATATTGGGATGAGTATATGTAAGTATATTCATATATTTAACCCAAATGATGTGATCAACGTTGCTCATAAAAAGTCAACAGTTTAAATTAATTAGTCCGGAGATATTGGGATGAGAGTATATGTAAGTATATTCATATATACTCGCCCACCAAATAACCCCAGATTACATAATACTAACATCAACTTAAGTGAACCATGTACACTCAAATATATAAACATGAATAACTTGGTTCTTTGGCCAATCTGGGACTAAACACTTCTTACTAGAACCTTCAAAAAAGTTGTTGCAGACTCAAAATCTTTGTTGTTGTAAGCTTGTAACCAAACACGCGTACTAATAGTATAAATAAAAAATTAGCATGCTTATGAAAAGTATAATTACCAAGATAGAACATTGTTGTTGAACATAATTATCAACATCAACCACAAACTTACTTAGGTGGTGTTTGTTTTTCATAAAGAGGCTTTTAACAACCTCTTAATCTGAACCGTTCAGACGCGGTCAGACATTTTGGTCGTTCAGACCATTTGTTTTTTTCCCGTTCAGAAGCGTTCAGAGGCAGTATGATCTTAATGGTCTAGACTTGAGATGGGTGTCTGAATGCCTCTTGTTGCCTCTTGCTGACAAAAAAAAAATAATAATAAATAAAAAAAAAAAATAGTACGAGCAAGTAAATGTGCAGTTCAAACATGAGTTTTTTTTTTCCCGTTCAGATGCGGTCAGATTTAGACATTTACGCCTCAAATTCAGATTCAGATGTGCGGTTCAGATTCAGATTCAGAGCCTCTTAAAAAACAAACACCGCCTTACACAGTTACACTTACACTTACACTAAGAAAATCAAATATATCCATGAATAGGGTTACTCCACACGCACATCAATTTCAATCAAGAATAAAGTATTGCACGATTTTTGTTATAAAATATGTATGGTATACTTTTCGTGTTGTTTTGGTTTATTTCAATTATGACTATTTTGCTCGTGGTTAGTTTTTAGATAATAAGAAAAGTAAGTTTACTATCCAATGTGAGAAGTGAGAACCTAGAAGGCAACAGAAGTTTCAGGTTATTTCTAAAAGACAGAGGGGGAGTTTGGTTGAGGCAATTTGGAGGATATTAGGGCCATTTGCATTTTAATTCTCTTTAAATGTCCCGTTTGGCAACTTAAATGTAGTCATTTGAAGTAATTTACAATTCTCCGAATTGCCAAAATGGAGAGAATCAAAATGCCTTAAAAAAATGAGAAATTTTAATTTACTTGAAAAAAAAATTTATAAACTTTTTTTTCTTATTGTTTTTTTATAAACTTTTAAATAAAATATTTATGAATTTTTTTTATAAACTTTTTTTATAAATTTTTTATAAACTTTTTTTATAAATTTTTTATAAACTTTTTTTATAATTTTTTATAAATTTCTTATAAATTTTTTTATAAATTTTTATAAACTTTTTTTATAATTTTTTTTTTATAAATTTCTTATAAATTTTTATAAAATTTTTTATAAATTTTTATAAACTTTTTCATAAATTATTTATAAACTTTTTTTTATAAATTTTTTATAAATTTTTTTTATAAATTTTTATAAACTTTTTTTTTTTTTTATTTTTTTTATAAACTTTTAAGTAGAATATTTATGAAATTTATATTGAAAAAAAAAATATGTATATATATTTATAAATTTCTATCAACCAAACATGCGAAGATATTTAAAATTCCGGAATTTTAAATTCTCAAGAATTTAAATTTTCTAGAATTTAAAATTCCGGAATTTCAAATTATCCCAACCAAACGCCCCCAGAGAATTTTGTTTTAAACATATCTTAGTTTATGCATTTCTGTTGAATAATATGAAGGATCTATTTTGTCAAGTTTGAAAGTCTTTAAAAGATAGAAAAGTTAAATGCATATAAGGGCTAAAAGTGAAATAATGTTGAGTATATAACCTCATTACTTTGCTAGGGTTTCGATTCACAATTATTATCTCGTATTCGATTCTCTAAAGTTTCACATAGTCTTCTATCTTGATATACTGCCTTGATATCATTGTTGATATCGCTTGGTTCTTTGTATCAAGATCAATCTCTTTGATCTTGTTTAGTCCGAGTGTTGAGTGATATATGTAGTAAGGTTCTGGTGTCTACCTAGTAGAGATCAGTCTTGTTTTCTTTGTATCTGTATTGATAAGCATCCAGTTGGGGACTTATCTTCTTTACTTTGTTATAATAAAATACACCATAGGGGTGGTTGGTTGGGTGTACTTGTGATTTGTTGTGTGCTCTTGATCATTTTTACATGGTATCAGAGAGCACGGTTCTGATCTGGTGGTTTTAAGTTTTTAGGGTTTTGGAATTTTTTTGGGGATTCTTGCAATTGGTGGTTGAATTGGTTAATTGAGGTTGTTTTCTTAACGGCCGTTGTCTGTTTGGGATTGGATCTGGTGATTTTGTGGATTTCTTGGTTAGGGTTTGTTGAAACCCTAATTTGGTATTTTGGGGGTTTTCATTCTTGGTGGTTTCTTGTTGTTTCTTGGGCCTGTTCTTGATACAATATTGCTAGACTCATTGATTCTGGTGGTTTTTGTATCTTTTTCCGCTGACATATCTCTGTAAGTTCTTTGTTTCTCTTAAGATAACACAAATTTGGTTTAGAAGGTGCAAAAGAGACAGTTAACATCTTGATCTGCCAACATAGATTGGTACGAATACCTGCTCTGACTGTTCCTAGTCTTCTGGCTGATTTGTGGTTATTCTTGGGTGTGAGTTGTAGGTTGTATAGTTTGTTATTTCTGTTATTTAGTCTATTGTTGTGTCTAAGTCGAAGGAGGATAGGTTTTGGGCAGTCTTGGAAGTTGGTTGAGTTGATTTGTTCTGGTTATTTGTTAGTATTGCTGTTTTGCTTGTTGCTTATTGTTTCTGGTTTGTTTTTCTATTTGTTCTTATTGATTGGTTATTATGGCTATTGAAGATGAGCCTAGTGGTAGTAATGTTCAAGTATTAATTAGTAATCTAGATGCAGGTAATCCTCTTCATATTCAAACTAATGATAATAGTGGAACTGCTCTTATTCCATTTAAACTGCTTGGAACTGAGAATTATAGAATTTGGTTTGGTGCTATGAAATTGGCTTTGCAAGCTAGAAATAAGTATAGCTTTGTTGATGGTACTTGTCTTAAGGAATCTTTTGTTACTAGTAATGTCTTGTCTGCTCAATGGGATAGATGCAATGCTATTGTCTTAACTTGGATTATGAATTCTGTGTCTCATGATGTTTATATGGGATTGGTTTATTCTGAAAATGCTGCTTCTGTTTGGCAAGAATTGAAAGAAACATATGATAAGGTAGATGGGTCTGTTATATACAACTTATTGCAAAAGATTAACTCTGTGAAAGAAGGTGGTAGTTCTGTTGCTGATTACTATCATAGGTTAAATTCTTTATGGAGAGAATTTGATTCTCTAACTAAGTTGCCTAAATGTGTGTGTGAACATAAATGTGCTTGTGAAGCTAGTACAGAGTTAGTTTTGCATCGCTAGATTAATGAAACCGATGCAATTTCTTATGGTCTTGATGATTGCTATCAACTCGTTAGAACCGCTTTATTAACCGAGATCCTTTACCGAGGTTAAAGATGCTTATCTTTGTTGTGTCTAGGGAGGAGTCTCACAGAGGGATTCCTGAGTCCTCTAGTGTTTCTGAGTCTAAACTTAATGCTTCTTCTTTTGCTGCTAAATCTTTTAATAACACTAGAAGAATGTATAATAACAGTAACAATACTAGAGGAACTAGTTCCAATTCTAATACTGCTAATAGAGGTCCTAATCCTAATCTGAATTGTAAAAATTGTGGTAAGATTGGACATACTATTGAAAGATGCTATGAACTAATTGGTTTTCCACCTGGTTTTGTTAAGAGTAATAATCCAGTTAAACAAAATGGTTTTAGACAAGGTTATAATGCTAATACTGATAATAAGATGTCTGAAAAATCTTCTGCTACTCCATCTGCAAATATTTCTTACGGTTTTACATCCGAGCGTATGAAGAAACTCTTGTCTTTGATCAATGATAGTTCTACAGAAGCATACATGCCAATATGGCGGTAGGGCTTCATTCTTTAATGGAAATGTTTGGTTTAATATTAATTTTCTAAATATTTCTTTGGGAATTCTAGTCTTCTTGTTAAAACTATATCTTTGGGTTGGATTATAGACTCGGTGCTAATCAAGACTGAACATTTTCTCTTGTTGGTATGTTTAATATTGTGGACATTTCTAGTCTTAAGATTACTGTTGGACATCCCAATGGTACTCTTGCCACTATAAGTCATGTTGGAAATTTAAAATTAACTAATAATGTGACTCTTTATGATGTTTTAGTGGTTCCTGGTTACTGTGTGAGTCTTTTGTCTGTTAACAAACTGATTAGAGACAGTAAAATGTTTGTTGGTTTTGATGAAGATACTTGTTATATTCAGGATTTGAAAAGGGAGAAAGTTCTGGGGACTGGTAGTCAGTCTGATGGGTTATATTTGTTTGATATGCAGTCTGATAATACTTTGGGTGAGTGTAATATGATCATGTCTTATAATGTTTCTAAACTTGTTTGGCATAATAGACTGGGTCATCCTGCTGATCCAGTCTTATCTGTTCTTCAGAAGGATCTTGGTATATCCAAGAATTCTTCTATCTCTGTTTGTGAAATCTGTCATAGGGCTAAGCAAACAAGGAACCTTTCCTTTGTCTGATCATAAGTCTAAGAATCTTGGTGAACTTGTTCATCTTGACTTATGGGGTCCTTACAGAGTAACAAGTAGAGAAGGATATAAGTATTTTCTCACTATTGTTGATGATTATTCTAGAGCTGTGTGGACTTACTTGATTAAAACTAAAGATGAGGTGTTTGATGTATTCTGTTCTTTTATACACTTAATTTCTAATCAATTTGATGTTAAAATCAAAACTGTTAGATCTGATAATGGTACTGAATTTGTAAACAAGAAAATGAGTGGAATGTTTTCTGATCTTGGTATAATACATCAAACATCTTGTCCTCATACACCTCAGCAAAATGGGATTGCTGAGAGGAAACATAGACACCTGCTCAATGTAGCTAGGAGTCTTATGTTTCAAGGGGGGATTCCTTTGTGTTTTTGGTCTGATTGTGTTCTAACTGCTGTATATCTTATAAACAGGCTGCCATCTTCTGTTCTAAATGGTAAATGTCCCTATGAGTTGTTGTATAAAACTAAACCTAATCTTTCCCATTTGAGGTCTTTTGGTTGTCTTTGTTTTGCTACTATTTTGAATAATCATGATAAGTTGTCTTATAGGTCTGAAAAATGTGTTCTCATTGGTTTTTCATCTACTAAGAAAGCTTATAAACTCTTGAGTTTAGATACAAGGAATGTGTTTTTGCAAGAGATGTGAGATTTTATGAAAATGTTTTTCCTTTAAAATGAAAACCGTGATTCAACCGATACAAGTAGTGTAAATGAGGTTGAACACTTGAAGTTTTTGATAGTCAAAAGTCTCAAAGTCCCAATGATGAAGGGAAGATGCACCGGTTGAGGATGGTAGTTTACCATCTTCACATGATGCTAGTGATAATGAAACGTATACTACTTATATGCATCATGAAGATTGGCATTCGCAACCCATTTTGGTGACCAACACCGGTCCGAGGCAATACAAATCTTGAAAATCTTGGTTTAGTTTTTACCGAGTCCGAAAATGTAAATGAAGATGTGCGACACTGTGTTAAGAAGGTCTAGTAGAGTCTAAAACTCCTATTAGGTTTAATGACTATGTGATGCACTCTAAAGTCGATATGGAATAGAAAAGTATGTGAGTTATGCTAATTTGAGTAGGACCAATATGTGTTTTGCTTCTACTTTAAATAAACTGTTGAGCCTAAAAGTTATGAAGAAGCGCTTAAATGTCCTTATTGGTGCAAGCTATGAATAATGAAATTGAAGCTTTAAATAGAAATAATACCGATCGAATGTAAGTTACCGTTGGTAGACATGCTATGGATATAAATGGATATGGAAAATTAAATATAAGTCTACAGGGGAAGTTGATAGATATAAAGCAAGATTAGTAGCTAAAGGTTATAATCAAAGAGAAGGATTTGATTATGATGAAACCTTTAGTCCTGTTGTGAAAATGGTTACTGTCAGATGTCTAATAAGTATTGCTGTTAGTAGAAATTGGCCTTTATATCAGTTAGATGTTAATAATGCTTTTTTATATGGTGATCTTGATGAAGATGTTTATATGCAATTACCTAAAGGTTTTAATGATGGAGATGATTCTAAAGTATGCAAACTTAATAAATCTTTATATGGGCTTAAGCAAGCTCCTAGGCAATGGAATGCTAAGCTTACTAATGCATTGATAGAACATGGTTTTGAACAGAGTAAATTTGATTATTCTTTATTTGTGAAACAAAAAGGGTCTGTGTTTGTTGCTTTACTTGTATATGTTGATGATATTGTTATAACTGGTAATGATGAGAAAGAAATCAATAACTTCAAAAAGTTTTTGAGATCTAAATTTATGATTAAAGATTTGGGAGAATTGAAATACTTTCTTGGAATAGAAGTGTTAAAAAATGATAAGGGTATTTGCATGACACAGAGAAAGTATTGTTTAGAGTTGTTATATGAATATGGGTTACTTGCAGCTAAGCCTGTTGATACTCCACTTACGAAAACTCTATTTTAAGTTGTGTTGAAACCGATAAGGATAAAGTGTTGAACAATATTAATAACTATCGAAGTTGGTTGGTAAATTGATATACTTAAATACCGGGCCCGATATTAGTTATCTTTGTTCACCGTTTGAGTCAACATATGCATAAACCTTTACAATCACATCTAAAAGCCGCTTTAAGGGTTTTGAAATATTTGAAAGGGTCTCCGTGTTCGAGTTCTACGTTTAATAAGGAATCTAATCTTAAGCTTAAAGCTTATGCTGATTCTGATTGGGCTAAGTGTCCTCTAACTAGAAAATCTGTAACTGGTTTTTGTGTATTCTTGGGAAATTCTCTTATTTCTTGGAAAAGTAAAAAACAAGCTACTTTGTCTAGGAGTTCAGCTGAGGCTGAATATAGAAGCATGGCTTCTACTACTTGTGAAGTGATATGGTTAAGTAATTTGTTGCATAGTCTTGGTCTTAAAGGGTTGTTGCCTGTGGAGATATTATGTGATAATAGTGCTGCAATTCAGATTGCAGCCAATCCAGTTTTTCATGAAAGAACAAAACATTTTGAGTTGGATGTACATCTGGTTAGAGAAAAAGTTTCTACAGGTGTAATAAAAACAGTTAAGATTCACACAGAGGTTCAGGTGGCAGACATCTTTACTAAATGTCTTGGTCAAAGACAGCATACTTTATTTTGCAAAAATCTTGGTATGTTGGATTTGTTTGCAGGTAGTAATAACTGTGAAAAAAGTTGCAGTCAAGATGTAGATGAAAGAAGTGTTCAAGGTGAAGACTTGTCAACTTGAGGAGGGGTGTTGAATAATATGAAGGATCTACTTTGTCAAGTTTGAAAGTCTAAGGAAGTTAAAAGATAGAAAAAGTTAAATGCAGAAGTATAAGGGCTAAAAGTGAAATAATGCTGAGTATATAACCTCATTACTTTGCTAGGGTTTCTGATTCACAATTATTATCTCTGTATTCGATTCTCTCTCTAAGTTTCACATAGTCTTCTATCTTGATATCTGTCTTGATATCATTGTTGATATCAGTTGGTTCTTTGTATCAAGATCAATCTCTTTTGATCTTGTTTAGTCTGAGTGTTGAGTGATATATGTAGTAAGGTTGCTTTGGTGTCTACCTAGTAGAGATCGATCTTGTTTTCTTTATCCGTATTGATAAGCATCCGGTTGGGGACTTATCTTCTTTACTTTGTTATAATAAAATACACCATAGGGGTGGTTGGTTGGGTGTACTTGTGATTTGTTGTGTGCTCTTGATCATTTTTACAATTACAAATACATACACTCACAGTGACTAAACAGTATAAATCATATTGGATTGACTATGGAAAACTGTCGATTTCCAACCACAGATTGCTAAGTTCACTATTGGATTGACTATGGAAAACTGTCGATTTCCAACCACAGATTGCTAAGTTCACGAGCAGCGGCAAAAGAACGCAACCAAATAAACCAAGAATCTTTACACCCTTTTTGACACAAAATTGCAATTTGCAAACTAAGACGAGAAAAGATAGTAACCATTTTAAGGATAAACTGTGGTAAAGTTGACCCACGTCTTGGCAGAGCCCCCCCATGGATGGGATATGGGTTCATAGTGATGCCTCTTTCCATTTCTGTTTTGTCTACTGTGGTGGAAGGATGAGTAGCTTAATAGAATGGAATAGAGGAAATGTAGCTAGATGGTGGTGCTTTATAGGTGAGAATTTTCAAGATTGTTGTGTGCAAGAAGTATATGGTTATGATGAAGTCTGGATGCTAGTCTAGTATTCCATGTTGCTGGTTCTTTTAGACATTTAGTGATACTCTGTATTGGACAAGCTTGTATAGTTGTCTGGTAGTTGGTTTTTGTATTGAGATTTGGGTGATGTCCAAATCCTATTTTTCTATCTTTATGTTTGTACATATTTGGAGGTTATATAAATATTCTCACCTTTGCACCAAAAAAAAAAGTTGACCCACGTCTACCTTAAAATACCGTATAGTAAGCATTTTGAGGATAAATTGACCCATTATAGTCAACCAAATGGCAAAATTGACTTTACAAGAAGTTCAGGAATCACCCAAGCTAGGATTGCATAGCGTTGGAGGATGGTGGCAGGTCCAAAATCAGTAGTCATTGCTATGCAACGTTTCCCGTATCCGTCACGTCAATCACTAATGTGAAATTATCTAAATAAAAAGGAATACATTCAATACCAAAGATGACAAAATGTTAGAAATTAATAAATTATACTTATTGAAAATTCAAAAATTTATATAAATATATTTCCCTTAAGGCCTCAAAAAATGAAAGATTTCAACTCTATGACAAATTGAGGGGAAATATATTTATATAAATTTTTGAATTTTCAATAAGTATAATTTGTTAATTTCAATAAGTATAATTTAATTATGAAATTAAAGTCACGAAAGGTTTGAGTACCAATTATATTAGATGGCATACATCAAAGTCATAAAAAAAATTGAGAACTTGTATGAGCTGCTCGCAAATTCCAAGGCGTGATGGTGAATTGATATTTACCATCATGACCGTCACATACGAGCATATAATGCTACTCTCAACTCAGTTGAACCATACACACCCCACTATATAATCAAGCAAAATTTCTATTCTTTGACCAATGTGGGACTAAAAACTTGATACAAGTTTTGAATGAATTTGTTCAAGAGACACAACAAATAAATGCAACTATAAATCTTAAACCTGTAACTTCGAAGGCCAACATTCTAGGGACGGAGCCACATTGTGGCTAGGATGGGCCATGGCCAACCCTAAAATTTTAATAAACACTTGTAGTATGCATATTTTGCAATGTATCTTTTACACAAAATCATAATCAGCCTACCCAAAGCTATAACAAAAAGGCCCATCCAAATAGATTAGAAATGTTTGCATCCAATTGAATAATCCAAAACTGAAACCATGGTTTACGGATGACGGAAGCTCAATGCCTTCAGTTTGAAAAGATATTGAAAAGGATATATCGCAGACACCTTTAGTTTATATAGTGTTTTAGATGATTTTAGTTCTGTTAAAGAGCGTCGTGTGCTGTTGAAATGAAAACTTTAGTCGTACGACTCTTAAAACTTATTCTTTTTCTTGACTTCTAATTCTTTTTTGTTTTGCCCTACCCGACTGAAAAGTCCTGGCTTCGTCCCTGCTGAACATTCAGAGGGGTCTCGAATGGGTGTGCAATAGGTGCCATCACACACGACCCCCACTTAATAAAGAGGACACATTTTTATTAGTTTTGCATAAAAATACATACGTAGTATAATATTAAACATACTAGTCTCATGACCCGGCCGATGGCCGGGCTAGTCTCATGTAAATTGGTTAAAATTATTATTTAAATTTAATTTTTTTTTCAAATAAAATTTGTTATTAAACTTTAATCTGTTTAGTTTGATTGTTATTAACATTAAATTTTTTTGAAAAATAATAACATTTGAAGTTCATTTATATTTGTTGTTGCAGATTATGTTTATCAAAAAATGACATATATAATTTAAACATATCAAAACTTTAAATAAAAATAAACCGTGCTTTAGAAACATTAAGCTTTTAATATTGGAAACAACACAAAGATTAAAGAAAAATAAACCATTCTTTAGAAACTAAAAATTAAATTTTGGAAATGACACCGAAGACCATGATAGATTTGCATTGTCATAGTCAAAGCTCTCAATATCGTCGGTGTCAATATCACTCACTTCAAATTCGGAATGGTCATCAAAAAAATCGAGCTTTGGCATCGAAGCGAGCTGTTTTGCATGGTCTTTAGCAAGTGCATCCCTTCGTTGTTTTTCGGCATCTTTTTGTTCTTCATTGCCCATTCCAATTCACTTCATTGTACCACTGATCGGTGCCCATAAATGTTCATATGTAACTTTATCTTCCTTTTCTTCTAACTGTATTGGTAACACAAAAAAATGAAATGGAAAGAAAATTTTGAAATTGAGTGGAAATTTCTAATAACTGTATTGATACAAGAAACATTTCATAGGTCTTGTTACCTGTAAAGAGATTACAAATAAGTTTTTCAAGTGGCCACTAATAAATAAACAGATATGATGTTTAGCACCTTAATTATTTGGAGCTAAAGAACAACATGCATTGCAAATTGTAGAATGTTAATTTAAAATGCCCGAATTAGTGGTGCTACTTGAAAAAAAGAGAGGAGTGAAACGATACATTCCACACAATAAATAAAGTGCTAATTAGCTTAACCACAAACAACTTATCTAAAAAACACCCCACACCTCATATTGAACCTTTAATCACTTAATGTTTCTTGTATCACTTGACAACATTATGTCTATCTCTAAATGAAAATTTTCACTCCTTATGTGAAGTTTTCTTCCTTTACGTAGCTCAGTAGCTTAGTAGAAGGCCAAGTACCATACTTCTCTACTCTTATAACCTTTTCAATCATTATGGCTTCCCTAAAAATAGTGAGGCTCGACGGTTTTAAACACTATCTAACCAAACACAATGCTTATTTATCCAGAAGATCCCATTTGAGTTATTCCTGCTACTAATTATTTGTCCATCACAAGGATGCGAAAGTTTTCTCTAACAAAAATATTATAGTTCCTATTGATATCATAGACCTAAATAAAATATTTTCGGATCCCCAAGTCTTGGTTGGGTTGCCTTCCTATTTATAATGAGGTTCCTTTTACATGTCAAGAAAACAAAGTTTTACCAACTTTAAACAAAAAGAAAAAACTAAATATAACTACTTGCCTTTAAAACATGTGCTTACTTTTCAAATTCCTTCATTCCAAGTGCTTCTAGTCCTCATTTGATGCGAACTTGACTGTCAAAATTTTCATTGAGGATGTTAAAGAACTTTTTCGTCACTGAAGTAGGCGTGTT
The DNA here is from genome assembly GCA_022545495.1 of Chrysanthemum lavandulifolium. NCBI lineage: Eukaryota > Viridiplantae > Streptophyta > Magnoliopsida > Asterales > Asteraceae > Chrysanthemum > Chrysanthemum lavandulifolium. The sequence goes on along the minus strand of CM040242.1, from coordinate 287,282,469 downwards.
CATCACACCGACCCTACACAAATTTGGAATCGAAGTCCTCCAACATTCTACCATCACATAAACTAATGTATTTCCATTACCCGACACCAGAAAATCTTCCTTTGCAAAGTAGCCTTTATTGTAAACTCTTAAGGAATGCATATTTCTTCAGGAATCCTTACCTGCATTAAAAAATTAACTTCACTTACAATGTTTCTTTTTCCCATTATCATAAGAAGGTTTTTTCAATAAATTGTTTGTTCAGGGGATTTCATTTCAATGATTTCGGGTTCCTCAATTCTCAAGATTTCTTTCTAAGGATACTCTAAATTCATATTTTTATGATTTCATTGGTCTTGTTACCATTTGCATCATAAAGTTTAGTGCTTTGATCCATACCGTCTTCATCCGTTAGCATTTGAATCCAATTCTTAATGTTTCCTTTTCATGTTATTGTCTGCTCTCTCTTCATCCTCCTCTTCTACTAAATCATCATCAACTGGAAGCCGGATGTCGTGTGTGACTCCTTTTTCTTCTATTTTGTACTTTTACAGCTTGTTTCCATTTTCACTGGAATTAGCAGTATCATCTTGCTCTTCTATCTCAGCCTCAGACGCCTTATGTTCTTCTTCGAACAATACCCTTAATTGCTTGTGTTCACAGTTGAAAACTGGCAAGTATAAAACAATGTTCTCATTTTTTTTTCTTCGTCAAAGGTTGGTTCATCTTCTCCGGTGTGACCTGTGAGTCTTTATCGATTAAACCGTACAAATATATATCCCTTAGATAGTCAATGAACTTCAAGAGATAAGGAACCACCTGCAGATTTACTTGCAGATTAGTATACTTTATGAAGCATGAACATGTATATATGTATGTTAGCATGTATATGTATAGATGTATGAACACGTGTATATGCATATGCATATGACAAATAGAACATGTTAAACTCAATAACCAAATTACCATATAAAAGCCAATAACCTTTGTGGTAATGTAGGTCAGTGACCTGTGAGAAGGTACTAATGAAAACAATTTTTATTATCTAGTGAAATGCAAAACAAAAATGAAAAAACAAACCAAGGCAATAGTTGTTTTTTTTTCTGTTGTATCATGCTTCAATTACGAATCTGTGCGCATGACGCTGTTACTAAACTGCTTAACTCGATAGACCATGTTTGAAATAACTTATTAAAGACATGCTTCACAAAACAGCTTATTCACTCTATCTCTTATTACTCAACTTGTTACATAGAATTTTTAAACTTAATGCCAACCACAACATTGTTATGATTCTGTTATGGTTTTTCATGAACTTCATGAAAAGTTTATCGAATAGATTTCGCTTTTTTTTAAGCCCCCGAGTTAAAAACAGTGCTCAAAAGAGCTTGTTATGAAAGCAAGCGACATAAAGCGGATATTTCTCATAACAAACACTGGATTTTTTTTATAAGGGTTCTTGTCATGTTTCATTCGGACATAGTAAATCCAAATATCATATTCATGTATTGTTAACTTTCATAAACCAAATGGAACAATGTGTAAAAATAAATATATACAAAGGTTCAAAAAATAAATTTAATATGCAGCATACGAAAACTGGTTCCACTCTTGTGGACTGGTACTTATTCTTGTTTAATGTCACACACTACGTCATGCACATAAAGTTATATTCACTTTAGGCTAATAAACATATTATTATAACCCTTATTTAACGCATCTAATAAAACATGATCATTACTTGACTATATTGATAATCACAATTAATAGAGTGATTCTGATTTTTTACACATGATGATCTTTTCTACCAACTCGATTACTGTTACACTTAAGTGTATCATAAAGAAATAGAACGGATGAAGATACCTTTTGACTTCATGAACCGGCTTCAGTTTTTTGTGCAGAGCAACATCATCTGCAATGAAATGAACATCTTCATGTTTACTAAAAAACTTCTCAATGATTACTAAGATCAAAGAATATACCTGCAATGATTCCAAGCTCATCAGCGTCTTCGAGTAATGTTTGCCTTCAAACTTGGAGGAAAGGAAATAACATTCTTCAACCTGCATAAACAAACACACTAACAAGTAATATCATGTGACAACTCGTACTTTTAGGTCATTAACAAACTTTGAAAATTTCACTATTTATCTCAGGAATTTACTATTCATCGGTTACTATTCATCATTTTACTATTCATCATTTTCGAAGTCGATTTGATATTCTGAGAACGTATTTCAAAATTTTACTATTCACGAAACACTATTCATTCCCAGATAAAATCACTATTCATGCTTCACTATTCATCATTTATCGTAAACTAGGTTTACGAGTATCAAATTCGCGAAACCTTAATGGTTTAGCTGCGAATTCATGAACATTTCATCGAGGACATTTCATATAGACTAGATTTAGTCTACATATCATTAGTAACATCATCGTCATATTAGTTCATGCATGGTTTTGCATTTTTCATTGAACGTTTATTTTCCTATTAAATAAACGCTATCGCGTAATCATTTATTTTGAACATTTGATCCGACACTTCCAAAAATTATTCTAATATATTTTTATACTCATATTAAGATTATAAAAATTATATTATTAGTTTACCCGGTATTTTAAATTTATTTTGTATATAAATTGTTATATTTATATAATTACGACGGTTTTCATAAATATTACTCGATAATTATTATTTCACTCAATTCATGTAAGAAATGTATTTTTATAATTTTTACGACTTTGATATATTTTATTTTGTTCCGTTAAAATTTATTTCTAGCTAACGCTACCCAAAATGCTTATTTAAACTCACAAATTACCTATATTACTTAAACATTATTACATTTACTTGCACAAAATACATTACTTTATTTTTTTTATATACTTGTCGACACAAAGACATGACTCAACAAAACTTTGATAAAAATCTTCTACACTAGTTATACTAGACTTGCCATGTATGATTATTTTAACTATATATTAATTTTATACACATAATTACATATAACATTAGGTGTAAATCAAAGATATTCTCTCTATTTTTTTTCTTGTATAACCGGCCATAGTGAAGCATCAAGAAGGAATCCATATTTTTGCAAGAGCAAGTTATTTATACAACTCTAGTATACTCTTAATCAATGTTTTGAAATAAAAACCTAGGGTAATTAGGATAAACCCTTGTTCTTTAAACCTCATCACTTCATTAGTAAGCATTTCATGATCATTTTTAATTTTTCATATTCATACTTTGGTCATTTTATCATGCTTGAGAAAAACATGCAAGTTATATGATTATCTATATCACTTTATTTGTTTTTAAGTACTATTAATGAATATATATCATCCTATAATTATCCCTTGAAACATATCATTTTGATGATGTCTAGGAACCCATGACACCCTAAGAAGGTGTATGGTAGGTTTAGAATAGCTTTGGCGTTGGTTTGAAGTGGTTAGAATAAGTATTACGTGAGAAAAATCCATTTCGACAACAATATATAAGAGTCTGATCATTTTTGTTAATTCTGGAAATTTCGACAGTTTTTAAAAACATTTGGGCTAGATATTCAGAAAATACACGTTAAAACGAAAACGTGGCCGCTTGAATGGGTTAAAACGGAGTTATAACGAAGAAGTTATGCTATTTTCAAGTTTAACGACGAAAACTATATTTTCAGAAAATTTCAACATGCTGTCCCAAACTTTTACGAGTCAAAAATGAGTCTTAGGCGTTATTAAATGAGTCGATTTATCAAAAATATATTAGTATACTTTAGCCCGAAGCTAAGGACATATAAAACGTAGAAAACGGACTTGTAATGACTAAATTACACGCATTTAAACAAGGTTGTCGTAACTATTTCATATAAGAATAACTAATATATTTCCTAATAACCAAAAATTACGGCCGCGAATGACCATGTTGAGGGTCGTTTTTAACATCGATGGAATACTTTTTAGAAAACGATGTCTTCTAGTAAAAGTAAGTTTGCCTAGCCTATTTTTCAAAATGTTCAACCGTTAGTCAAACGGAGTTGTAACGAATAAATTACAGTCACTCAAACTTTGCCGAAAGTTACCCTTAAACAATATTTTTGGTACAAGTACCCTACTTCACCTATATTTGTTTCCATGATCGAGACCTCTATGATAAAAACTTAAAAGCTAAAACTTTGAGATAATGCTACAAGCTTTAACCGTTGAGTTTGTTTCCTAACACTCGATGTGCACCATTTTACGACTAGCTTTTCGAGGCCATTTAGTCACTTTCATGAATTATCAAATGACATTGTTTTAAGACGAAAGGCTATAATTTCTTGATAAATCATTAAACGACTATCGTAGGATGTTGTTTCAACGCAAATACTTGTAAAGTATTTTATAACATGACGAGATGTCATAAACATATATTTCGACGATAAACGTTATTTTAAAAAATTCACAAGTGGTATAGATATCATACGAATTGCATGCATAACATTACATCATGACTTATTATATATATCATATCATTCATAATAGGTCGCAGTTAGAGATTGCGCCTCATTTCTGTGTACTCACTTTTGCCATCGCATCATAGTACCAAGTGAGTTCATAGCCCCACTTTCTATTACTTAACTGTTTTACAAACTCTTGGGGGAGATACATGCTATATTTTTAATCGAACACAAATGCTTTGAACAGTATGCTATATCCAAATGTTTTATTGTCACTAAGTAATCAATTGCCATGTTTGAAGTCCCTATATCATGCACCATTAGTCAATTGCGAGTAAGCGCGAATATTGTGAATAGGCCTATTGGAATTAACACTCCCGTTCTTATTGACCCAACTAGGGGAAATCGAACGCACTATATTTGAATCATTAAGGTAAATTGGCAAGTTTACCATATTAGAGCTGCGATGAAACGATTTTACCAATTTCTATTGGTACGAGGTTTACGCTTTGGTTGTTATGAACTTAGTGAAATAAATGCTGTTTTGTTTTCAACGATGTGTGTGAAACAATGTAAGTCACACTACGAATATTGTGTTCAAATGAATTAATTAAACCTATGGATTTCACTCAACCTTTGTGTTGACTGTTTTAAGCATGTTTTATCTCAGGTATCTAAGGCATACACTTCATGACATGCATGTGGACTTATCATAGATTCGCGGTGACGACGCGTCTCACAGAGATTTTATGCACTTTAAAACATCGTTTGGCTAGTATCAAACTTATTTCCGTACATGTTGTTTTTCATTTGGGACCTACACTTGTAAACTCTGAATGTTTTATTAAATCAAACGATGTGTTTTCCAAACGACACTTTAGGTCGTTCAATATAACTGTGATTGTGATGCTATGACAGTCAACCCCCAGGAATTCCATTCCGCTGCAAAACAGGTAATTTGAAGGTGTGACATATCAGATGGACATCGAAAACATCTAAAACTTCTTGGTCAGAAAAGAATGCAATTTATCTATATGTTGTCTCTATATGACGCTTTCTTGCAGCCTTTTCGGGGATATGAGGAAATAAACAAATTTAAACAACATTATCAAGTGTTTCAAAAATAATTACACCATGACGTAATTCAATTATCCATTCACCAATATCCTTTACCTTTTTTATATTGCAATCCAATTATCTTCATTTCAAGTATTTCACAACAATTTTGTTATTCCATTAGAAGTTCGTCTGGCCATCAAAGGTCTAACTATGCAATCAAGGTTACTTGGAAGTTGGCAGCCACATTCTAATATGATAAACACAAATTACTCGAGGATTATACTTACACTAACATTTGCAGCATAAAATGATGATATACAACTCACATGTTTTCAGAGAGCACCACGATTCAGTGAATCATGAGAAGGAATCATTGCATCAGTTTCCATATCCTTTTTAATCACCTACAATAGAATACGACAATTGTTCAAATGGCTTAAAGTCGCAAAAAGTATTCGAAAGTTACAATATACAGCTCTTTTTTAAAATATTTTTTATATTAGTATGATAACATAGTCTTCTGTATTCATATATAATACTACTATATAGAACTAACAATAAAGTTTGGTTCAACCTAATGCTTTTAAAAGAGCGAACCAAATCTCCTTAAATTCGTATAAATCTACTAAAAATCTACAAATACTCAAGTGACCGATATGAACTTAGAAACATAAAGAATGATGTCACTGTCAAGTGGAGATACTCAAGTGTCAATCTCGACCCGTTCCCCCGTTCCAACTATAATGGTGATGTTTCCTAAATGGGGTTGTTTCATTTCCGTTAGTAATAACATATTAGATTAAGACTAATGGCGACTATTACAATTCTTGTATATAGAATCAAATTGATGACCTATGTATTGAAGTCATTGCTATGCAATGTTTCCCGTATTCATCATGTCAGTTACTAATAGGAAATTATTAATCAAATGAGGTACAAATTACGTAGAAGAAAAACTCCTTGATCGCTCATTCTTGACGGCAAATTTTTACACGTTTATATCATTTATCTTACACATAATGTTTCACAAATGACTCCGAACACGAGATTTGAACCCAAAGCCTTTTGATTGATAAGCTAATCATATACCACCCTACCAAAGTCTTTGGGTGATACTTATATTAAGGGTGAAGGCTGAATGTACGTAACGAACTTTCTCAAATTTGCCAATGTACGTAACATACTTATTTTAATCTCCGCATCGTAATATACTTTCAAATCTTTACAAATGTACGTAATATTGACAGTTACCACTTTAAAAGTTACAATAATGGTCCCCTGCTTTGCGTTAGCTTTCACCGTTAGTCCTTTGACATTTTTTCACTTAAAAAAGTTACAGTAATGGTCCATGTGGTTTGCTTTGACTTTCACCGTTAGTCCTTAAACTTTCAACTTTTTCATACACATTTTTATACACGTTTTTACACGTTTTTATACACGGTTTTATGTAAGTTTTTTTACACGTTTTTATACACGCTTTTTAAAAACGTTTTTATATACATTTTTACACAATTCTATGCACGTTTTTATATACGGGTCTATATACGTTTTTCACACGTTTTTATACACGTTTTTATACACGTTTTTACACACGTTTTTAAACATGTTTTTACACACGTTTTTATATATATTTTTTACGCATTTTTATACACTTTTTTTACACATTTTTATACACGGTTTTATGTAAGTTTTTTTACACGTTTTTATACACGGTTTTATATAAGTTTTTATACACGTTATTTAAAAACGTTTTTATATACGTTTTTTACACAATTCTATGCACGTTTTTATATACGGTTGTATATACGTTTTTCACACGTTTTTTACACGTTTTTATACACGTTATTTACACATTTTTATACACGTTTTTCAAAATGCGTAAAAAAAGTGTATAAAAATGCGTAAAAAATGTATATAAAAACGTGTGTAAAAACATGTTTAAAAACGTGTAAAAAAACGTGTATAAAAATGTGTAAAAAACGTGTATAAAAACATGTAAAAACGTATAAAAACGTGAAAACGATATACACCCGTATATAAAAACGTGCATAGAAATGTAAAAACGTATATAAAACATGTAAAAAACGTGTATAAAACGTGTGAAAACGATATACACCCGTATATAAAACGTGCATAGAATAGTGTAAAAACGATATAAAACGTTTTTAAAAGCGTGTATAAAACTTACATAAAACCGTGTATAAAACGTGTAAAAAAGTGTATAAAATGCGTAAAATGTATATAAAACGTGTAAAACCGTGTATAAAAACGTGTATAAAAACGTGTATGAAAAAGTTGAAAGTTTAAGGACTAACGGTGAAAATCAAAGCAAACCACATGGACCATTACTGTAACTTTTTTAAGTGAAAAAATGTCAAAGGACTAACGGTGAAAGCCAACGCAAACGGCAGGGACCATTATTGTAACTTTTTAAAGTGGCAACCTATCAATATTACGTACATTGGTAAAGATTTGAAAGTATATTACGTATGCGGAGATTAAAATAAGTATGTTACGTACATTGGATAATTTGAGAAAAGTTCGTTACGTGTATTCAGCCTTCACCCTTATATTAATATCAAAGATAACAAAAAGTTAGGAATTTATACGAATTGGTATTCTCAAAGATTTAAATACTTTTTTTTATTTAGATAGTATCCATTAATGAGAATTTAAGAACCTAAAAAAATTAAAAAGATTGACTCTATGACATTGAAGAAAAAAAATAAAAAAGAAAATAAAAAGTTAGAAATTCATACTAGTTGCTGAGATCCAGATATCGTGACTATATTACGTATGCGGAGATTAAAATAAGTATGTTACGTACATTGGATAATTTGAGAAAAGTTCGTTACGTGTATTCAGCCTTCACCCTTATATTAATATCAAAGATAACAAAAAGTTAAGAATTTATACGAATTGGTATTCTCAAAGATTTAAATACTTTTTTTTATTTAGATAGTATCCATTAATGAGAATTTAAGAACCTAAAAAAATTAAAAAGATTGACTCTATGACATTGAAGAAAAAAAATAAAAAAGAAAATAAAAAGTTAGAAATTCATACTAGTTGCTGAGATCCAGATATCGTGACTATTTTTTTTCTTAAACAGTATCGAACACTAGAAACCAACAACATAATACCAATCACTAACACATATAAAACATGTACGCCAATGTATGTAACTAGGCAAAGGCTTTTCTCTTTACCCTATGTGGGACTAAACAAAATTTGGTATCTTTAACCAACGTGGACCGGAAAAAGCAATGAAGCAAAAAGTTGTGTAAAAATCTTGATCTACATTGCTTTTTTTTCTGTTTTTATACCGAATCTTCTTTTCCTTTATTATTATTATTTTTTATTATTATTATTCATCCTTTTAAGCTATTAGAAATTTGATGTCAAACTCAAACAAATTTATTTAGTGTCAGGACAGTTTATCCTGAAATTTAAAACTTTATCGTATGATTTCGATGAGCATTAGCTCACTTATATCAGTATCAATTATTAGCAAGAATAGGTTTATAATAAGTGATGATTAAAGAATAGTGAGACGTTTCAGAGGATATTGGCTATAGATTATAAAGGAGGTCATCTAAATACATCAACATAATGAGCCAATCATTGACTTTTTTATAAAAAATATTTAAAATAATTCTAGGGACATGATTACTTTCATTAATATACATTAATGAGGCAAAAGAGACATTCAATGTAAATAATCCCTTTCTACGTGTACATGCTTTCTCAAATTTTTTTATTTATATATTATTTTTTATTTTTTTTACTACTACTTTTGGTCATATTTATTTTTTACTTTTGTCATATACATATACGTACTTATAAGTGAACAAATAATACAAACTTTATTGAAAATGAATAATTAAAAATACAATATAAATAACGTTACAGAATTACTTTGTTAGGTCAATATTTTTCGGAATACGATAATAATATTCGCGAAACACATTTTGACGACTAACATATGTGTCCTCCCATCCAGATGCATTTTCACTTTTATATGTAATCCAAAGATGATGAGTTAAAGGTAATGTTGAACCTTCGTGTAGTGTCGCTTTAATATAATGGTTACGATTCACATGATCAATCACAATTGTCTCGTGTGGTTCCGATTGTGGTGGCCTCGACCAAAGCGGAAAACTCGTGGTGCAGCCTCCAACATTTCCTCCATCAGTTAGACTTATAACAACTCTTTTATATGCTGAGGCAATAACTAAACCCGTGTTTGGCATTTCCATCCATTTTCCAGCTTTTTTACGCTCTCATAAATTGTTTTATAACCTCTCGTTCCAAATATATACTTGTATTTTTGTTGGTTAAAATCTAACTCCTGCACCAAATCAGACCGAATACGACGCCACTAATCTTGAGGGAGATCGAGAGCGACATCGACAGATCGAAATCCGCAATTTCCATCACCTATGACATCTTGTAAATCTGTAACATAGGGATGGAAAATATGTGGAAGTTGATTCAAAAATCTTTCCGGAATGTGTTTTGTGGACGATTGGCTCACATATGAACTATGTCTCGGAGGTTCCTGGTTTAAGTCCAGGAACACGTCATGTTACATAATTACTTTGTTTGGTCAATATTTTCTAAACTAAGATGATAATAATAATCGCGAAACACATTTTGATGACTAACATACGTGAAATAGAAAAAACGTACAAAAGAAATATTTAAAATTTAAAATAACATAACCGCGTATAAAAACGAAAGAAAATGTAAAAAAATGTTTCATCTACAAAGTAATCGTGTATAAAAACGAAAGAAAATGTAAAAAATAGATGAAATGTATAAAAACGGATGAAAACGCATAAAACGGATGAAATAATATAAAAACGGACAAAAACGTATAAAAACAGATGAAAAAAACTATTAATATTACTCTTAATATTTTAATTGGTTCCGGTAAAACAAGTTTGACGGTGTAAATCAACACAAAACAAAAAAGTATGTTATACTAAGTGAAATAAAAAATAATTTACGTACTAAATCAGTATATTTAAAAAAAAATGTTGCTATTTTTAGCTTAATCCTAAATTTTTTTGTTTAGGTTCTAAATCCTCACTCTTATATATGTTACCATAAATTGACTCAAAAATTAAATCATTATTTGCACTTTCTATTATTATATACTTGGTGAGGAATTTTCAAATGCTTACTCTTATTTTGATGCTTACCAAAGGACAAATTCTCACCATCCATCTAGTTTGACTTAGGTTTAGACATATTAAATCTTAGGTTAATCCCCACCATTAGATCAAACTAGATGGATGGTGAAGATTTGTCCCTTGGTAAGCATAGATTTATGAGTAAACAAAATAAAATGACTCCTATACTTGGTACTCCATAAGAGATTATATCAACATATTTTTTCTGGCAAAATTTAAAATTGCAAAATGCGACATAGACGATCCCTTCTAAAAAATTGACGCATAAGGAAAATAATAAAAATGACAAAGAAAAATCTTTATAGAGTGCAACAAGATTAGTGCTTTACCTTCTTAAGGGTCCCACTTAATTCATAGAAGTTGCTAAATACGAGTAAAAAAAGAGCACGGTTATCAAGGTTTAAATATGTATTGGTACATTTAGTAGTACCCCAACAATAACACCATAACACCAATAACACCGTCCACGTCAGCGCCACATCAGCTTTAACATTTAACATTAACATCCCCAAAAAACACCCACAACAACAATATCCCAATAACATCAATAACATTCCCAACAATTTACAAAAACAACCCCTCATTTAGGGGCATAAAAAAAAAAAAAAAAAAAAAAAAAAGCCTTTGGGGCATCAACGCCGACCAAATAACACCACTTTAACACCGAGGTTCCAATGGTAACACCGAATAACGCCGGTTAACGCGGCTTTAACGCCGATTCCGGCGTTATTGTTGGAAGTGCTCTTATAAAGGAGCCGAAAGTTGAATGTTAAAACTTGAATCAAATTGGTTGAGTAAAGTTGTGATAAATGCATTTACTTTGTTTCATACTGTCGGAAACTCTATAAATTATAAAGGCAGAACACTAAAAATATAGACTTCTAAATCCAACATGATGTTACAAATGCTAAATTATTACTTTTTTTTTTAAAGGCTAATATATTAGAAAGAAGGCTCTAAAAAAGAGCTGAGACAAGAATGTATAAAGGGAAAACAGGCCACATGAGGCACGAACAAATAGAGGGCAAGAAAACAAAAGCCCCAAATCAAAACCAAACACCGAAAAACTACAGCTAGATAGGATCAAAACTACTCCTACCGGCTATGGACCAAGGCCTAGAAGTCCAACAATCCCAAACAAGGGGGGTTGACACGCACCGAGCATTTATCCAAAGCCTGGACAGGCATTGAATAGAAGGGAAGATGTCTTCATCTTTAACCTAAGCCACCGAATCCACAGAAGCAGCAACCACCTTATTTCACCACTTCCAAATAGCCTAAAGAGCACACTAAAAAACGCCATGGATGATTTTATCAATTAAAAAGTGACCACGCTTTCCCACATGACCCATAGCAATATCACCAATGGAGAAAGAGGGGAACGAGGACGGGGTACCAAGCTGCCACCAACTCCAAACCTTTCTCCAAATTGATAAAAACATGTGGGCAAAAAATAAGACAATGCTTAATCGATTCCTCCACCGACTCACAGAAAGGGCATAGAGTGGAAGGAATATTAATGATTCTCATAGCAAGGTTGGAGCGGGTAGCTAACCTATTGATAGAAGCCCTCCATACGCAAATATTAACCTTGCGCGGGATCCATGAGTTCCAAGGCTGCAATTAGCAAGAGCATTATCTTGAATAAAGTTGCAGCAAGTCTTAACCTTAAACGAACCAGAAGCATCACGAGACCAAGACCACTTGTCATCTTCAACCGAGAGAGTAAGGTTGCCAATAAGAGAAGCCATAGACTCTAAATCATCTAAAGCACGCCCACGAGAAGGGAACCTCAATGACCAGCTTCCTCCCCAAACGCCATCAGAAACACACCAACGATCACACACTTTGCACTCTTGATAAGTGTCAAGAGCATAAAGCCTCGGGAAGAGATCCATAAGTCGAGCCCCATTACCACACCACGGATCAAGCCAAAAACAAGTGCTCTTACCATTACCAACTTTTAAGATGAAAGAATTATTGAAACAAGGATCAATAGATTCAATAGAAGAGATAGATTTAATAATGTCGCACCAAAAACCACTACCTCTAATAGAGGCAATATTGAGATTGAGGCCACAATCAGGTCCATAGAGAGCCTTGATAACCTTTCTCCAAAGAGCGTTTTCTTCAGAAATAAAACGCCACTTCCACTTTGATGAGTGTCTAAATACTCATCATTTTTAGACTATTAGAATGCCAAAAACATCTGAAAACACTCAGAAACACATCAAAATGATAAAAATATCACAAACAAGTGTTTTATATGTTTTAAATGCAAAACATCAAAATCGGTGAAAACGATTAAATTTGCATAATTGGCGCTTTAGTCCCCAAGTTTCAAAAGTTGTCAAATCTAGTCCTCGGTAATTCAAAAACTTGTAAAATGTCATTTAAGGTCCTTGGGATTCATAAAGTTGTCAAAACAAGTCCTTGAAATCAAAAATTGCAAAATTACAACTTTGGTCCCTCAACTTTGCAAAAGTGTCAAAATTAGTCCCTGGGTGTTTTAAAATGGAAATTTATCAAACTACACCCTTGTACTATTTATAAATGACAAGAATGGTCCTTATGATAAACTTTTGGAAATTTACAACTTAAGTCCCTCAAAAATCCAAAATTACATTTTAGGTCCTTAAAGTTTTAAAATAGTAAATTATATACTTTTGGTCCTTGTGTAATTGTTTAATGGCAGGTTTGGTCCCTCAAAGAAGTTTGGAAAGATGATAAATCAGGTCCCTCAAGTTTGGCAGAATTACACTTTTAGTCCTTGGGCCCTTTTTAATACTTAAGCCAAACGGACCTTCTTTGTTATTAACTACCCAATACACACCAAATCCAAGTCCAAACTTTTAACTCTGGCCCAATCCTAAACCCAGCTACCCAAGCCCAAACCAAACCAGTGTTTAAAATTAAACACGCGCCTTGCCACTGCTCATCTCCTACATCCTGACACCTGCTACCACAACTCCACCCCCACCTGTTTCACCACCTCACCACTCTCCAGCTCATACCAACCTTTCCACCTTGCAAACCAACCCCCACCTCATTTAATGCTAAAACCTGCTTCAACAGTTTTTCCCGCCAAAACTGACATTTGTCAATTTTGATGACCTGGAAAGATCCAAGGGCTGCAATGAGGTGGGATTTCATCAGATGTCGACAAAGGATTTGAAAAGCTCAATAAAAACAAGCTGGGAGCATTAGAGAAGTCCAAGTAGAGTAGTTTTAATTTTTAATGTCGTTTTAATCTAAATTTAAATTCCAGTGTATTTTATAGCTTTTGAACATTGTATTTTATGTTTTCAGTGTAAAATAAAACTTTTGAGATCATCAATTTCAAGTTTGAGGTCCTATCTCAGTTTATGCAAATTTTAATTATCCAAGAATTTCATGAAGTTTAGAATACTGTTGCTAGTTGTTATCAAGGATTGAATAAGTCCAAGTAAGCTATTAGCCATCAGATACATTATGATTCAGTTTAGCATAAAAACTCAAAAATTCTCAAAAATCCCAAATAAATAGTGAAAAATTAAAAAGATATAGAAATGAGGATGGAAGCTGGTTCAGAACTGATCTTTGGATTGCTTGTGGGTTTAAAGCTTCATGGGAAGCCATAGGAAGTAATTTCAGTTTTTGGTTCCCTGTCTTGAGCTTGGATCCATTTGTAAGCCTTTTAATGCTAATATCTCATTTCACTGTGCAAGGGAGTCATAAGCTCTAATACTTGTTTTTCCATGTTTATTAGCTATAGTTAAGTGTTATTAACCAATAAAACCTGTCACTTGTTCTTTTAAATTGATAGTTACTATAAATTTTATTTTGATAGTCAAATTAGTATAATTGTCAATTCCAGCTCAATGTTGTTATGGTTATTTTTAATGCTTATTCGTCTTCCTAAATGATAACATGAGGTCTCAGTAATCCTTATAATGGTCTTACCGGTGGAACTCTTTGAAAACCTTATAACAGCTCCATAAGGACTGTTTGGAATTGCTGAATCAAGTCAGCTAAAGACCATTTGTGTGATTGATCATTGTTGCTTTATATCATGTTAGCCCTAGATATCTAAGTTAAAGCCTAAAATATAGTCTTTATTTGTTTAAAGTCAAAATTCCATATCCTAAGCTTTAACAGTCCACTGTTGGAATTTTAAGTTGCAAAATTCATTGTACATGTTTAAAAGTTGTTTCCACACCATAGATGATCTTACTTCACTTATTATAACATGTGTAGTTTATAAAATCAAATCAAATCTCATAGAAGTCAAATATCCATTTCTGTTTACAAAAGTCAAAATAGTGAAAAAACAGATTTTGGCAAAACTTTGTTGATGTGTCAGTTGTTAACCCTTGGTCATAATCAAGTGATGTTTTGTATTTTCCAAGTTTAGTAGGTCTAGTTTAGAGTTTTCAGTTTTGATTTCCATTTCTAAAGCTCTAAGAAGCTTAAAATCAGCTTCCAATAAGCTTTGATGTGCCCTGCACACACTCAAGATACATCGAGCGCAAGACAGTATCTTGCGATCTTTCACAAGCTTCACTCTAGCTTGTGAGGAGCTGGTTTTGGTCCTTGTGTAGTTAGCCGGTCTATCTTTAGTCCATATATCTGCTTTTCCTTTCACTATTGGTTTAGACTGCAAGTGCTTAAAGTAGCCCCAGTAAGTAGTCGTTTAGCTTTTAATCTCATAAGCTCATATCTAAGTTTAAGGATCATTAGTGGTCTAGAGTAGTAATAATAAGTTGCATTAGGCTTATTATAGTGTACTTTAGCTTCGTCTTGCTTTGGAGGTCTTTAGTGCTCAATTGCTTATTTTAAAGTGCTTATTCATAAGCGCTTTAACATCGATCCCATATCCTCCACATAAGCATATGTTTTCTATTTTTATAGACTTAGAATAATATTTTAACATTTTCCTGAATTTTTCAGATTTTTCCATCACTGTTTGCTATTTTTCTTTATTTTAAATAGTTTTTAATCCTTTTAAATACCTTTTAATACAAATAAATTAGAAAAGCTTAAAAAATATGTTTTCAATTTTCCTAGATTAAGATAAATATAAAAAGCCTAAAAGTATTTTTCCATAATTTTCTTGGTTTAAATAGTATTTTTAGCATTTTAATTAGTTTTAAATAGATTTAAATTAATAATAAATACATAATAAGTCTAAAAATATATTTTAGTTTTAAAATAAGTTTTATCATATTTTAGATTTTTCTAAGTTTTAATTTCATTTTTCTAGGTTAATTTTGTATTTTCTTGTATTTTAGTGCATTTTAAATACTTAATAAATAGTTTTTAATTAATAATAAATAAATAAATAGTAATAAAATAATTTTCTTTTTCTAATAAATTTCTTTTATTATTAGGATTGTAAAAATACCATTTTCATATTTATAGGTCTTTTATTTCTTAAAACTCACTTTTTATTTTGTACGTAGACGTAATTTTAATTTAAACGTAAGTTTTAAGTTTTAGGTTTTAAACGTTCATCGCCTTTAAAAATAGTGATAGCGTTTATTTAATAGATTTTATCTTTTATTTCTTTTAATTTGCATTTAAGTCGCTTTAATTTGTAGATTTTCTCTTTAGGTATAATTTTCCATCGAAAACCTTATCGATCACTATCCTTAGTGATCATTCTACCATCTGATCAAGTGTTTTTACACCAATTCATCCTCCGTGGGACTTAACGACCGTGAATTCCTATATTCCTCGATCTTAATTGCATTTGTGTTTAAGTTGTTTTAAGTCTTTTAGACTTGACTGCTTAGCAACAATCAAATTTTAGCGTCACGGGAGGTCAGAAGCGTGTGTTTAGCATTTTCGCATCTGCATTTGCACATATACCATCGTTTGTAAGCAGTTTTACGTAAGTTAATCAAAATCAAAGTTCATTAACACTTTTCTAAAAGTGTTATCAACACCAAAATATTTTCATTCTTTGTTTTTATGGCACGTTTTCCAAAACCCAAAATATTCATCTTTACCCTCCTACCCTTTTGATTCTTTATTCCTTTACCCTCTATACATTTGATTCTAAACTTCTATTCTCATGGAATCTCTCGAGAACGACTCGGGACGGTCGAAAAGCTTGGACTTTATCACAAATGTCAAGAATTCGTGTTGTTCGTGATGATCCATTGATTCTGCGTAGGGAAATAGAAAGAAAAACCGGGGTGACAAAGGACCAGATACTTCCTTTTGATAATGGAAGTTCTAAATACGTCCAACCTACGGTTATCCAAAGATCTAAACCCTCGATTGCTCCTAAACCGTCTAGAATTGATTCTAAACTTTCACGATTTACGGTTAAAAGCAAACATGCAGAATTAAGACCGGTGACTAGCAAGAATGACTTGCTTAATCTTCACGTTTCTCAAGAACCAAAACCGGAGACCATAACGGAAGTGGTGGAAATTGCTAGCTCTCAGAGCACACCACTTGTCCCACCTCCGGATTTTTCTAAATGTTCTTTGAGTCTTAATAGTCATTCAGATCACCATGTTGGTTTTGTTGATTCTTTGAATGAACTGATTCCTTTTCATAACTCTCAAATAGAATCGTTTATTCCTTGTGTCGGTTGTGGTGAGCCTCTTTATGGTTCACCATGTCGCTGGTGTACGTGTGTACAGTGTGGTAATGATATACGTAACGGGAGTTGTTTGTTTTGTGGTTCAAGGAATTCATTTGATTATGATCCTAATCCGAACTCATTTAACGACCCTCAAATTTTTCTAACTACCCACCACAGCCGACATATCTTCATATAATCAACAATATTCTTTGTGAATTTTGTGGTGGTCCTCACCAAGGATTTGAATGTCAATCGAAACACGATTGTTTATGAACAGTTTTCCGATGATGCTCGTAACTTTGGTTATGACCAATATCCATATGATTCACCAAACTGTGGTCATCAGCTTTCTTGTTGTGAGAACTGTGGAGGTCCCCATTTCACTCGATTGTCAAACAGAGAATCCATTTCCTTGTGACAATTTTGACACATCATTTCAAGACCAACCTCCACAAGACCAAATGATTCAAGCAACTCCTCAAGAAACTACGATGCACTTTTTATCAAGGGTCCGGAGTTATTAAAAGAACTTAAGGAGGAGTCGGTTATGTCATTTCAAAACTCTCATGAGAAATCCATGGAAGTTTTGTTAGTCAAGAGCAGTCGCTAAAATAAATTCCCAAATTGCCTTTGAAAAATCTATTAGGGAATCAATTGCAATCGAAAAGCACCAGATCTAGCTCTAGATTCGCTTTATTCTCGATGATAGTGTTGATGATGATACACTGAAGATTCATCAAATTCATCGGTGGATATTCCAGCATTGAGATTCATTCTCAAGCAACCGCTATCACACCAAGCTCCCACTCACTCTCTTAACATGGGGGACGAACATCTTGACACTGTTCCTGAAAAGGAATCGGACGAATTCATAAAGTCTAGTGTTGAGGACCTTGTCCCAATCCAAAGAGAGTCACAGGGGACTTTTGACCATGTGTGTGATATCCCTCCTCCTCTTGTCTTCCAAAGTAATCATGTTGAGATGTTCTCCGATTCTAATGATGATGATTCGTTATCTTGTGGAGACATCAGTTATATGGAAGAATTACCTTCTGAGCTTGTCAGCTTAGGAGAAGAGAATGAAGAAGAAATAATCCAAGACGAAGCTCTTCGTCTTACATTATTGAATGTTAATCTTCTCATTTCTAGAATCGAGGCTTTTAATGAAAAGCCTACTTCATATCCTATCCCCTTTGAGGATAGTGAACTTTTGTTCAATGATTCTATTCCGAATTGCAAACGTTCCATTTTGATCATATGGGAGAGAAGATTAGTGGTATTACCACTTCTCATTCTCATAATTCTCTCCCGCTTATGAATCATTTACTTTGATGAGTTCCCCGATGAACTCAGTCAAATCAATCCCGAATATGAATCATTTTCCTTTGAGGAGTTCTCCTGTGAACTCACTCATATCATATCTCTACCGGAGTATGATAACTTCTACTTTGATCTAGACACACCCGGGATATGTCTAGACCAATTGAGCTTAACTGATAAGATTCATGAAACTATGAATTCTTATGATGATAATGAGTTAGTCATGATTTTCATCATGACTTTCTTTCTCTTCTTCACCTATCCCGTAGCTTCTCCTGTTCTTCACTCCTTCGGGAATGAAGACATTATTTTTGATCCCGGCATTTTCATGTATCATTTGTGAGCCGGTTCTATGTATATCTCATCGGTGTGGAACTTTCACGTATTTCAAATGTTTTTCCAAACATCTTGAATGAAAGTCCGATGGAGATTGTTTCTTCCACTTTGCTTCCCCAAGAACCAATGAATTCGGGGTCGAGTCAAGCTAGCGACTCGATAATCAAAAACAGTAGTTAAACATGGGTTTTCACCCGTGTGTACCACCCTAGTGTGGGGGAGATGCCCCACATATTGTATATAAACCTTAAAATAAATGAAAATTGTAAATATTAAAAAAAAAAAAAAAAAAAAAAAAAAAAAAAGAGAATAATTGTTGTGTTTCTACACTTAGCTAGTAATGTTATCTTTTACGTTCTAAGTTTCGACATTACAGTAGGTACTTTGAATATTGAGGACAATATTCATTTCTAAGTGTGGGGAAATTCGCGAATTTGATCATAAATGTACCCTTTTAGTCCCTTTTTCCCCAAAATGGCCAAATTTTAAAATTTTTATTTAGTGGAAGTACTATGTACTAAACACAACAAATGGTAATCATCCGCCATGTCTAACCCACATAAGGATTGGCTAATCCAGAGCAAACGGCTCTTGGTAAAGATATCTCAAATCCGTTTATGGCTTGCAATTTGCCCAAAATTGTATGGTGTTCAACTCACCATATCCTTAAAAGTGAAGAGTTGGCTAGCCCGCAAGTTTATGGCTTGTGGTAAAGGCAGTTGGAAATCCATAATTGGTAATCGACTCACCAAAGATAATATTTATATTTTATCTAAGAGTTGGCTAGTCCAGAAGGGTACGGCTTCTGGTAAAGACAAATCAAATCCGTTGAAAGCTTATGATTTGCTCAAAATCATTTGGTTATCATTGTACCAAAGTTCTTACTTGAACTAAAACAATTGGCTACTCCAGAAGTAATGGCTTTTGGTAAAGAGATAAAATCCATTAAATTTTCATAAATCATTGCTAGGGACTAGCAATATCTTAGTGTGGGGGATTGATGAGTGTCTAAATACTCATCATTTTTAGACTATTAGAATGCCAAAAACATCTGAAAACACTCAGAAACACATCAAAATGATAAAAATATCACAAACAAGTGTTTTATATGTTTTAAATGCAAAAACATCAAAATCTGGTGAAAAACGTATTAAATTTGCATAATTGGCAGTTTTAGTCCCCCAAGTTTCAAAAGTTGTCAAATCTAGTCCCTGGTAATTCAAAAACTTGTAAAATGTCATTTAAGGTCCTTGGGATTCATAAAGTTGTCAAAACAAGTCCTTGAAATCAAAAATTGCAAAATTACAACTTTGGTCCCTCAACTTTGCAAAAGTGTCAAAATTAGTCCCTGGGTGTTTTAAAATGGAAATTTATCAAACTACACCCTTGTACTATTTATAAATGACAAGAATGGTCCTTATGATAAACTTTTGGAAATTTACAACTTAAGTCCCTCAAAAATCCAAAATTACATTTTAGGTCCTTAAAGTTTTAAAATAGTAAATTATATACTTTTGGTCCTTGTGTAATTGTTTAATGGCAGGTTTGGTCCCTCAAAGAAGTTTGGAAAGATGATAAATCAGGTCCCTCAAGTTTGGCAGAATTACACTTTTAGTCCTTGGGCCCTTTTTAATACTTAAACCAAACGGACCTTCTTTGTTATTAACTACCCAATACACACCAAATCCAAGTCCAAACTTTTAACTCTGGCCCAATCCTAAACCCAGCTACCCAAGCCCAAACCAAACCAGTGTTTAAAATTAAACACGCGCCTTGCCACTGCTCATCTCCTACATCCTGACACCGCTACCACAACTCCACCCCACTGTTTCACCACCTCACCACTCTCCACCATACCAACCTTTCCACCTTGCAAACCAACCCCCCACCTCATTTAATGCTAAAACCGCTCAACAGCCCCGCCAAACCGACATTTGTCAATTTTGATGACCGAAAGATCCAAGGGTCGCAATGAGGTGGGATTTCATCGATGTCGACAAAGGATTTGAAAAGCTCAATAAAAACAAGTCGGGAGCATTAGAGAAGTCCAAGTAGAGTAGTTTTAATTTTTAATGTCGTTTTAATCT
Organism: Chrysanthemum lavandulifolium; assembly: GCA_022545495.1. Taxonomy (NCBI): domain Eukaryota; kingdom Viridiplantae; phylum Streptophyta; class Magnoliopsida; order Asterales; family Asteraceae; genus Chrysanthemum; species Chrysanthemum lavandulifolium. The sequence continues at coordinate 287,261,468 of CM040242.1, read as the reverse complement.
AAATTTAAATTCCAGTGTATTTTATAGCTTTTGAACATTGTATTTTATGTTTTCAGTTTAAAATAAAACTTTTGAGATCATCAATTTCAAGTTTGAGGTCCTATCTCAGTTTATGCAAATTTTAATTATCCAAGAATTTCATGAAGTTTAGAATACTGTTGCTAGTTGTTATCAAGGATTGAATAAGTCCAAGTAAGCTTCTAAATAGCTTATTAAAGCCATCGATACATTATGATTCGCTTTAGCATAAAACTCAAAATTCTCAAAATCCCAAATAAATAGTGAAAAATTAAAAGATATAGAAATGAGGATGGAAGTCGGTTCGAATCGATCTTTGGATTGCTTGTGGGTTTAAAGCTTCATGGGAAGCCATAGGAAGTAATTTCAGTTTTTGGTTCCCTGTCTTGAGCTTGGATCCATTTGTAAGCCTTTTAATGCTAATATCTCATTTCACTGTGCAAGGGAGTCATAAGCTCTAATACTTGTTTTTCCATGTTTATTAGCTATAGTTAAGTGTTATTAACCAATAAAACCTGTCACTTGTTCTTTTAAATTGATAGTTACTATAAATTTTATTTTGATAGTCAAATTAGTATAATTGTCAATTCCCAGTTCAATGTTGTTATGGTTATTTTTTAATGCTTATTCAGTCTTCCTAAATGATAACATGAGGTCTGTAATCCTTATAATGGTCTTACTCAGTGGAACTCTTTGAAAAACCTTATAACAGTCTCCATAAGGACTGTTTGGAATTGCTGAATCAAGTCAGCTAAAGACCATTTGTGTGATTGATCATTGTTGCTTTATATCATGTTAGCCCTAGATATCTAAGTTAAAGCCTAAAATATAGTCTTTATTTGTTTAAAGTCAAAATTCCATATCCTAAGCTTTAACAGTCCACTGTTGGAATTTTAAGTTGCAAAATTCATTGTACATGTTTAAAAGTTGTTTCCACAGCCATAGATGATCTTACTTCAGCTTATTATAACATGTGTAGTTTATAAAATCAAATCAAATCTCATAGAAGTCAAATATCCATTTCTGTTTACAAAAGTCAAAATAGTGAAAAAACAGATTTTGGCAAAACTTTGTTGATGTGTCAGTTGTTAACCCTTGGTCATAATCAAGTGATGTTTTGTATTTTCCAAGTTTAGTAGGTCTAGTTTAGAGTTTTCAGTTTTGATTTCCATTTCTAAAGCTCTAAGAAGCTTAAAATCGCTTCAATAAGCTTTTGATGTGCCTCACACACTCAAGATACATCGAGTGCAAGACAGCATATCTTGCAACTTCTTTCACAAGCTTCACTCTAGCTTGTGAGGAGCTGGTTTTTGGTCCTTGTGTAGTTAGCCAGGTCTATCTTTAGTCCATATATCTGTTTTTCCTTTCAGCTTATTGGTTTAGACTGTGCAAGTGCTTAAAGTAGCCCCCAAGTAGGCTGTTTAGCTTTTAATCTCATAAGCTCATATCTAAGTTTAAGGATCATTAGTGGTCTAGAGTAGTAATAATAAGTTGCATTAGGCTTATTATAGTGTACTTTAGCTTCTGTCTTGCTTTGGAGGTCTTTAGTGCTCAATTGCTTATTTTAAAGTGCTTATTCATAAGCAGTTTAACACCAGATCCCATATCCTCCACATAAGCATATGTTTTTCTATTTTTTATAGACTTAGAATAATATTTTAACATTTTCCTGAATTTTTCAGATTTTTCCATCACTGTTTGCTATTTTTCTTTATTTTAAATAGTTTTTAATCCTTTTTAAATACCTTTTAATACAAATAAATTAGAAAAAGCTTAAAAAAATATGTTTTCAATTTTCCTAGATTAAGATAAATATAAAAAGCCTAAAAAGTATTTTTCCATAATTTTCTTGGTTTAAATAGTATTTTTTAGCATTTTAATTAGTTTTAAATAGATTTAAATTAATAATAAATACATAATAAGTCTAAAAAATATATTTTTAGTTTTAAAATAAGTTTTATCATATTTTAGATTTTTCTAAGTTTTAATTTCATTTTTCTAGGTTAATTTTGTATTTTCTTGTATTTTAGTGCATTTTAAATACTTAATAAATAGTTTTTAATTAATAATAAATAAATAAATAGTAATAAAAATAATTTTCTTTTTCTAATAAATTTCTTTTATTATTAGGATTGTAAAAATACCATTTTCATATTTATAGGTCTTTTATTTCTTAAAACTCACTTTTTATTTTGTACGTAGACGTAATTTTAATTTAAACGTAAGTTTTAAGTTTTAGGTTTTAAACGTTCATCGCCTTTAAAAATAGTGATAGCGTTTATTTAATAGATTTTATCTTTTATTTCTTTTAATTTGCATTTAAGTCGCTTTAATTTGTAGATTTTCTCTTTAGGTATAATTTTCCATCGAAAACCTTATCGATCACTATCCTTAGTGATCATTCTACCATCTGATCAAGTGTTTTTACACCAATTCATCCTCCGTGGGACTTAACGACCCAGGAATTCCCTATATTCCTCTGATCTTAATTGCATTTGTGTTTAAGCTGTTTTAAGTCTTTTAGACTTGACTGTTTAGCAACAATCACACTTACCGAGCAAACTAAGATTTTTAGTAAAGAGACTACCCACTCCTAAGCCACCCTTATTGTGACTAAGTAAAATACTATCCCACTTCACCCAAGAGATGCCCCTCTGATTCTCTTTGAACCCCCAAAAAAATCGGCTTCGAATTGACTCAAGCAGATTAATCACTTTTGCAGGGGCTTTGAAAAGAAAGAGAAAGTAGAAAGGGATACTTCCGAGGACATATTTAATAAGAGTAAGCCTACCTCCGATTGAGAGAGACCTAGCCTTCCAAGCGGAAAGACGATCCCTAAGTCTATTTATCACCTCACCCCAACCATCACAGAAATGCATCTTTCTGCCAACGGGTAACCCAAGGTAAGTGAAAGGGATGGAATCGTGGGTACAACATAGAGAAGAAGCAACCGCTTCAACCTCCTCCATGCTAACACCAACCCCATAAAGCTTACTTTTAGCAACGTTCACCTAAAGACCCGAGGCTTCCTCAAAGCACTTAAGAATGATGATAAGGTTCCTCGCATTTAATCTTGACCATTTACCAAAGAAAAGGGCATCGTCTGCATATTGGAGGATCGAAATATTTGAGGTATCATCAGCAAGTGAAACCCCTTTATAAATACCTTTATTGCACGCTTCAACAATAACCACTTGGAGCGCTTCTGCAACCAAGAGAAAAAGGAAAGGTGAAAGAGGGTCCCCCTGACGAAGACCCCTCTCCATCTTAAACTCTTTAGATGGAGATCCATTGATTAAAACCGAGATAGAGGATCAAGAAAGATACGACTCAATCCACCGTCTCCATTTAGCTCCACAGTCCATCTGAAACATAACATCCTGAAGAAACCCCCAATTGACGCTATCAAAGGCTTTATCGAAGTCGACCTTGAAAAGAAGGAGCTTATGACCTTCTAACTTGGCAAGACGAATAACCTCATTGGCAATCAAATTCCCATCAAGAATCTATCTACCCGCAAGAAAGGCCGTTTGATTAGGGCCAATGATGGAAGAAATAACTTTGACTAATCGCGTCGCCAGAAGCTTAGATATAACTTTATAGAAAAAATCAATTAAAATTAATGGTCTATAATCTGAAAACCCAAGAGGATCCCGAGATTTAGGAATAAGGACAATGAACGAGGGATTACACCCATTGGCGAAATTACCAGTGGATTCAAAATACTAAACACACCTGATAAAGTCGACTTTAATCACCTCCCAGTAAGCCTTAATAAAGTTAAAATTAAAGCCATCCGGCCCCGGGGCCTTGGAACCGGAACAACTTCAAACGACTGATTTCACCTCATCAACTGAAAAGCTAGAATCAAGAAACGAAGCATCTTCAGGAGCGAGTCTACGAAAAAGAGAGCTTCTGAATTTTGGTTTAGCCTCGGGCCTTTCCTTGAAGCGTAAAGCAAAATGATCCATAGTAGCCTCTTTAATAAGAGCAGGGTTTTCGCACCAAATTCCATTAACATGAATCCCTTTTATGGAGTAGTTGGAAAAACGACTCCTAAGAAAGGAGTGGAAGTACCTCGTATTTTCATCGCCCTCAACTACCTATTTCACCCTACTTCTCTGCTTGAGATCATCCCTTTCCAATTGATAGAAATAGTGCAGGTCCAATAACCACTCTTCCCTTTTGACGATGTCAGAATCAAGAAGAATACCCACTTCAGCCTTTCGATCCCAATCAGCAAGATTACTGATGATGTACCCTCCGAGTAGCTCGAAGGACACTCCTCCGAGACGTGTCGAAGCCCTTCCATACGAAGGCCCAAGTTAGGATTCTGAAATATCCATAGGCGTCAAACCATTCGTTGGTACGAAGGTTACCTAAGGGGAATTCGCCACTCGAAGCCTTAAGCCCTTCGGGGTATGGCTGACGAAGGAACAATGGATAAGGAACCTCCTGACTTAGTCAAACCCACGATCTCCCTCTCTCTCTCTCTTGGCTTTCCCGTCAAGTCTGAGAACGTGGGTCACTAACCCCTAGCGGTTACCCACAATCATGGGACGCCCCCATGATCTCCGATATTCATGCAAGAGTGCCTCTAACCGTATTTCTTCCACTATAAATGGGTTAGACAGACGATGGATTATGGTATGCTCATTTCACACTCATCTCTTTACTTTCACACACTTATACAACCATAACTCATACTTACTCTCACGCCGGAGATGGTTCGCAGGGTCCTACCCCTGCGCAATCACATAACGTAGTGTCTTAGTATTTCTTATTTTCGTGTTACAAAGAGAGCCTTGGCCGGAACACACACCCTTATTACTTTGATCCTCATCGAAGCCTCGGTAGTGCAATCTTTTGCACAATCGGTGGCGCCATCCGTGGGACCACAACTATTAGTCCCGTAATCACCCGGCCCTAACACCTTAACCAACTACGCTACTTTTCCCAAGCATGGAACCGGAAGAGAAAATTCACCTCCACCTGTGTTTCTACTCGTCCTACTCACCACAACTAACACCGATAACCTCGCCCCATAACAACCTCAACCTTCACTACACGATCTCGCTTTGGAAACTACTCCTGCATCACGCCTCAACATCCGCTAACCCTATTCCGGACATCGGTCCCCGCCTCAGAGAGGCAAACTTTGAGGCCTTAGATTCTTTGCTAAGGGCTCACAAGAGACAAGTTCGTAATACGTAAATGTGGAGGAGTTGGAATACTCCAATGAGGAGTATGACGAGGAGATTGAAGTAGAGGACAGACTCAACCTATGGGCGGGGGCGCCGCCCCACGAATGGTTCATCTTCCGTTAGAAGGTCAAATGGAAGGACGGTGGGTTTTGAAGAAGGACTCGGAGGAAATTCGGGTAGAAGGGACGAATGCATGGTGAAAGGAGGAGCGAGAACTCCAATGGAGGAAGCAACCCAAGAGGGAAATGGAGGGTAAACCCGCCTCCTCTTCTAGCAAAGACATTTGGGAAGAGAAGGGCGGGGCTCCAAGACCACCCTCTTATGTTTCGAGTATCGAGATCCATCTCCTACTCCAACATGAACCAATTACCCTCCGGAATGAATCCCTACTTACCTACTCAAACCTACAACACTTACCCTCTAAATGGTTCAATCCCAAACCGAATTACCAGCAGATGCCCTACGGACGATTCCTACACAATCGATAGGAATATACCCTTCGTACCAAACTTCCACCGCATACCCTACCTATTTACGACCATTTCCTAACCCGTATAACCCTACACTGCTTATCCACCTCCGACAACCCTTATGGTGCCAAGCCTCCGAGCTTGCACACCCTTCGTGAAATGGATCGAGGACTACCCTTTACCGACGGCGTGAAGATGCCTACTCATATAGGCACCTACGATGGAAAAGGTGATCCCGATAACTTTCTCCACTTATTTGAAGGCGCTATCAAAATGCAAAAGTGGGTCATACCGGTAGCATGCCATATGTTCACTTACAGGCTCAGAGAATCCGCAAGAATATGGTGGAACGGACAGAAGCTGGGAAGCATTGTGAGTCTAGATGACCTTAAGGCTAAGTTCCGGTTACACTTTAGCCAGCAGAAGAAGCACACCAAGGCTCACTTAATCGTGCACACCATCAAACAAAGGGACAACGAAAGCACGAGGGCCTTCGTTACCAGATACACTGATGAAACTTTGCAGATTCTGGGTCTACACGAAGATAAGAGGATCTTCGGTTTCGTACATGGCCTTCGAACTCGAATCTTGGTGGAATTCGTGTCCACCGATCTTCCCAACACCTACAAGGCCTTGATTGAGAAGGCTTACACCTGGATTGAGTCTAAGGAGGTAGCAGCAAACGGGGCTCCGATAGAGCCAAGGGAAGCGTCTGACAAATTCTCTAGAGGGTCCTCCCGGAAGGATCCAAAACAAGAAGAAGAACAGAGATCGCTTCACCCCTACAACAAAGGCTCGAACCATGGATTTCGGCAAACTTGGTTAAATCTCCCGAGAAATCCTAGCAACAGAAGGTCGCAAAATCCTTCGATCCCCACCCGGATGATAACACGAGGGAATTAAAAGCGGATCGAAGAGGCGGTGCGGTCCGGACAGCTAGCACACCGGTCAAAGGCATAAAGAAGGAAAGGACAAATTCTCGACACTCACCGGGAGAATGGAAGGGAACAAGAAGGAAACTACGCCCGCAGAAGCTCGATACTAATGGTACACAAACGCGATACCACTTTGAAAAGGAAGGAAGCGTAAGAAGAGCTAGGAAGTGTAGGGAAATAACCTTTCCCCACATATTAGGCGTACACCTTCGACCGATCCGTGATCATCAAGGTACACATATCCAACAGGGAAGTGAACCGAGCGTATATGGATTGCGGAAGCTCCTGCGAAATCATCTACGAGCATTGTTTCCTAAAGCTCAAGTCATCTATACGCTCACAGAGGGTCGACTCGAAAGCACCGCTAGTAGGGTTCTCTAGTGAACACTCATGGCCTCTGGGAGAAGTACCGTTGGAAGTCACCATAGGCGAAGGCCCCTTATCCCACACGGAGATACTCATTTTCGTCATTGTAAGGTCAGATTCTCCTTATAATTTATTAATAGGGAGAACAGCTATGCAAAAATGGGAATTGTTGTTTCTACTATACATGCTGCTATTAAGTTCCAAACCCCCTTTGGAGTAGGAACTGTTCATTCTAGTTATGGAGCGGATAAGGGTGTATATGGTGTCAAAAGATCGAGAGAGGAATCGGAGGAGCCTCCGATGGCAATTTTAGTTGTACAGATGCAGAGGAGCGAGTTGTCGTAAACCCTAGCTATCCCGAATAGACAAGTGGTAGTAGGAAGCAACTCCGGCGAATTTCAAGGAGAAGCTCACGTAATCATATGTACTAACCTTGATGTTTTTCTTGGAAATATTCGACATGACAGCGCTCCAAGAACATTGTCGATAGATGGACAATCCTTCTGAATGGAGCATAAACTCAATGAGTACAAGCACATTGAGCCCATAAAGCGTAAAAGGAGAAGCCTTGCCCCGAGAGAAAGCAGCTGCGACTTGCAAAGAAGTTGATGAACTTACACAAGCGTGCATCCCGAGGAGGTTAAATACCAAACTTGGGTGGCCAACCCGGTCTTTGGTAAAAAGAGCGATGGAGGGTGGCGCATGTGCTGGATTTCACCGACATCAACAAAGCATGCCCTAAGGTTTGCTACCCCCACCCGAAATCGACCGGAAGGTAGAATCCTTGGCGTGTTTCCTGTTAAAATGCTTCTTAGATGCCTACAAAGGGTACCATCGATCCGGATGGCCAAGGAGGACGAGGAAAAGACAACCTTCTACACAAGTAAAGGTGTCTATTGTTACTGAAAGATGCCCTTCGGTTTGAAGAACGCATGGGCTACTTACCAACGCCTCGTAGATAAAGCCTTCAACAAACAGATAGGCGGGAATCTCAAGCCTACGTTGATGACATGGTTATCAAGAGCAAGACCGAGGAGGACCTACTCCTTGATGTACAGTGAAACATTCGATCGCCCGGGCAATCAACATGAAGTCAACCCTAAGAAATGCTCCTTCGGTGTCGAGGAAGGACAATTTTAGGACATTTGATCACTAAGCGGGGATACGAGCTAATCCTCTAAGGTCAAAGCCATCTCCGATCTCCAAGCCCCTAAGTGTCTAAAAGATGTGCGAGCCCGAATGGGAAGTTGGCGACCTTAAGTCGATTTTTGTCGAAAGGAGTCGACGTGTCCCTACCCTTCTTCAAGACACTCAAAGGATGCGCGGACAAGAAAACTTTCCAATGGAGCCGTGATCAAGTAGCCTTCGTAAGATGAAGGAGTTCATTGAATACTTCCAACACTTACACCCCAATCAAGGGTGAAGTGTTGTTTATGTACTTGGCATCCTCAGAGAAAGTATTAGCGCAATCCTTATGGCGAGAGAGAAAAGCGAGATCCCAATTTACTTTGTTAGCGTGGTCCTACAAGGAGCGGAGGTCAACTACCCAACCTTGGAGAAGTTAATGCTCGCTTTAATTTACGCAGCAAGGAGGCTCGACACTATTTCCGTGCCCACCCAATTACGCCTTAACCGATAAGCCACCAAGGCGGATCTTGTCTAAACCCGAAAAGTCCGGGAGGGTGGCTAAATGGGCTATTGAACTCGGAGAACATGAAATCGAGTTTAAAGGACGTAGTTCTATCAAAGGGCAAATTCTTGCGCACTTCTTGGCGTAAACACCTTCCGAACACGATGAAGAAAAGGAAAAGCCCAAAGCTAATCTTTCTCAAGTACAGTTGAATGGAAGCTTTACAGATGGAGCATCCAGCCCGATGGCTTCGGAGCAGTGTCTAATGTTAGTCGATCCCGAAGGAAGGAGCATACATATGCTCTTCGGTTTGAGTTCGAAGCCACAAAAACGAAGCGGAATACGGCGCTACTAGTAGGACTCCGACTAGCCAAAGATATGGAGGTCAAAGCTCACTGCCTTCGAGATTCCCAATTGGTGGCAAACCAAGTGACGTGTTCCTCTGAAGCAAGGCAACCCGTCATCAAACAAGACTTGAAAAGACAAAAGAGATGCTCAAAACTTCAACTCCTACACCATCCAACATGTTCATAGGAACCGTAACAAAAGGCGACGCACTAAGCAAGCTAGCTTCCATGGCTTTCGCTCATCTCACTAAGGAGGTTCTCGTGGAAGTCCTTCCCGAAGATCCATCGTTCTCAAAGAGGTTGCCGATGTGATTCACGAAGAAGGAGAGACATGGATGACTCCCATAAGGGAATATTTGATAAGTGGTCTTCTCCCGAAGATCCCAAGCTTGCAAGAAAGATTCGGGTTAAGTCCCCGCAGCACGGCTAATAGGGAAACCCTATATAGGAGGTCGTTTTTGTCACCTTGGTTACGATCGTAGGCCCCAAGCAAGCTTCGAGCATCATAGCCAAGTCCATGAAGGATCTTGTGGTCTCCATGCGGGACCTCGCCGCTTGTCTCAAGATAATGAAGTTGGGCTACTATTGGCCCTCGATGCACGTGGACGCAATTAAATCATCCTCAAGTGTGAAGCTTGTTAGCTACACTCAAACGCTCCAAAATGCCAAGCAAGATATGACAAGTGTGACATCCGCGTGGCCCTTCTCCCAGTGGGGCATCGATATTGTAGGGCCTATGCCTATAGCTCCAGGAGGAGTTAAGTTCTTGCTAGTAGCGATCGACTACTTCACCAAGTGGGTGGAAGCAAAACCCCTAGCCTCGGTGATAGGAAGACAGATCGATAAGTTTGTATGGGAACACATAGTGTGCAGATTCGGAGTGCCCCACATCATCATATCTGACAACGGGAAATAGTTTGCCAAAGGAGTCTTCTATGACTTCTGTCAAGGGCTCAACATAAAGCAATCCTGGACATCCGTCTATCACCCACAAGGTAATGGACAAGTGGAGGTTACAAACAGAGACATCGTCAAAGGGATAGAGAAAAGGCTAGGTCGAACTCATCATGGATGGGTGGACGAGCTCCCTCAAGTCTTATGGGCTCACCGGACACATCCTAAGTCAAGCAACGGAGAAACTCCCTTCAGCCTAACATACGAATGAGCGGTCATACCTTCTAACTAATTGTACACACGGAGCGTGTGGCAACGTATGATGCCTCCCAAAATGATGATAGGATCGGGAAAACCTTGATCTCCTAGAAGAAAGAAGAGAAATAGCCTCCATCCGGAAGCAATACACAAACATAAGATCAAGGCTACTATAACAAAAGGGTCGACCTTCCACTTTCAAGCTCGGAGAATATGTATCGCTACCAACAAAGGCAAGCAAAGCAGTATCGTGGAAAACGGGACCAACTTGGGAAGGACCCTACATGGTAGCCGAGGCCTACGACAATGGAGCATACAACCGCCACTCTTCTCGGAGAACCCATCGACAGGGACATGGAATGGTACGAACCTTCGAAAGTTCTATGTTTAAGAAGTACTTTAACTTTTTCTTGTAATCAAAAGCTTCTCAAGGAAAGCACACATTATTGGTAGTTGTCTTAGTTTTCATTTCAAGAATGATGTAATCCTCCCTACCAATTCAATGATAAATAAGACATTTCCCACAAATCTCTTGCTTCATTTCTTAAACACAAAGATTTGTTCAACCAAGTCGTTAATGAGTTTCAATGTCGAATGGCTTGAGGTGTAACATATGCCTTATTATTCAAAGCCAACTTAAACATTCACATTAACTCTCCTAGTAGATTTTGGCGCTTGTAAAAAAAATTTTTAACAAAGCCATGCTATGTAAAGGATTTGAGATAGAGTGGGTCACGACCCTCTGTCAATGGTCAAGTTGGCCATTATATTCTTGGTGTTGTAATTTACACACAATGAGGTTGTTGAACCTTAGGTTGTAAAATTTAAGCGTCGCAAAAATGGCGTAAGAGAAGTTTACATAACAAACTTAAGCTAAGTATGTAGAGGTATGTCCTCTACACTATTGCATTCAAAATATGGGCTACTGCCCTTATACCTGCATGAGGAGCCTAGACTCCCGTCAAATTTTTCTTGGCCCATGGCCATACATTACAAGCATTTAAATTGTTTGGGAAACAAGACACACATTGTCACATAAAATAAATTGTATTAAGGGTACATGCCACCCTTTGGAACCAAATTACTGCTAACAGAGCAGCCTCCATTCTTGTTTCTTCGGAGAGGGAGTGGAGGAGGGTTGCACTGAGACTGGCTTAGTAGACATGGTCTTCTTGGTTGGAGTGGTAGGCTTCAGCTTCGAGGTTTCTTAGACAGAGATCTTCGAGGGTGCCATTGGATATTTGGTTGCCTCAACAAGGAAGGAGTACTCTGCAGCTTGCAAATGCATTTCTTGCCTCATCATATTCACCTTCAAGTGGGACGGTAGCATTCAATCTTGGAGAGGTCCACAGCTTACCTGCTTTGGCGGCCTCCTCCGAGCCAAACACCGTCCATGAAATAGGGTGACTTGATGACCTTCCACATCCGAGCTCCCACTCATCACCGTGGTAGAGCTCCATGGCTATGTAAGGCACCACCTTCAAACAACTTCGCACGATCTTTCTGCAAATCTTATACCTCATTTGCGGGCCATCGATCTCCTCCTCAACTTCACCTCTACCTCTCCAAGCCTAACCTTCTCACTTTCCAACCCAACAAGACTTAGCCTCGAGAGCGGATTCGACCAAATGAGAGTAACAACCTTGGCTTCTTCCAACTTGAGATTGCCACGCTCCACGGTCAATCGAGCTATCTTTTCTCGAAGGTCTTGACGACGAGGTTCTTCTCAACGCCCTCAATCTCGCCACACTTTGCCTCCACCTTGGCCACGGTTACGAGCAACCCCGGTCTTGGCATTCAAATGATTATCCATCACCGCCGCCTCGCAACCCCATTATCATGCATGTCACGTAACTTCTCAATGGACATGTTCTCTAGCATACTCTTCCACCGTGAGGATCACATGGTCAACAATCCGATGACAGGATAAGGCATTTGGAAGCTCCTTCGTCTCGAAGACCTCGAGCAACAAAATATACACAGTTAGCATAACGCTTATATTTTACCTTCACAATGTCTCATAAGACAAAATACTTACCATGAACCTCAACGGATTCATCGGGCAATTCAAAGGCGACTTGATAAGCTTTCGCCTCGGTACTTTTATGCTTCACAACTCTACTCCCGAGGTAGGCGGGATTCTTCCTTTGTTGGTGGATTTCACGCCTTGGCACGTCCCTTTCCTAGTCTTTAGTCTATCGCCTATTCTGTTGAACCAACGACGGGACATCCTCATCCGCAGGATCGTCCGAGTCGAGAATGTTCTCCACCGGTTGGGATGTGCCCTCCACAGCAGATTGTGGGGTCTTGATGAAATAGGCTCGGCTTGAATGTTTACCTCATTGTTATTCACAGATGTTGAAGGGAGCCAACGCCATAAGACTCCTTAGCTTTCTCCGCAGCATGAAACTTAAATCTTCATCAAATTCTTGGAACATGAAGTTTCGAACGACATCTCGCAAAATAGAAGCAAAAAGAAATAAATACCGATGCTACATTGGTCCTATTTAAATAAAAGTGGATAAACATACTTTGTCCTTGGTATATGATCATAGGCTTCTTGGGAGACCCTCCTAACTCGAGCAATCCCACCATGTATAAGATGGCTTGTGGAATACTTGCACATCCATTGTGGTACTTTGCCAAACGCAGTAACAAGGATCACTCCGAACCTCGTAGGGCGGGGGTCATTATACCGCTTAGCATTATACCTATTCTCCTTGTTCAGCAGCTCTGAATATGTAGGGGGAACAACAGTGTCTTGCACGTAGAAAAAGCTACCCTTCCAACCCGATATGTTTGTGTACACTTTCTCAAACAGATAGGGTACATCTGGCTCAGGTCTTTTTGCTAGTGTCAACCAATTGCCCCCACGGTACAAGTTCAAGACTCCTCTTAAAACTGTCAAGGTTGGTTCATATCCGTAGGCTTTCCACATTACTATGAATGTAGTCAATTTGGCAAACCCAAAAGGATTGAATCTAGAGATATGAACTTTATAGTACTGCATAAATTCCAAAATTAATGGGTGCAGTGGAATCCTAAGGTTTAAGTGACTAAATGCATTGGTATACAACCCTACGAAACCTGGAGGGGCATCAAAGATACCCTGAGTGGGTTTGGGTAACATCACTTTATGTTCTATTGGAATAGGATAATCGGCTAAATGATCATGCAAATCTTTAGCAGACGAAGGAACAATGGATAAGGAACCTCCTGACTTAGTCAAACCCACGATCTCCTCTCTCTAGATTACTCTTATCCAAGGCTTTCCCGTCAAGTCCGAGAACGTGGGTCACTAACCCCAACTAGCGGTTACCCACAATCATGGGACGCCCCCATGATCTCCGATATTCATGCAAGAGTGCCTCTAACCGTATTTCTTCCACTATAAATGGGTTAGACGGACGATGGATTATGGTATGCTCATTTCACACTCATCTCTTTACTTTCACACACTTATACAACCATAACTCATACTTACTCTCACGCCGAAGGTGGTTCGCGGGGTCCTACCCCTGCGCAATCACTTAACGTAGTGTCTTAGTATTTCTTATTCTCAGGTTGCAGGCGAGCCTTGGCTGGAACATACACCCCTCATTACTTTGATCCTCATCGAAGCCTGGTAGTGCAATCTTTTGCACAATCAATTACTAATGAGGCCGCCTTTCATTTGTTTTTGGGAATGCAATGTATCCGAAGTCTATTTTTTAATATCAAGCCGTAACTTTTTGATTTTATTCTTGAGGTTTAGATCAGGGGTAAGGCTATAGACACCACTAGACCAGGAGCTTGAGACAACAAATAGAAGATTCGGATTAACTATCCATTTGTCAAAAACTTTGAAAGCCTTTGCCCAAAATCCGGGAGCCGAACAGTAAGGAGGAGAGGGCAATGATCCGAAAACGAACGAGATAAGACCTTCACAGAAGCATGAGACCAAAAGTTGAAGAAGTTTTGTGTGACAAGGAACCGATCAAGCTTGCTCAACTTATAACCAGACTTGTCAGTCCTCGTGAAACGACGACCGCTTAGCTGAAAATCAAAAATACCCACCCGGGAAATAAAATCATTAAACACGTTTGCTTCATTAGCATCAAAAATAGTACCCGGCCTTTCATCAGAGCCTCTAACAGCATTAAAGTCCCCAAATAAAATCCATGCTACAGGGGTAGTGTAACACCCCAACCCGACTAGGGTAGAAGTGTCACATTCTGGTGTCATATCAGAACATACAATTAAAAGCGGAAGTCTTAAGAATAACGTATCAAGTCATTTAAACAACGACTTACAAGAAAATTACATAATCCAAAATGTCTAAAATAAAATGAAATCTCCAAACATTAGTCCGACAAAATAAATCCAAATAATAAGGTAACTCGGGTTGGTCCACTCAGATAATCCAACTCTCAACCCATCAAAGCCCATCTTCAAACCTAACACCGCCGCAGAAAAGAAATGCGGCCGAGCTTAAAATCCCAAAGGAATGATATAACAAAACGAAAGCTAAACAAAAGCGTAAATACGAAATGAAACAAAGGAACAATAGCAAGGTTGCAACGGAAAGGAAACAATGAGTCAATGAGGATCCCGCAGAACACAATTATATAAATATCCAAAGAAGAACAACGATCAAGGAGAACACGAGAAGCAACGATCCATGACATATATATAATCACATATAAGCAAACAGACATACAAGCACCGAAACCAAATCAAGAATACTAGACGTCGCATCCACTCAACATAAGAATAGCACGCATTCAGATCAGGAAATCAGAATATAAATAAGCCAACAGGAAAACTAAAAGCAAGTGGAAGCAATTAATTAGGAAGTGAGCATGGCAATCGCACAGATTAAAAAGCCTTCGATGAAAACATAACAAGTATCGTAATAGCGAAAGTACTAACAGCAGTCAAAACATGGCAGTCACACATAACAAGTAGGAATACAATATGAGCATTATAATTGAATGAATTAGAGACATAGCAAGGCAATTAAACAAGTTAATAAGCCAAACATCATAAGTTGAACCATTTACCCAAATCAATCCGTAGCATAGACAGAAGTGTAAACATGGCAGGTCAACAATAAGCAGATAAGGATACAACGGATGGTCAAAGTCCATGAGATTAACCGAACGAAGTATATATAATGAATGTATAAAATTATCGATTACACATTAGCATGGTCACCAAATAATTCAGAGGGTCACATAACAGTGAGATCACATATCGTCAGATGAAAATAGGTAACTCAAATAACCGCATATTAATCATATCATAGCAGGGTAATCAGTAGTCACATAAACATGAATAGCATAATCAAATTCAATAAACATATAATAACCTGGTACGTGAATGGAATGATAGTCTGAAGCAACGGAATGAGAGTGTGATAGATCAAAGCAATAGAATATATATATATCTCTTGGTAGTATGGTGAGTCATATAAGAGTACTGAGTAATGAACAGATAATACAAAGTATGGTGTATTGGAAAATACAGGGTACAATATAGGTATATCAAAAGTGTAAGGTTGTCGAAATCTACCACGAGCCCTAAACATATCATATCGTATCATATCATATCATAAGTAGCCATTGTATTCGGAGGGTGACCTCGAATACCAAACCAATAGGAGGAGACCTCGGTAACCAATGGAGTAGCTAGCTCCCAGATTGTGAAGACGCGTATTGCATACGACATCATTCACCGCACAAATCATATCACAACATATCGATAATAGAACAAATCTAGGATGCATCCATACGCCCTATGCACAAATAGTGGCCATACAATATATATCGAGCTCATAATCAGATAACAGAAAGGGACGGTGTGTAACATCACCCGTACACACTAGAGTCACGCCATTGGTGCATCAATGACACGGCCATGTTACCTTCATGGCTAGGGAAACATATTTGGATCGGGTATCAAACTGAAAGGTCACAGCATAATCATATCATAAGGGTTCATAACAAAGGTTCAGAAGTCAAAGGTTCATATCAAAGCCCATATCATAAGTTCATATCAGAGGTTCATATCAAACAGTTCACATAGGAGATTCAATCAAAGGGAGCATAGCCAAGTTATAGGGAAACCTTAATAAAAAGGCTCAGAGCAAAGGATAACAGTTCAAAACCAATATCGAAAGATGTAAAAGAATCATGAGAAACCCCTACCGAAAAGGGATAGAATATCTGTACCTTAATGCCAAATGAAAGGAGAGCAAACGAATGAACACGAAGACACGACGTCACGTTTCCTCCAACAAATCTACACGGATTACGATTCGTATAATACTTATTAGCTCATTTAAGTCATAACGATTAATCGTATTAATATTTTTAGAGTTATAAGCGTATTCTCATTTTTAGTAATGGACCGAATTAAAATACTTTAGGAAAAAAAATCATTAATTAGTCAAACTTGGGGGTTACAAATGATAAATGGTAATTTAAAGGTTTTATGAGATAGCTTCTTATTTTAAAACCTTATTAGACCATACCTCAAAGTATAGGGTATATATGGTTATTATCTCAAAGTATAGGGTTTAAAGGTAAAAATAACCAAGCACTTTATTTTACATATCAATTCATATACGTTTACAAGAACGTTTCATAACATTTAATCGGTACATATTTAAGCTTGCTCGCGGTTTATATGACTAACATTTACGACCAAGTAAATATACATTATGATTAACCCCCACTGCCTCCCATAAATACTTTCAAAACGCTAAACGACTAAACCATTTGCTCATGATCGCCTCAAACTTGCCCTTAAGACCATGTTTTAGTACCTTTCAACCATTATAATTCATACCTTAAAATACAAGTAAATGATGCTACATACGTTCATGCACTTATTATAAGTTTAGTAAGTGACAAATTTGCATTAAGATGACATGCGCAAAACATTCACATACACCCTTGACCATACGTCTTTGAAAAATAGTTGCACCTATCCAACCCATTCCATTTGACTCAAACATGAACCATACGAGACCCCTTGATCCATAAGTATTTCGACACAAATTTATTTATGCATATGCATATGTGTTTAATCCCATTTAAACTAGACAAAATAAAAGAAAGTATATGCCGTGTGTTTTGGTCAAGAGCAGATTCAAAACCAAGAATCCATATGGTCAATACATGAGCTTCTCCCTTTGTTATTTTATATATTCGAGTTGTGATTTCATGTGACATATAGTTACCATTTTATGTACTTGTTACGTTCGAATATGGTGCATGCGAAGGAAAGAAAATTCACGACACCAATCTAGAAACAAAAGAAGAAAAGGAGACGTGATAGTATTCGTGTTACCTGCTTAGTGTGACGAGGGAAGGACCAAAGAAAACTCATGCCTAGGCCATCAAAGCACCCACGACAGAATCAACCAAAACCAATGACAAAACAGTACCAAGCCTCCTTTTTGCCTATAAGGCCACGACCAGAAGCCACCAAAACAGCCCTTTGATTAAGATATCTCCGACCCACAAGCACCACAATCCAGAAGCCTTCCTTGGCACCTAACGAGTCTCTCTTGGACCACCTTATGGTCATTTAACGTGTTTACGAATTTTAGGGTTTTACAACTCTTCCCTTCTAAAAGAAAATTTTCGTCCTCGAAAATTGAAGTCGCAGATCATAACGATTTCGGTTCCAAAGTGTACAAATCTTATACGTAACAGATGTCGGTGAGAATCTCACAAAGAGGTACAGAATTCCAAACGAACATGAGGAGTGACAAATAACGGACATAAGTCATATTCCATTCACGTACCAACCCTGTGCATTTCCCAAGACGTCAGATGATTTCAATAAGTTCAAATTATATGATCTCGGTATTATCACGTTGATCAGGCGTCATAATACTTGCATCACATAACAAGTCCTTATTGTCATCATATTCTGTCTCGGGTCATGACAAACCACATAACCAATATCATAACAAAACATATAACATACAAATATTAAGCAACATACCAAAACAGGCCAGATCACATAGATACATCATATACTACATCAGACAACTTACCATATCACCAAAGAAGAAGGCCACCAACTTGCTCAAAACGGTTCCTCATGACTCATTACTGACGATCCAAAAGAAAGCTGAGATATTACCAAAATGCTAAACGATAAAACTTCACGATTCACACCGAGTTCTAAACAAATCAAAGAAAAGCAATACCGAACAAAATCACTTAACAAAATATCAAACCACCTCAAAACGCATGACAAACGAATCGGAGTAATACAAGTCGCGCCCAGATCATATGAAGTAGATGAACCTTCTCAGACACCGGTTAAATCTTGTCTCCGTCTTTTGCGTCTTTGGTTGATCCGTCCGCTTCCGCCAAGAAGATCCCGATGTCTCCAAAGAAGACGGCAACAGTGTGGCTTCGCTTCACGAACCTCTCCACTGTGGATCATTGCGAAGAACGCAGGTCGGGACCATCATCTTCGATCCACGGTAGTCTCCATTAAAATGGTCGACAACGAATGCGCCAAGATAAAAAACAAAATCAAATGTGAAAAGAAACAGTCAAACCAATAAGACAAAGAATATCAAGTCAAATCGAACGACCATCAAAAAGAATCGAAGAGATCGTAATGCAGACGGAAGCCTAATGTCTACCCAGTCCTCACAGTCAATCCTAAGGTCAACAAGATTTAAACCTTTGCTCGATACCATATTTGTAACACCCCAACCCGACTAGGGTAGAAGTGTCACATTCTGGTGTCATATCAGAACATACAATTAAAAGCGGAAGTCTTAAGAATAACGTATCAAGTCATTTAAACACGACTTACAAGAAAATTACATAATCCAAAATGTCTAAAATAAAATGAAATCTCCAAACATTAGTCCGACAAAATAAATCCAAATAATAAGGTAACTCGGGTTGGTCCACTCAGATAATCCAACTCTCAGCCCATCAAAGCCCATCTTCAAACCTAACACCGCCGCAGAAAAGAAATGCGGTGAGCTTAAAAAGCAAAGTGAATGATATAACAAAACGAAAGCTAAACAAAAGCGTAAATACGAAATGAAACAAAGGAACAATAGCAAGGTTGCAACGGAAAGGAAACAATGAGTCAATGAGGATCCCGCGAACACAATTATATAAATATCCAAAGAAGAACAACGATCAAGGAGAACACAACAAGCAACGATCCATGACATATATATAATCACATATAAGCAAACAGACATACAAGCACCGAAACCAAATCAAGAATACTAGACGTCGCATCCACTCAACATAAGAATAGCACGCATTCAGATCAGGAAATCAGAATATAAATAAGCCAACAGGAAAACTAAAAGCAAGCGGAAGCAATTAATTAGGAAGTAAGCATGGCAATCGCACAAATTAAAAAAGCCTTAGATGAAAACATAACAAGTATCGTAACAGCGGAAGTACTAACAACAGTCAAAACATGGCAGTCACACATAACAAGTAGGAATACAATATGAGCATTATAATTGAATGAATTAGAGACATAGCAAGGCAATTAAACAAGTTAATAAGCCAAACATCATAAGTTGAACCATTTACCCAAATCAATCCGTAGCATAGATGTATGTAAACATGGCAAGTCAACAATAAGCGAGATAAGGATACAACGGATGGTCAAAGTCCATGAGATTAACCGAACGAAGTATATATAATGAATGTATAAAATTATCGATTACACATTAGCATGGTCACCAAATAATTCGAGGAGGGTCACATAACAATGAGATCACATATCGTCGAGATGACAATAGGTAACTCAAATAACCGCATATTAATCATATCATAGCGGTGGTAATCGTGAGTCACATAAACATGAATAGCATAATCAAATTCAATAAACATATAATAATCCGGTACGTGAATGGAATGATAGTCTGAAGCAATGGAATGAGAGTGTGACATATCAAAGCAATAGAATATATATATATATCTCTTGGTAGTATGGTGAGTCATATAAGAGTACTGAGTAATGAACAGATAATACAGAGTATGGTGTATTGGAAAATACAGGGGTACTATATAGGTATATCAAAAGTGTAAGGGTTGTCAGAAATCTACCACGAGCCCGGAAACATATCATATCGTATCATATCATATCATAAGTAGCCATTGTATTCGGAGGGGTGACCTCTGAATACCAAACCAATAGGAGGGGAGACCTCAGTAACCAATGGAGTAGCTAGCTCCCAGATTGTGAAGACGCGTATTGCACACGACATGTTAGGAATTAGAAATTCCAGGTATTAAAGATTCGGTCACCTCAAGTATATGTAATCGTTAGAAAGCTCGTAGTCGTAGTTATTTTAAGTGAAGTAGTATTTAGTTAAGTAACACCGTGGAGGACGGACGGGTCTTTACCCACTGTATGCCTGATCCACAGCCCGATGTGTGGCGATTTATGTAAGAATATAAATACTCTCTACCTTCCAAGGTAGAGAGTTGGAGCTCATAATAATATCTTTCACTTTCTCTCACTAAGTTCCCTAAACCTCTAACTTTCTCTCTCTAGAACCTCATTCGCCACTTTGTGTTATGGTTTGATGTGCATGTGAAAACTAATATCTTACAATTGGTATCAAGAGCCATGGTTAGATCATATCTTGCACATCTTTGGATTTTTAGTGGTTTTTAGGTGGTTTTTGAGTTTGAAAAAGTTTAGTGGTTTGTGCATCATTTGGTTGATTTCTTGTGTTAAAGCTTGGATTTTGTTAGTACTTTCATGTTTAGAATCATCACAAGTGTTTAGGTTTTCATTTGGTAAGCTTGAATCATCTTGGTTGGGTTGTTTTTGGATTGAAAAGTGATGTTTATGTTGTTTTTTCTTGCTAGCGACTTGACTTACGGACTTGTTTCTTTGTAGCGACTTGCTTTACAATTTTGTAGCGAGTTTCAGTTTTTGGAGCTAGCGACTTAGGCCTAGCGACTTATAGTACAAGTAGTGGATTCTCCACTACGGGTAGCGACTTGGTGCTAGCGACTTGGTGAGTAGCGAGTTGCTATTTAGCGACTTGAGTCTTTAGCGACTTGAATCTTAGCGAATTGCTGCCAAACTTTTGTTAGCGACTTGGATTGTAGCGAGTTGTTATATAGCGACTTGGAGCTTTAGCGAATTAGTACTTAGCGACTTGGTACTTAGCGACTTGGTTCAAGGGGTTTAGCGACTTGGTTGATTTTTACGAAGAAGAGGTTTGACCAAAGTTGACTTTTACGTCAAAACTTCAAATGGCCATAACTTTTGATCCGTAATCCGTTTTCAAATAAATACATGTCAAACGACCGAACACTGAATCGTGAGGTTTCACCACGATGTCGTGAAACAATTTTTGAGGCCCAAATCCTCTCCAAATAAAGTTATTGAGCTTTTAAGTTTTAGACGAAATTTCTCCATAAAATCGTGCTACAACCAACCCAAATCACAACCAAACAACATCTCTCGCTTATCCCACAAACAATCATAAGACCTAACACACAATTGTCTATCATTGTGTCGATCCATCACCGTCTTAGCACATTCCATTGGTCATTGCTTAACGGTTTAGTCTTGATTTTAGTAAAATCCGCGAAAGATTCTATTTCTCGGTTTAAATCATAGACTTGTAAAATCCGTGCATTCTACCACATCATGTCTTATTCTATCGACCCAATGATTTCGAAGTGCTTAAATTGTATGATGTCATGGATAATAATGATAATGGATGCTACATCGAACGATTAAAGATGTTTGAATTAAACAACGAGGATGTGAGATCTTCATGTTCGAGTACAATGAGAATGAATTGCACACGCCATGTAATGCCATGCAAATGGAATGCAGATTGAGCCCTATCAACTACTTCATCTCGCACCTCATACGCTTGTTATCCATAACTGGGATCGAACATGTAGTGCTCTTTTCCGCCAGACTTACCTACATTAACAAGAAGCTTGTCGTTGAACTTAGAGCATTTAAAGTCGCAACTTACCGATGAAGAAGTTCAAAAGATGGTTCCAAAGCAGCTCTTCAAGTAATCTACAAACAATTTCACCATTCATCGCTGGGAATATTCATAGACACGATCAACACTTGACCGGAATTTCCTTCAAAAACATACTTTGGAATGGAAATTCAAGAATTCATTGAGACATTTATCCAACTCATGGATAATGTGAAAAAGTACATTGAGGAAACCGCACAAAAGGATGAAAAAGTGAATGAGTGTCGTGTGCGGTTGAGAGATTGTTGTGATAAGTTGGGTAATGTATCCGTGGAAGAATCGGGTGTTCTTGAATGCGAGAATGTTAGAGAAAATAAATAATGATGAGTCGGACAATGCTAAAATAGAATCTTCATGCTCATGTTCACAAGAGAGAGAGTGCACCAACACAACCCGTGCAAGCTAATGCAAAGGAACGCCCATGGAAGCTTCGGATGTACCCAAGATAGAGATGCACCGCCACAACCTCGTGCACGTAATGCAGAGGAAAGTTGCATGAAAGTTTCGCAGTACCTAGGTATGCATCTTCGCCTCAAATGATGATTATGAATTGCATGAGCACATTGCATTTGTGCTGATGATTCCTTGACCACCGAACTCAATACCTATAAGGATCAAGTTGCCATATCGAACAACGTGCTAAGTTTGAACTTACCACTCGTGAGCGGTGAGATGGATATCCAAATACGCACAATTATTAGAAAAAGTAATTTTAGAGAAGAAGTATTAAAACAAGAGTTAAACTCCTTACAAGAAAAGCTTTCCAAAACCGCTAAGCAAAACACGAACTTCAAGAAAATGTTAAAATGCTTAAGCAAGAATTCAAGGCTAAGGAATCAAAACTTTTGAATGATTTTTCCAATCTAAAACTTTGAAAACAAGCTTGAAAATAAGTTGTACGCATAAGGAATACCATTCAAACCGCTCACATGATCACTAAGCATCGAGTCTTAAGCGATAAGCATAGCATTCCCCTTGTTGAGGAACCAAATCCAGAGGTAATTAAAAGGCTAGAAATGCTCATAAGGTGCTTTATGATGGTAATGAAATCCTTAAGCCTAGGCGTAAACCTAGTTGCGTTGAGTGCACCGAGGAAGATAAGAAATCGATGAAGTCACTAGGGAGAAAATGAATAAGAAGTTAGAAGATCCCGAGTGTAAAAGAATAACATAACGATCAAACCCCATATTTACACTAAAGAAAATTGGATCTCCTTGAACAAGTTTAAGCCTCGGACTCTATTAACCCCCGAACAAGTGTTCGGAAAAAGGATTTAGATAAGCAAAAGCGAGAGAATCTTGTTGTAACGAACCCTCCCTTAGGAAAATGCCTAGAGCGATCGTGTATCCTTCGAATACACCAATGCATCTTGTTCCTAGAACAATTGCCACTAAAAGCAAGACCTTAATTAGTTAATATGTTATCTTTCAACTATTTGTTGATTTTGAGAAAACTTGCAAGAAAAGGATCACACCCACCGGTATTATCAAGGAGAAAGGGGTTTGAGCAAACTAAAGAATGTTATTTAATCAAGTCATGCCTTTCTTTAAACAACTAAAAGATCATTTTGAGAGTCTTAAAAAGGAATGAATTCGTACATTATAGAAATGGAAAAGGAATTTGATGCAATGATTGTTGAGGTTAGTGATTATGAGAGAGAATTAAAATATAATGAGATTGAGAGGAAGAAATTGCATACATCGAATGAGAATCGATTTACGAATGTATTGCTCAAGATGTGTTTTCAATCGCTACAAATTGTTCCATTAATGCTTCTCAATTTCATGAATTATCTGTTGCTCGAAAGTCTCCCATGATCGTGTCATTGAGCTTGAAACAACAAATTCAAAATTGCATGAGAAAATAGAACAGATGATCATGATAACTTGGTCAAACATTATTCTAAATTAGAAGTTGAACATCTTGCTTTGCAATTAAAGCATCAACATCTCAAAGAAAATGTTAAAACCTCAAATATCAAGACATCCTCCGATGCTCCCGAGTTTGATGCGCTTTTGAAATTAGCAAACGTGATGAACAAATTCGAGCTCATTATAACACGATCAAAAGATTGAAAGCCCAAATTTCACAACCGAAAGGTGAAAAGAAGGATGTGATTGGTTCCATATGCCTCCACCTTTAGATTCTCGAATTTCCAACTTCAAAACATAATTGATAACTTGCAAAAGGAAAATGATTGTTTTAAAGTCGAAATTTCAAAGGTTAATGATCAAAACAAAGAGTTATGTGATTCATTTAAAGTTAATCATGATAAACAAATTGAAAAGATAACTTCTTTACTTAACGATATTGAGAATCAAGCGTGAGGTGAAAGGAAAGTTGCCAATCCCAAATTGCAAATACTGCTCCTAAGGTTTCGCCAGTGATAAATATGCTATCGATATGTTATATATTCCCCTCCCATTAGGAATAATGAACTTGTACATAAAGCATATCTCTCATACCTTAAGGACAGTTTGAAGGGTCTCCGTGAGATTGTTGAAGATGAAAGATTAGAAAACCTTTGATAGTACTATAGCCTATGCCTGCATGGATGCCAAACGATCTCGTGAACTCTTAGATTATGTAATTGTCACAAGTCCGAAATCTAGCAATAGGCGAGATAGAATAGTTGTGCCTTGTTCTATGCCTAAAGCCAAGCATGTGACCCTTGATATGCCTTGTTCCATGTCAAAATTCAAGCAAGCAACCTTTGATGTGCCTCCTAGAATTTCGGATCCCAACACTTCTAGACCGTAAATGCGAAAGTAGTGAAGCCATGTAATGTTCCCATCGTTATTTCTACAGATGTTAAGATTGACACTAAATTTAGCGAGTCAAAACCTAGAAGCAATGCAAAGAAGGATAGGATTACGCAAACTAAAAGTGTTCATGATAAGGAAGTTAAAGAAAACCATAGGGACAAGAAGTTTGATTTGATCAAAAGAATCGTGTTAGTTCTAGTATTAGGTCCAAGCTATCGAAATTAATTCGAGGCCTCATGTCGTCTCGCAAAACATGTAAAAATGTTTATTTTATGGTAATCATGATAAATGTGATGTGTTATTTCGAGGTCTAAAATTCATAACCCGCTTAAGAAAGCTTGGAGAGCTAAACAGTTAAGCAATCTTGGAAACCCACAGGAATGTGTTTACAAATGTAGGATTTCAAAGGAAGCCCACAGTCGAATATTAACGAATGGCAAACCTTACCCTTAGCTAGATCCACTATGCCTAGAATAGTGCATGTTAAGGTTTGGAAGCCAACGGTAGAATAATCCCATTAAGCACAAAATGTCATTTGACTAAGTCCGATGCTTCTACTAGTTCACCTCCTAGGGATAATGCCATTGCATCTAGGGTTTCGCCGATTCAAAGACCGCTTGTGCTAACCAAAAGGAACCCATCAAGACGTGGGGATCCAATGTTTCCAATTCTCTATCTTCGTCATTGTCCAAAGCAGTCATACAAATCGTCCCTTGGTATTTGGATCCGGGCGACTCTAAACATATGACCGGGCTCTTAACAATGACGTCTGCTCAAATCGATTCAGCCTCGTATTTCATCATTATGGCGTCTGCAGATAACACTTCAGCCCGTTCCTCATAGAAAAGAAAAGTGTACGCCTATGTGCGCTTTATCTTCAGCTAATGAGAAATTCTCTCGTGAATGGCCATACTCATATACATTCTTCATCAACAAGCTTCATGTTTTTCCACGCTCATTCAGTCATCAAGTGGATCTACGTTCATTGGTGTATACCCTTATTCACTTGTTAAATCAAAAATGGCAACTTCGGATGCAATTTTTGAGGGGGAGAAGAGTGAATATACTACATGATGATGGATGTTTGAATAATGGTTATACGACTTAATTTTTGATGATGATGAGTGTATATTCTTTTTTATGAAGAGTGAATATACTAAGGATAACTGGGATTCATTGTTTTGATTTTGGATGACTCTCCTCCAACGCCTAATGCTTCACTTACTAACGATAAATGGGAAGAAATACATTCTAGTAGTTGTTGATGACTACTCTCGATTTACTTGGGTAAAGTTTTTGAGGAAAAAGGATGAAACTCCAGATGTCATCATCAAACTAATCAAACAAACTTGTGTTCGACTCAACAATACAAATAATTGTTCGAATGACAATGGCACGAGTTTGTC
Organism: Chrysanthemum lavandulifolium; assembly: GCA_022545495.1. Lineage (NCBI taxonomy): Eukaryota > Viridiplantae > Streptophyta > Magnoliopsida > Asterales > Asteraceae > Chrysanthemum > Chrysanthemum lavandulifolium. Next base: position 287,235,162 of record CM040242.1, on the reverse strand, counting down.
AACAAAGACTTAATTCGCTTTTATGAAAGTGTTGGAATCATCATCAAAGAAGTGTTCCACGAACTCCTCAATGAACGGTGTAGTTGAAAGACTAAATCGAACTCGTGTAGAAGCCGCAAGAACAATGCTTATTTATTCGAAAGTTCCAATGTTTCTATGGGTCAAGCCATTGCCACCGCATGATACACCCAAAATCGCTCCCTTATACACACCTCTCATGGAAAAACTCCATATGAACTTGTTCATAAATGAAAACCCGATCTCTCCACCTTCGTGTGTTTGGAGCTTTGTGCTATCCAACAAATGACAGTCAAGATTTAGGTAAATTAAGAGCAAAGGCAGATATTGGAGTTTTGTTGGTTATGCACCAAACTAGAAGGGTTACCGAATCTACAACAAGAGAACCCAAATATCATAGAAACAATTCCAAGTTACGTTCGATGAGTCGACCGGTCAAATGGCTCTGGATAATTGGCCAGACCCGCACTTCCAAATAGTCCCATTAGTTCATCCCTTGTTCCAAACTCTTCTCAAGAAACTCCATATGTACCTCCATCAAGATGATTTAAAGAAATTGTTTGATCCTATGTTTGATGAACTTTATGATCCAAGTACTAATGAGGTGTCGATTCCTACAACCGAGGTCGCTCATATTCCTGTGTATGAAGTCAATCCTCGGTCTCAATATCTTTAAGTCAAGATGCACCTGCTCTCGATCCTTCGCCTCATCAACAAATCATCATTCTTCAAATATACATTATGGAACTGCTTACGCATCAATGATGAAGTTAATCCTTTGCTACTCCCGAAGATGCTCCATTTGAAAACATATTTGCTCTGAATCATCATCGTAACCATCTTCTTCAAGAGACATCGACTCGCTACCTCGATCCCTCAACAACCGCCACATGAACACCTTAGAAAATGGACTCACGATCATCCACTAGACAACATCATTGGAAATCCTCTCGTCTCAGTATCAACACGGAAACAACTTGCAACCGATGCCTTATGGTGCTTCTTCAACTCCGTACTATCTAAGATCGAACCAAAAGATGTTAAAACCGCCATGAATGAAGATAGGCGGTTCAATGCCATGCAAGATGAAATTCATGAGTTTGATCGACTTGATGTATGGGAGTTAGTACTGCTCAGGCGTGCAATGATTATTGCTCTTAAATGGATATTCAAAGTGAAACTTGATGAGCATGGTGATGTGTGAAGAACAAGGCTCGATTAGTTGCTAAAGGATACCGTTAAGAGGAGGGTATTGACTTTGAAGAATCTTTTGCTCCTATTGCTCGAATCGAGGCAATCGTAATCTTTTGGCTAATGTCGCTAGTAAGAACATGGTAGTCTATCGATGGACGTGAAGACAACATTCTGAACGGAGATCTTAAAGAAGTTGTTTATGTCACCACCGAGGGTTTTGTGAATCCAGAGCATCCTACTCACGCTTATCGCTTGAAGAAGGCTCTTTACGGTTTAAAGCAAGCTCCAAGGGCATGGTATGATACATCACAAAGTTTCTTCTATCTACCGGCTTCAAAGAAAGGAGCAGATTGATCCAACATTGTTCACCGTGAAGTCGAGCAAACATTTAATCCATGTTCAAATTTATGTTGATGATATCATTTTGCCTCGACCGACCCCAATGAGTGTGACCGTTTTTCAAATGAAATGAGTTCAAAATTTCAAATGTCAATGATGGGACAAATGTCATTTTTCTTGGGATTACAAATTTCACAAAGTCCCGGAGGCATCTTCATAAATCAATCTAAATATGCAAATGAGATTTTAAAGAAATTCGGATTTGATTTAAGTGACCCTGTTGACACCCCCATGATTGATCGAACCAAACTAGATGAGTACCACTCAGGGATCATGATTGACCAAACGAAATATCGTAGTATGATTGGATCCCTGATGTACCTCACCGCTAGTAGACCGACATCTTGTTCATTGCTTGCATGTGTGCTAGATACCGTGCTAAGCCTACTAAAAGCACCTTGAAGTGGTTAAAAGGGTCTTCGGTATCTCCAAGGAACCATCAATATGGGTCTTTGGTACCAAGGACACCGGTATGTCACTAACGACCTATGCGAGATGCCGATCATGCAGGTGTCAAGATACTCGTCAAGTACATCCGGAGGTGCTCGGTTTCGGGTGATAAGCTTGTGAGTGGTCTTCAAAGAAGCAAATGAGTACTTCTATTTCCTCTACAGAGGTTGAATACATAGCCATGTCATCCTGTTGTGCTCAAATCTTATGGATGAGATCTCAATTATCGACTATGGCTTTGAATTCAACAAAATCCTCTTCTTGTGATAATAAAAGTGTTATTGCTCTCTCATGCAACAATGTTCAACACTCAAGAGCAAAGCATATCGACATTCGACATCATTTCATCGTGGAACAAGTTGAAAAGGTGTGGTGGAACTCTATTTTGTGAAGTCGAATATCGCTAGCGACATTTTCACCAAAGCTCTTCCAAGAGAACGCTTTGAGTTCATACTTCCACGACTAGGCTTGAAAAGCCTTCAACCGAAACACTCAAACGTCTTCGGAGGAAGACGAGGAGTAAAGGTCTATGCTCATCTATCTCTTGTATATATCTATTCGAAAAACAAAATACAAAATTATAAAACCCTCAAAAATCAAATAGAAAATATAAAACCTTCAAAATCCATAAAAATCAAAAAAATTCAAAAATTTTCAAAAATATTGTCAATTTGTCATGTTTTTTTCTCGGTTCGATAATATCTACGGTCTTTGTCTTTGTCATTCAAAGAATGACACGGACTTTAGATGTTGTTCGAATTTAAAAAAAAAAAAAAAAAAAAATAATAATAATAATAAAAAATATTTTGGGAGAAAGAGAAACAAATGGTTTATTGTCATTTCGAGCAAGAACCCGCTTTTCTAAGAAAGAACGAGCCATGCTTTATCATGACTTTCAAAATTCCATGCTCGATTCTATAAACCATTATCTGCGAAAATTAACTCTTTGAAAAATAACCCAATCTCTATTTTGATAATCATCTGGACTTATTTGTCAAAATATCAATCTCTCAATCAACAACCTATGTCATTGATGGAGGGGAGAATGATTTCAATTAAATTAAAAGTTATTTGGCATTCAATTGTTTTCAAAAGATATTCATGCATGTTTTATCAATGGAGTTTAAAGTCTTAAAATCCGATCCTTATCGCTTAAAACGCTTTCATAATCAAGTAACAATTCTCCTTAAAAGCTTTCAAAATCAATTTAAATCTATAAGAGATCACAAATCTCAAATGATTTGATAATTGTGATCGGGGAGAATTTGTGATTTAAATTGGACTTAAACCGAGGATTCGGTAAATGGTTTTACAAGGATGTACATGTTATCCTCCCTGCATGTGACAAACGATTTCAAATTTTCCATTCACATGTTGAGGGGGAGCATCTATCTTACACCTATGACTTGAAACGCGATCATTTATCTCAATGTGCAGGTTCCCTCTAGTATGTGCAAAACTCCTTTCAAACCTCGAGGCACATATTGAGGGGGAGCAAACTTATGAAAACCTCATCCTTCCTAGAAATGCTTTATCTTCTTGATTTGATCAGGGAAGTGATGTTGATATCTTTTAGAAAAAGGTAATCAAAGAAGTAAATTCTTCCTCTTGCCTCCGTGTGCAAAACGTTTTCAAACATTTGATGCACATGTTGAGGGGGAGCTCTCATTCTAAAAATATCAAAAACAATTCAGGTACAAAATGCTTTGATAATACATCTTAAGTATCTGGATTGATTTTCAAATGGTTTTCAATTGGTTCCAATGGCAGATGAACAATACCAAAAAGACCGACCAACTTTACTTTATGTATGGTGATATGGGAAGAGTGCGGACTGAGATAGAGCAAGAACTAGAACAAACCCAACAAGGTTCTTGCTATGAAGTCACGGTAAGCACTGAAGGGGTTGAAGAATTAAAAAGAATTGAATGAGAAAAGGGTGAAAACAAATAGCCCTCCATTTATTCAACCTTAGGGCGTAAACCGGGTTCAACTCATATGCTACTTGATGGTAACATCGGTATTGAAGACAAGACGTCATGGACCCAAAGGACGACCGCACTTCATCTTTCCAAACCACTCAAGTTCCTCTTAAAAGGACTTGTTTCATTCTCACGGGAACCGACATTATCTATTGACTTTCTTAGAGATTGTTGATATTGAAGAAGGAGACCCTCTCCCTAGTCTCCGCACAGGATCCAAATATGCACAAATTGAGTCTAGAGCCACGAGATCATCAATAAATCTCATTAGGACACTTTCAATGAAGACTCTCTGCTTCACACAATGTGGAAAGAGAGATTATATCTTGAGTCCCACGATTATCCTTGTGGTTTTGCTCGAACATCCGAGTGATATGTATGCATATTCACAATGAAGATGGAAAGCCTTCGAGCCAACATCAAACAAGCTCCTGGTAGGTGGCATGTGAGATCTATTATATGGATCAACCATGTGACAACCGAATGTAAACGATGGGGCGACTCAATCTTTGAATCAATCTTGGTTCAGTTATGGATTGACGGATACCTTTGAAAACCGGTCTTTGTGCTTAATAACTCTTTTCTTTAGCACATCGACCGTGTACTAATTTTTTCAAACCAAAAGGTGTTTTTATGATTGATAATTGATTTTCAATAAAACCGTCGTTGTATTGCAAAAACAATTTCTATTGAGCAATACACGATTGTTTTTCAAATCTTTTTCATCAATCGGACTTAAATTATTGGTTCACTCACTCCGTGTTGTCTTCTTTGAGACGTTCGGTTTGAGAACAACTTTAGAGCATTGCGAAACCCCATCAAGGAAATTCTTGAATTATACCGATCACAGCGGTGATTGTATCGATCAACGGGAACCGTAGGTCGTGTACCTCAATTCAACGAAGTGATCAAAGACACTTTCGCGCGATTTATTGCTAATCGCTGTATGCGTGTACATCCGACGTTTGTACGGTGATCGTAATGAAGCGGTCAATCCATAGCCGCATGCTCACTTAACACATTCATCTCAAAAGAAATCATGATTAGTGCATCACCGACTCGATATTTTCACTCCATGCTTCGCTACGCCGCCAATATCATGATTCAACAAAAGCTTCCGCTACTCTCGATGAGAAGATATCATGATCCGAATGTGAGCATGTCGGTCCATTTGTCACAACATCACATAATACCAACACCACAATGGATGTCACAGAGATCTTTGATTGTCGATGATCTCTATAGTCGGCTCAAATTTACTATCACGTGGATCAAGAAAGACCTCCACTTGAAGTAATCAAACATGCAATGTGAAGAATCAATGACTACGAGCTTAGGAACAAAGGACTACATCAAGAATGCAAGAACAATTTTTGTAATATCTATTTGTATTCAATGTAATTTTGGTACATGATTGAGGTGACCTCCTTAGGGAGATTGTTAGAATTAGAAATTCCGGTATTAAAGAGTCGGTCACCTCAAGTATATGTAATCGTTAGAAAGCTCGTAGTCGTAGTTATTTTAAGTGAAGTAGTATTTAGTTAAGTAACACCGTGGAGGACGGACGGTCTTTACCCACTGTATGCCCGATCCACACCCGATGTGTGGCGATTTATGTAAGACTATAAATACTCTACCCTTCCAAGGTAGAGAGTTGGAGCTCATAATAATATCTTTCACTTTCTCTCACTAAGTTCCCTAAACCTCTAACTTTCTCTCTCTAGAACCTCATTCATACGCCACTTTGTGTTATGGTTTGATGTGCATGTGAAAACTAATATCTTACACGACATCATTCACCAGACAAATCATATCACAACATATCAGATAACAGAACAAATCTAGGATGCATCCATACGCCCCTGCAGACAAATAGTGGCCATACAATATATATCGAGCTCATAATCAGATAACAGAAAGGGACGGTGTGTAACATCACTCGTACACACTAGAGTCATGCTATTGGTGCATCAATGACACGGCCATGTTACCTTCATGGCTAGGGAAACATATTTGGCTCGGGTATCAAACTGAAAGGTCATAGCATAATCATATCATAAGGGTTCATAACAAAGGTTCAGTAGTCAAAGGTTCATATCAAAGCCGATATCATAAGTTCATATCAGAGGTTCATATCAAACAATTCACATAGGAGATTCAATCAAAGGGAGCATAGCCAAGTTATAGGAAACCTTAATAAAAAGGCTCAGAGCAAAGGATAACAGTTCAAAACCAATATCGAAAGATGTAAAAGAATCATGAGAAACCCCTACCGAAAAGGGATAGAATATTTGTACCTTAATGCCAAATGAAAGGAGAGCAAACGAATGAACACGAAGACACGACGTCACATTTCCTCCAACAAATCTACACGGATTACGATTCGTATAATACTTATTAGCTCATTTAAGTCATAACGATTAATCGTATTAATATTTTTAGAGTTATAAGCGTATTCTCATTTTTAGTAATGGACCGAATTAAAATACTTTAGGAAAAAAAAATCATTAATTAGTCAAACTTGGGGGTTACAAATGATAAATGGTAATTTAAAGGTTTAATGAGATGACTTCTTATTTTAAAACCTTATTAGACCATACCTCAAAGTATAGGGTTTATATGGTTATTATCTCAAAGTATAGGGTTTAAAGGTAAAAATAACCAAGCACTTTATTTTACATATCAATTCATATACGTTTACAAGAACGTTTAGTAACATTTAATCGGTACATATTTAAGCTTGCTCATGGTTTATATGACTAACATTTACGACCAAGTAAATATACATTATGATTAACCCCGACTGCCTCCCATAAATACTTTCAAAACGCTAAACGACTAAACCATTTGCTCCTCGATCGCCCTCAAACTTGCCCTTAAGACCATGTTTTAGTACCTTTCAACCATTATAATTCATACCTTAAAATACAAGTAAATGATGCTACATACGTTCATGCACTTATTATAAGTTTAGTAAGTGACAAATTTGCATTAAGATGACATGCACAAAACATTCACATACACCCTTGACCATGCGTCTTTGAAAAATAGTTGCACCTATCCAACCCATTCCATTCGACTCAAACATGAACCATACGAGACCCCTTGATCCATAAGTATTTCGACACAAATTTATTTATGCATATGCATATGTGTTTAATCCCATTTAAACTAGACAAAATAAAAGAAAGTATATGCCGTGTGTTTTGGTCAAGAGCAGATTCAAAACCAAGAATTCATATGGTCAATACATGAGCTTCTCCCTTTGTTATTTTATATATTCGAGTTGTGATTTCATGTGACATATAGTTACCATTTTATGTACTTGTTACGGTCGAATATGGTGCATGCGAAGGAAAGAAAATTCATGACACCAATCTAGAAACAAAAGAAGAAAAGGAGACGTGATAGTATTCGTGTTACCTTAGCGTGACGAAGGAAGGACCAAAGAAAACTCATGCCTAGTGTAGTAATTAGGGTAAGCCACGGTATTGATATCGTTCTCTAGGGAATAGTGTCGTTAGGCTGAATTGTATGTCGATTTAAGTCTAAAGGTGAGGATGATTATTTTGTATTTTATATTTTATGGAATGGAAAGGTACGTCTCGGGGTTTGGATTTGGGGTGGAATTAGTTGCTAGTCAACTATTCGATACTAACTAACTAAGGATCTACCGAGAACGTGAAGCGTATCTACTTATGATGTATTACCCTTGCTAGCTATCCAATTCTACCTCTTGAATTGTCACGTCCTATTGATGGTTGAATTGTCACGTCCTTATTCCTAGTTGCGTTGTGTGTCTAAGGTTGTAGGGTATGCGCCTCCCTAACTCTTTGAATTCACCTTTAAGTGTAGTAAACAAAATCCACTAAATCATTCATAAACTAACTTTGCTTTGGGTTAGTAAGCGAAATCCACCAAGTCATTCATAAACTATCAAAGATTTATCAAGTATTAAACACAACGATAGCCTAGTCGCACTCTAAGCTAATTACAATTAAGATAAGAACAACCAATCAAACAAGAGACGTGAGGATGCAAAATTATAAACTAAACCAATTAGATTCATTGAAGTTGTCACACCCTAATGATGAAGATAGACACAAGCATCACTAAGAAATCAATAAGATCTAATTAATTATATACAAGTTTCACACAATCATAAGCAAACACAAGGTGAATTAGCCAAGCATAATTAATGAAGAGCAAGCAACAATTGTGATAATTGAAGACATACCATAGGATTGGATAAACAAACAAACCATTACAAGATGTTTATGGAGTGGTTGAAACCCTTTAAGTTCTTTGGAAAAACCCACCTAAACCACGGAATCGGACTTAGGGTTTAGGGCTTACAAAAGTGAAGTTATAATGTTATATTTATAAGCGGATTTTACGTCGGCAAAAGCGACGTCACACATATAGAGTGACGTCAAGGCACCACCATTTTTCAGACAAATTGTAGATTTTCTCGTTCGGTCGCGTGGGCTTTTGAATCACCTAAATCGAGTTCGTATGCAAAAGTTATGGCCAAAACAATATCAACTACTTGCCAGCATGTTGTGACTTGATCGACTTGTGACGGCGTCACCTTAAGGTTGTGACGCCGTCGCCTTCGATCTCGACGTCGTCACTTGAAAATAGGAGTTTTGGGTTACGAACCGTCACAAAAATCCTCGGACGGCGTGTGACTGCTTACTGACGCCGTCTAATTTCTAATTTCGGTTGTGAGTGTCTCGATTTTGACTTTGGCCATTTTCTTCATATATTCGCCTTTTCGTCCAAATAAGTGCCATTCCAACATTTTGCCTTCAAGAGACCTAAAAAGTGAAAAGGCGATATTAAGCAATAACGGATACAAAAGTGATCAAATAAGGACTTAAACGACCCCTCAAAATGGTACCTTTTAAAACCTTATCAAATATCCCTACACTTGTTATTTGCTTGTCCTCAAGCAAATGTGCTTTTAACCAATTAATTTATAGGTTAGGGGTCATGAATCATTAATTCAAAAGCGGTCCACAACACATATAAGCCCATGAAAAGTCATAACAAGCACGGAGTTACATACTAGCACCTCACATGGGGTGTTTGGATACTCGCATCTCTCTCGGTGTATATATGAAATATAACAAATAGGAAATGGAAAATAAACACTCATTAACCGGTCCTAGTACATAGATTACCATAGGCTTGAGAATAGATCAAACCTCCATCGCTTTGGCGTAGCACCTATGAAAGACTATCAAAGAGGTCTTTTAAAGGGTTGTAATGTTAGGCTTACGGTAGGAAATAAGGGTTTGGTGGGATAGGCTATTTAGTGGTGGTAAGTCAAAAATCTCTATGTTAAATGCATATGAAGAATGGCGTTGCTAAGCCAAGACTCGACACTCTAAACTCTAGATAAATGAAATAAATAAACATAAATTTAAAGGATAGATGTAGGATGGTAGCAGTATGCTTTTTTTTTTTTTTTTTTTTTATCACTATTTTTTCTTTTTCTCTTTTCTATTTTTTTTGATTTTTTTTTTTTTTTTTTTTTTTTTTTTTTTTTACTTTTACTCTACCATCCTAATGATAACATCAAAATACTAGGATTTACAGGCATATCCCTACACTTGAGTTTTTATTATTCTAACACTAATTTGACCCAATTGAAAAGATCAAAACACTTGGGGTACATTATTACGCAACAAAGGAATTTGAATTTTTAACGTTCCCTTCCCGTCATTTCATAAACTTTAACTTTTCCATGAATCCCAATCATCCCAAAATCGTATACAAAGGATATGACTCGACTTAGCAACTTATGCAAGCAAACAGGATAATTGAACTAAGGGTTTAGGGTGATAACAAATATTTGCACTAAAAGTGAGTGCATAAGGGTAGGCTAAGGCGATTTGGGTGTATATTTGGGGTGGGGTGTAAACAATGCTCTTCATTGATATTCGGAAAAACCAAAACATCACGAGAACCGCGAAAAGGATAGGCTCGAGGGGTTAACTAGGGTATCGTGTACTAAAGATGAGTACAACGCAAAGGGTGTGGGGAATTACTCAACGAAGTGGAAGAAGTAATTATATTACAGTATCAAACAAGGGTTAGGCCATCAAAGCACCCACGCAAACACAAGGTGTAATCAACCAAAACCAATGATAAAGCAAGTTCTAAGCCTTTTTGCCCTATAAGGCCACGACGAAGCCACCAAAACAGCCTTTGATTAAGATATCTCACCCACAAGCACCACAATCCGTAAGCCTTCCTTGGCACCTAACGAGTCTCTTGGACCACCTTTTGTCGATCGGAATATGGAGAAGAAAGGGTTTTTTGCCTCACGACCGAGAAGCCACCAAACGACCACTTGATGGAAGGAAACTAGGGTTTGTGTATGTTTAATTGAAGAGATAATATGGAAGTTATTATGAGATTAAATGGGAGAATAATGTGGGACGAAATTCATGTATGCTAGGCGTTTTCTTGTACCGAATTTAAGGGGATAAGGAAGACCAAGATCATATTTTATTCTCTTACTAAAATTACTTGTTTACATTTATTTTAGATGTCTAATAAATAGTACATTAAACCTTTAGATGTGTTATATACATTTGTGGTATAATGAAACTTTTATTTTCAATGACTTGCGTAAACATCATAAACTGGACGTCTAAATAAATTAACAAGCTCGCTTTATTTTACAGATTTTTGATTGAGGGCATTATGGTCATTTAACGTGTTTACGAATTTTAGGGTTTTACAACTCTTCCCCTCTAAAAGAAAATTTTCGTCCTCGAAAATTGAAGTCGCAGATCATAACGATTTCGGTTCCAAAGCGTACAAATCTTATACGTAACAGATGTCGGTGAGAATCTCACAAAGAGGTACAGAATTCCAAACGAACATGAGGAGTGACAAATAACGGACATAAGTCATATTCCATTCACGTACCAACCCCAGGCATTTCCCAAGACGTCGTATGATTTCAATAAGTTCAAATTATATGATCTCGGTATTATCACGTTGATCAGGCGTCATAATACTTGCATCAAATAACAAGTCCTTATTGTCATCATATTCTGTCTCGGGTCATGACAAACCACATAACCAATATCATAACAAAACATATAACATACAAATATTAAGCAACATACCAAAACAGGCCAGATCACATAGATACATCATATACTACATCAGACAACTTACCATATTACCAAAGAAGAAGGCCACCAACTTGCTCAAAACGGTTCCTCATAACTCATTACTGACGATCCAAAAGAAAGATGAGATATTACCAAAATGCTAAACGATAAAACTTCACGATTCACACCGAGTTCTGAACAAATCAAAGAAAAGCAATACCGAACAAAATCACTTAACAAAATATCAAACCGCCTCAAAACGCATGACAAACGAATCGGAGTAATACAAGTCGCGCCCGATCATATGAAGTAGATGAACCTTCTCGACCACCGGTTAAATCTTGTCTCCGTCTTTTTGCGTCTTTGGTTGATCCGTCCACTTCCTCCAAAGAAGATCCCGATGTCTCCAAAGAAGACGGCAATGGGTGTGGCTTCGCTTCACGAACCTCTCCACTCGGGATCATTGCGAACGCAGGTCGGGACCATCATCTTCGGATCCACGGGTAGTCTCCATTAAACGGTCGACAACGAATGCGCGAAGATAAAAACAAAAATCAAATGTGAAAAGAAACAGTCAAACCAAATAAGACAAAGAATATCAAGTCAAATCGAACGACAATCAAAAGAATCGAAGAGATCGTAATGCAGACGGAAGCCTAATGTCTACCCAGTCCTCACAGGTCAATCCTAAGGTCAACAAGACGAAACCTTTGCTCTGATACCGTATTTGTAACACCCCAACCCGACTAGGGTAGAAGTGTCACATTCTGGTGTCATATCAGAACATACAATTAAAAGCGGAAGTCTTAAGAATAACGTATCAAGTCATTTAAACAACGACTTACAAGAAAATTACATAATCCAAAATGTCTAAAATAAAATGAAATCTCCAAACATTAGTCCGACAAAATAAATCCAAATAATAAGGTAACTCGGGTTGGTCCACTCAGATAATCCAACTCTCAGCCCATCAAAGCCCATCTTCAAACCTAACACCTGCCGCAGGAAAAGAAATGCGGCTGAGCTTAAAAAGCCCAATGAACAGATATAACAAAATGAAAGCTAAACAAAAGCAGAAATACAAAATGAAACAATGGAACAATAGCAAGGTTGCAACGGAAAGGAAACAATGAGTCAATGAGGATCCTGCAGAACACAATTATATAAATATCCAGCAAGAACAACGATCAAGGAGAACACAACAAGCAACGCATCCATGACATATATATAATCACATATAAGCAAACAGACATACAAGCACCGAAACCAAATCAAGAATACTAGACGTCGCATCCACTCAACATAAGAATAGCACGCATTCAGATCAGGAAATCAAAATATAAATAAGCCAACAGGAAAACTAAAAGCAAGCGGAAGCAATTAATTAGGAAGTGAGCATGGCAATCGCACAGATTAAAAAGCCTTAGATGAAAACATAACAAGTATCGTAACAGCGGAAGTACTAACAGCAGTCAAAACATGGCAGTCACACATAACAAGTAGGAATACAATATGAGCATTATAATTGAATGAATTAGAGACATAGCAAGGCAATTAAACAAGTTAATAAGCCAAACATCATAAGTTGAACCATTTACCCAAATCAATCCGTAGCATAGACGGAAGTGTAAACATGGCAAGTCAACAATAAGCAGATAAGGATACAACGGATGGTCAAAGTCCATGAGATTAACCGAACGAAGTATATATAATGAACAGACAAAATTATCGATTACACATTAGCATGGTCACCAAACAATTCAGAGGGTCACATAACAGTGAGATCACATATCGTCAGATGACAATAGGTAACTCAAATAACCGCATATTAATCATATCATAGCAGGGTAATCAGTAGTCACATAAACATGAATAGCATAATCAAATTCAATAAACATATAATAACCCGGTACGTGAATGGAATGATAGTCCGAAGCAACGGAATGAGAGTGTGATAGATCAAAGCAATAGAATATATATATATCTCTTGGTAGTATGGTGAGTCATATAAGAGTACTGAGTAATGAACAGATAATACAGAGTATGGTGTATTGGAAAATACAGGGGTACAATATAGGTATATCAAAAGTGTAAGGGTTGTCGAATCTACCACGAGCCCGGAAACATATCATATCGTATCATATCATATCATAGTAGCCATTGTATTCGGAGGGTGACCTCGAATACCAAACCAATAGGAGGAGACCTCAAGAACCGATGGAGTAGCTAGCTCCCAGATTGTGAAGACGCGTATTGCACACGACATCATTCACCGGACAAATCATATCACAACATATCGATAATGTAACAAATCTAGGATGCATCCATATGCCCCGCGCACAAATAGTGGCCATACAATATATATCGAGCTCATAATCGATAATGAAAGGGACGGTGTGTAACATCACTCAACCACACTAGAGTCATGCTATTGGTGCATCAATGACACGGCCATGTTACCTTCATGGCTAGGAAACATATTTGGCTCGGGTATCAAACCGAAAGGTCACAAGATAATCATATCATAAGGGTTCATAACAAAGGTTCAAGTCAAAGGTTCATATCAAAGCCGATATCATAAGTTCATATCGAGGTTCATATCAAACAGTTCACATAGGAGATTCAATCAAAGGAGCATAGCCAAGTTATAGGAAACCTTAATAAAAAGGCTCGAGCAAAGGATAACATTCAAAACCAATATCGAAGATGTAAAAGAATCATGAGAAACCCCTACCGAAAAGGGATAGAATATCTGTACCTTAATGCCAAATGAAAGGAGAGCAAACGAATGAACACGAAGACACGACGTCACGTTTCCTCCAACAAATCTACACGGATTACGATTCGTATAATACTTATTAGCTCATTTAAGTCATAACGATTAATCGTATTAATATTTTTAGAGTTATAAGCGTATTCTCATTTTTAGTAATGGACCGAATTAAAATACTTTAGGAAAAAAAATCATTAATTAGTCAAACTTGGGGGTTACAAATGATAAATGGTAATTTAAAGGTTTAATGAGATAACTTCTTATTTTAAAACCTTATTAGACCATACCTCAAAGTATAGGGTTTATATGGTTATTATCTCAAAGTATAGGGTTTAAAGGTAAAAATAACCAAGCACTTTATTTTACATATCAATTCATATACGTTTACAAGAACGTTTCATAACATTTAATCGGTACATATTTAAGCTTGCTCGCGGTTTATATGACTAACATTTACGACCAAGTAAATATACATTATGATTAACCCCCGACTCGTCTCCCCATAAATACTTTCAAAACGCTAAACGACTAAACCATTTGCTCCGCGATCGCCCTCAAACTTGCCCTTAAGACCATGTTTTAGTACCTTTCAACCATTATAATTCATACCTTAAAATACAAGTAAATGATGCTACATACGTTCATGCACTTATTATAAGTTTAGTAAGTGACAAATTTGCATTAAGATGACATGCACAAAACATTCACATACACCCTTGACCATGCGTCTTTGAAAAATAGTTGCACCTATCCAACCCATTCCATTCGACTCAAACATGAACCATACGAGACCCCTTGATCCATAAGTATTTCGACACAAATTTATTTATACATATGCATATGTGTTTAATCCCATTTAAACTAGACAAAATAAAAGAAAGTATATGTCGTGTGTTTTGGTCAAGAGCAGATTCAAAACCAAGAATCCATATGGTCAATACATGAGCTTCTCCCTTTGTTATTTTATATATTCGAGTTGTGATTTCATGTGACATATAGTTACCATTTTATGTACTTGTTACGTTCGAATATGGTGCATGCGAAGGAAAGAAAATTCACGACACCAATCTAGAAACAAAAGAAGAAAAGGAGACGTGATAGTATTCGTGTTACCTGCTTAGCGTGACGAGGGAAGGACCAAAGAAAACTCATGCCTAGGCCATCAAAGCACCCACGACAGAATCAACCAAAACCAATGACAAAACAGTACCAAGCCTCCTTTTTGCCCTATAAGGCCACGACCAGAAGCCACCAAAACAGCCCTTTGATTAAGATATCTCCGACCCACAAGCACCACAATCCAGAAGCCTTCCTTGGCACCTAACGAGTCTCTCTTGGACCACCTTGTTGTCGACTGGAATATGGAGAAGAAAGGGTTTCTTTGCCGTCACTTGATGGAAGGAAACTAGGGTTTGTGTATGTTTAATTGAAGAGATAATATGGAAGTTATTTTGAGATTAAATGGGAGAATAATGTGGGACGAAATTCATGTATGCTAGGTGTTTTCTTGTACCGAATTTAAGGGGATAAGGAAGACCAAGATCACATTTTATTCTCTTACTAAAATTACTTGTTTACATTTATTTTAGATGTCTAATAAATAGTACATTAAACCTTTAGATGTGTTATATACATTTGTGGTATAATGAAACTTTTATTTTCAATGACTTGCGTAAACATCATAAACTGGACGTCTAAATAAATTAACAAGCTCGCTTTATTTTACAGATTTTTGATTGAGGGCATTATGGTCATTTAACGTGTTTACGAATTTTAGGGTTTTACAGGTAGAGTTAATAACCGACTCAATCGAGTTCCAAAGAACCTGGTTTTGACTAGAGCATTGCGGCCCTTAAACATTCATAAAACCAACCTTATATGAAACCCCAACCCATGACCCAATAGCACAAAGAAAATTAGAGTCAACAACCTGATGTTCCAAGGAGAAAAAACGAGAATCCCACATAGAGAGGATACCACCCGAAGCACCCACAGAGCCACTAAAGATGAAATCAGTATTTGGGCGACACCAAAGGGAACGGACCAGCAATCCATCAACATAATCAAGCTTGGATTCCTGAATTCCCAGAAAGATGGGGGATTCAAGCTTAATC
This sequence comes from Chrysanthemum lavandulifolium, assembly GCA_022545495.1. Lineage (NCBI taxonomy): Eukaryota > Viridiplantae > Streptophyta > Magnoliopsida > Asterales > Asteraceae > Chrysanthemum > Chrysanthemum lavandulifolium. The sequence continues at coordinate 287,219,096 of CM040242.1, read as the reverse complement.
AAATCTCTAATCCAATTATTTTTGTCATCACATCCAAGGCCATTACAATTTAAGGAGATAGCTTTCATTGGAAACAAGAAAACACCTTAAAGAGGACAACAAAATGAGATCAAGAGGAGTCTACTCTCGTCTCGGTTGCTACCTCATTCCCAAAATAAAAACTGATTTGCTCACCGATCATCTTCATAACAGAGGGATCGTCAAAGTGACCAGTGGCGAAAACCCTAAATTATTACTTAAAACATATAGTTTTCAACATGTTGATCGAAATAAGTAAAATGGTGTTGCTGATAAGGTTGCTCGTAACATTGTTGTTGATGTATTCAACATACTTGTTTAGTAGGATAAATTACCTTATTGAAAAGGTTCAAAGGTGTTAATGTATCAATAAGGTATTAAGGTTGTTGATAAGCACACTAAAGAATGTTTGTTTCAAAGGTGTATCAATAAGGTTGTTGGTAAAGTTGTCAAAAATTATCTTGATGCTTGTTTCAAAGGTGTTTATAACAAAAGATTTTGAATTTTATTGATATAAAATTGTTCTGAATGTTTGTTTCAGAAGGTGTTTATACATTATGAATTTTATTGATATAAAATTGTTCCCGATACAACACACATGTATAACTTTATTTCAAGATTGACAAAAAAAATTAGTTTGATATTATCAAAAATTTAGAAACTTCAATAAATTGAAAGCGGAAGTGCCGGAGATTGTTTTTTTTTCTTTTACTTAAACAGCCTCAAACACAACTGGCTAACAACATTATACAAATATCAATTTACACCATGTGCACCACAATATATCAAGGGCAGACTTTCTCCTTCCTCATCAATGTGGGATAACAAGAGCTTGTAGCCTTTTAGTAAAGTAAGGTTGTGTTTGTTTTTTCTTTTTTGCCTCTTATCAATATGCGAGCGGGCAAACCGTGCTGAATCGGTCGGACATTTTGCCGCTCGTATCGTTTGTTTTTCGTTCGCACGTCGAACGACGTCTCGAAACGGAAAAAATGTCTCAATCTGTCAAGACACGAGAGGGTGTCTTAACGCGTCAATGCTTCTTGTAGACACAAAATAACCAAAATAAAAATAAAAAATCCCGTTCAAACATGCGTTTTTTTTCTTCGTTCAGATGCGTTCAGATTCAGACATTTACGCATCAGATTCAGATTCAGACGTGCAGTTCAGATTCAGATTCAGACGCTCTTAAAAAACAAACACCACCTAACTGTGCAAGGTGTTCTAGCTCAAAGAGTAATAATAATACTAACTTTATTTCCGTAATCGAATATTATTAGCTCAAAGAGTAATAATAATACTAACTTCATTTTACATATTGTTTTTATTCTTTTAAAGTTATGGTTAAAAGTTCATGCTAGTATTATTCGGTCTAGATTTGGTCGTTCAGAAAGAGGCTCTTAATAGCCTCTTAATCTGAACCGTTCAGACGCGGTCAGATATTTTGGTCGTTCAGACCGTTTGTTTTTTCTCGTTCGGGACGCTGCTTCGAGGCGGTAAGATCTTAATGGTCTAGACTTGAGAGGGTGTCACGAATGCCTCTTGTTGCTTCTTCAAAAAAAAAAAAAAAAAAAAAAAAAGAACCAAAAAATTAGTACGAGCAAGCAAATGTGCGGTTCAAACATATATATATATATGGGGTAAGCTTAGCTACATTTTTTGTAGCCAATTGACTACAATTCTCCACTAAAATACACAAGAAAATGAATCAGGGACCCACAGAAAGATGTCAGAGACCCACAAAATGGCTCAGGGACCCACAATTTGTAGCACAAATTGTAGGGAATTGGCTACAATTCAATTGTAGCTAATATATATATATATATATATATAGTGAAACTTTATTTTGAACCTACTTTAAGTCTTTAGAACTACATGAGAACCACTTTTACACCATTGGATATATTGATCAATGGCTATAATCAATTGT